>OX155900.1:61754289-62231599 GCA_944588485.1 Phosphuga atrata
AGTGGAGGGACAGGTCGAAACAGAAGTCACGGCCGGGGTTTCCCAAGGGTCCGTGCTGGGACCGCTTTTGTGGAACCTATTGTACGACGGCATTCTGACCGTGACCTTATCGGACGGTGCGGAGACCGTTGCTTACGCGGACACTTATGCATTTAGGGCTCCCTATACTTGTTTTTATCCCCTCAGCCACACTATGTTCCTCGCGCTGCCGCAAATATTGCCCTAGCAGCTACTCACTCTCCTACTCGCGACATGCATCGCGTTGCAACATGGACGACAACATTGTGGCAGCGAATTTCAAAACTTTTTGAGTGGACCATTCATTTATGATAAACGGCGTAGCCGGCGACATCATGTTGTACACTTATTAAATGTTGTAAAGTTTCACGTATTAAGTGCTAACCAAGGGAGCAGTCAATCGCGAGTTCATCGCAGTATAGGTTAACTGGAAGGGAAGAACGTTACACACAGTGGTCACAGTGGTGTAGTGGTGAACGCATCCGCTAGCTATACATGAGATCCCGGGTTCAATAGCCGGCCCTAAATCCCTGGCCAAACCGTGAATATTTTTGACGGAACTATGCTGTGGGCACTTCGTAAAAAGCAAGGGCAAACTACCAAGAGTAATTCTACCTAGTAAAAACCTCTCAATTAGAGCCGTTCGGCACCGGCGATAAACTGCTAGGTCCCGTATATTAGTGGATGCTTCGTTCCACAAGCATGGGTGAGAGGTTGCCTAAGCTCTCAGAGAGTACGGCACCTCAAGAAGAAGAACTTTATCAGGACAATGGAAAACTGATCGAATCCATTGAAAACGGAGAATCAAATTCTATGGGCATTAATTTAGAATGGATAAGAAGAGACTAACAAAAAGGATTTTTAAAATACTTGACAGTAGACCTAAAGTGTCTGACAAATGGTTCAGGGAGGTGAGAAAGAATCTCCAATAGGTTGAACTGAATTCTGAAGACATCTCAAACCGAACAAAATTTAGGTCAGTGATAGACAAATTTAAGGGATTTCATGACGAACCAAGAAGGAACAGTGGTTCCTTCCACTGTGCTTCCTTCCAGAAGAAAGACGGCTGCCAGAGAAAGAATGCAAAGATTTGGGGCTGCAAGGAAATCTTCCAGAAACATCTAATTGTTACCTAACGACAAACTCCCTTGTAGTACTTTTTTACAAAAAAAGGGACACGGAAATCCTTGAAAACTACCGACCAAACAGTCTGCTCTTCTAACAAACCTACAAACTGTTCTCCAAAGTAATTACAAATCGCATTAGTACAAAGCTCGATTAATCTCAGTCAAAAGAACAAACGGCATTTAGGGAAGGATTTAGCACTACAGAACACCTGGAAACAATAAGAGTTCTGATAAATAAAGCAACCCAATACAATTTCTGTTATGGCTGACATTTGTAGATTTAAAACAAGCTTTAGACGCGGTTGAAATATGGGATCTACAGCAATCGTTGAAGAATGCAAGAATAGACTCTTCCTCTTCTTCATCATCAGCTTTCCATGGTCCACTCCTGGACAAAAGCCTCTTTGTATGTCTTCCACATCTAGCGATTTTGGGCTTGCAGTGCCAGTCTTTACCAGCGATCGATTTACTGTCGTCCGACCACCTTTTTTGTGGACGACCCATGCTCCTTGTCGTTTATCTAGGTCGCACTGGGTAATTCTGGCGATCCATCATGTTGCTTAGTATTGCGACATTTTACCTGGGCTATGCGTTCAATAACGTCGGATACTCTCCATCTTCCTCTGATAATCTCATTCCGGACTTTGTCTCTTAGTCAGATCCCAACCATTGACCGCTCCCTGGCCCTTTGCGTTACCCTTAGTAGATCAGAACTCTGAACTGTTCATAGTGTTCTTTGAAGCTCATAGTTCGTAAACCGTATGTAGCTACTGGCAATATGCAGAAGTTTTGCAGAACTTTATTGGAATATCTTGGATGTACTTTAGTTTGCCAAATGCGGCCCATGAGTGGGGAAAGATGGTTCGTTCTGGAACCACCGGCGCCGCTTCCCACGCTAAACAGGGTGGGACCCTGTTTAACGCGGGGTTACATGGACCTCACACCCTCTCTACCGTGGGGTTACATAGACCTCACGCCCTCTTTAGCGTGGGGTTACATGGACCTCACACCTTCTCTACCGTGGGGTTACATAGACCTCACGCCCTCTTTAGCGTGGGGTTACATAGACCCCACACCCTCTTTAGCGTGGGGTTATATAGACCTCATACCCTCTTTAGCTTGGGGTTACATAGAACTCACACCTTCTTTAGCGTGGGGTTACATAAACCTCACACCCTCTTTAGCGTGGGGCTACATAGACCTCACACTCTACATGATATAAATAGGGGTGGATAGCATTTATATGGCAGTGGTTCCAGAACGAATCATCTTTCCCTACTCCCATGTAAGACGAACTCGTCTAGTCACTTTGGTTTTCCTTTCCCAACTTGATCACATGGCATTGGTAGGTGTAGTGGTTCACACATTCGATGGTTACCTTATCGAGCACAATGCGGGGAATATCTGGACACGTGATCTTTGTTTATTTTTAACGCAATCTCGCTGGTTGCTTGATCTAGCTGTTGCAGCATCTCTTCCAAATCAATTGGTTCTTGCGAAATTAAGACTATGTCGTCCGAGAAGCGGACTATCGAAGAATAGATTACCGCTATGCTAATCTATTAACAAATATATTACAAAAATGCAACTAAATAGATCCGACTGTACTGCAATTAATAGAGGAATAAGGCACGGGGACACAATGTCTCTGGAATTGTTTACCTTGGTCTTACAGGACGCCATAAATGTCGCCATCAGGACGCAATCAATTGACTAGAGAGAGGTACTAATATCAATACTGAAAAGGCTAAACCAACTCATGTTTCCAGATGACATCGTGCTCTTAGCAACCAGCAAAGAAGAACTAACTACACTCATTTCAGACATCCACTACGCAACCTAGCAGATTTGGCCTTCAAAAGAGGAGTAAAGCAAGGGGACACAATATCTCCGAAATTGTTTAACTGGTCTTACAGGATGCCATACATAACATCAATTGGCTAGGCAGGGGCTTCAACATCAATAGTGACAGGTTAAACCAACTCATGTTTGCAGATGGCATCGTGCTCATAGCAAGTAGCAAAGAAGATCTAACAACACTTATTTCAGACATCCACAACACAACCAAGCGGATTTGGCCTTCAAAAGAGGAGTAAAGCAAGGGGACACAATATCTCCGAAATTGTTTAAGTGGTCTTACAGGATGCCATACATAACTTCGATTGGCTAGACAAAGGCATTAACATCAATAGTGAAAGGTTAAACCAACTCATGTTTGCAGACGACATTGTGCTCATAGAAAGCAGCAAAGAATAACTAACAACACTTATTTCAGACATCTACAACGCAACCAAGCGGATTTGGCCTTCAAAAGAGGTGTAAAGCAAGGAGATACAATATCTCCGAAATTGTTCAACTGGTCTTACAGGACGCCATACATAACATGAATTGGCTAGACAGAGGCATTAATACCAGTAGTGACTGGTTAAACCAACTCATGTTTGCAGACGACATTGTGCTCATAGGAAATAGCTAAGAAGCGGATTTGGCTTTCAAAAATCACAGTATATGACCAAAAGTGCCGAGTTTGTTGAAGACATAACAATTGGCAACGATCAAGTCGAGAAAACGGACACCTACAAGTACGTGGGTCAAATAATAACTATGGGTGAAGATAATCAAGTACTACTACTTGATATAAATGAGAGAGTACGACTCACGTGGGGTGCTTTCAGAAAATTAAAAGATATATTAAGTCTAGACATTACGCAGAAATATACAACCAATGCATCCTCCCAGTAAGCACGCACAGTGCACAAACTTGGGCTCTCAAGAACACCTTACTGAACAAGCTACGTGTTAGAGCTTCTTCTTCTTACCACGCTCTCTCCTGCCGAAGGCTGGCGATACAAATGGCAATTTCAGCTCTGGAAACAGCAGCACGAAAGATTTCTGCAGACGATAAGTCGAACCCTCTCCTCAAATATTTCATCCACGAGTTCTGGCGTCTTCCTACTGATCTTTTCCCTTGTACTTTGCCCTCTATTATGAGGCGTAATATTTCGTATTTATCACCTCTCATCACATGACCCAGGTATTGCATTTTCCTTTCCTTGATGGTGTTTAGTAATTCTTATTGTCTGTGCATGCGCTGGAGTACTTCATCGTTTGTGATCTTTTGTACCCATGGAATTCGCAGCATCTGTCTATACACATACATTTCGAAGGCTTCTAAGGTCTGTAAATGTAGTGTCCAGCTTTCACATCCATAGATTAGGACAGAGAAGACGTAGCATCTGATCATTCGAGTTCTGAGTTGCAAACTGAGGTCTAGTCTGGTAAAAAATGATTTCATATTCATGAAGATTTTTCTCGCTTACTCAATCCTTGAAAGTATTTCCCCTTTGGGGTCGCACTGACTATAGATGTTAGCTCGTCTGATTTGCATATCTTCCGTGTTGATTGTTCCATCTCTACTACCGCCGTTTGATGCCAATAAAGTTCTGATATGAAACGTAGGTCCCGTTCGTCGACTCCGGTTGTTCTTAAAATTCCGATCATCTTCTGATGTTTAACAGAGCTATAGAACAGTGTTAGAGCTATAGAGAGGAAGATATTGGGGATATTGTAAAGACACTGTAAGATTAACCAGTGGAATAGAGACCTGACAAAAGTGCGAGACATCACCAAACCTATTGCTAAGCTGAAATGCAACTGGGCTGTAGGATGTGGCTAGAGGTACGAACAGTTGGAGCGCGAAGGTAGTATGATGGAGGCCATGGACGGAAAACGGGACGCCCATTAAAAAGATGGACGATGCAACGATATCAAACTCCAGGCAGAGCTAAACTGCTAGAAAATAGCACAAAATTGAGAGAAACGGAAGGAGGAACAGGAAGGGTATACCCAGTGGATAGAAGACAGCAAAGATATTGGCAAGCTGAAATGGAACTGGGTAGGATATGTGGCTAGAGGTACAAACAGTTGGAGCGCTAAGTTGGTATGATGGAGGCCATGGACGGTAGACGCGACGCCCCTTAACAAGATGGAACAACGATATAAAACTCCAGGCAGGGCTAAGCTGCTACCAAATAACACCGAACTGTGAGAAAACGAAGGAGGAACAGGAGGCTTATACATAAGACATAAGTTTAAATCTAAGATTGAGATACGCTAAGTGCTATGCGTGGTCCGTTCTGCTGTACGGCGTGGAGATATGGACGCTGAAAGCATCATCCATGAAAATGATTGAAAGTTTTGAAATGTGGACTTACCGTAGAATGCTCAGAGTACCATGGACTGACCGAGTACCGAATGAGGAAATCTTGACACAAATGGGGAAAGACAGATAAATGTTACTTCTACTACTCTAAATGCTACTAGAGTAAAGAGAAGGAAAACCACCTATTTTGGACACCTAATGAGAAACCCAAAATACCAACTGCTACAACTGATAGTTGAGGGCAATATTGAAGGCAGAAGAGAAGTGGGAAGAAAGCAAATGTCCTGGTTAAGAAATCTAAGGGAATGGACAGGTTTAAGAACTACAGGAGACCTGGTACACACAGCAACAGACCGTGAAGCGCACAGAAATGTGATCGCCAACATCCAACAGTGTGTATAGGCAGATGAAAAAGAAGATACAGCAGTAATATACAGCCAATGCATCCTCCCAGTAAGCACGAACAGTGCACAAACTTGGGCTCTCAAGAAAACCATATTAGACAAGCTACGTATTAGAGCTATAGATAGGAAGATATTAGGGATATTGTTAAGACACCGTAAGACCAACAAGTGGATTAGAGAGCCGACAAACGTGCCAGACATCCCAGAATATAATCAAACATATTGTCAAGCTGACAGGGAACTGGGCAGGATATGTGGCTAGAGGTACAAACACTTGGAGCGCGAAGGTATTATGATGGAGGCTATGCACGGAAAACGGGACGCCCATCACAAGATAGAACAACGATATCAAACTCTAAGCAGGGCAAAACTGCTACTAAAGAGCACAAAACTAAGAGAAATGGAAGGAGCAATAGGAGGCGTATACCCAGTGGGTAGAACACTGCAAACATATTGGCAAACTGGAAATGGAATTGGGCAGGATATGTGGCCAGAGGTACAAATAGTTGGAGCGCCAAGTTAGTATGATGGAAGCCGTGAACGGAAAGCGGGACGCCCATTAACAAGGTGGAGCAACGATATCAAACTCCAGACTAACCTGATACCAAATAGCACAAAACTATGAGAAATGGAAGGAGGAACAGGAGGCTTATACCCAGTGGATAGAACACAGCAAACTTATTGGCAAGCTGAAATGGAACAGTGCAAGATATCTGGCCAGAGGTACAAATAGTTGGAGCGCTAAGTATGATGGTGGTCATGGACGGGAAACGGGACGCCCAGTAACAAGATGGAACAACGATATCAAACTCCAGGCAGGGCTAAACTTCAGATGGCAACAAACGCAAGCTTGGAGCGATCCAACGAATGCTCGCGATCAGAACCAGTAGTGCCTGCAGAACTGTCTCCAGAGAGGCGGTCCTAGTGATAGCAGGGATAGCGCCAATATAACTATTAGTTCAGGATAGATCTAAAATCCACGCAACCACGGAACTACTACGATCAGCAAAATAGAAAGGGCGGAATTACGCCGGGCATGGCAAAATGACTGGGAAGCCAGCGAAAAGGGTCAATGGACAAGGTTGCTGATAAGGGATGTGGCAAAATGGGTAGAGAGGAAGCATGGAGAGCTGAATTACCATCTAACCCAAGTCCTCAGCGGACATGGCTGTTTTAGGGATTATCTCCACAAGATCGGGAGAGCTCCCGACAGCTACTGTGAATACTGCGGGGAAAATGACGCACACCATCTACGACTGCGACAGATGGGACACAGAGAGAAACAAGTTGCCATACGATATGCCATACGATATGCCATAGTTGCCATACGAGTTCATGCTGGAATCTGAAACCAACTGGAACAGCATCCAGAAAGTCATATCTGACATAATGAGCTCCAAAGAGAAGGACGAGAGAAGCAGACAGAAGGCAAAACAAAAAACTAAGCGTAAACTCGAACCAGAATCAGCATCTGCACGCCGAAAGTAAGGCAAGGAAGAAGAGACACCTTCATTCCCAACTAGGGCGGCATCTACCGTCCGGGCTGCACATTCTGAAGGAATGCGCAAGCGATACCGGGGGTAGCATACTAAAGCCAAGTGAATAAGGGGTTTAGTAAGTGAGAGCCTCATATTCAGGCTGGGAGAACTTCCCCCAAACCACCATAAAAAAAGAAAAAGGCAGGGCTAAACTGCTACCAAATAGCACAAAAGTGTGAGAAATGGAAGGAGGAACAGGAGGCTTATACGCAGTGGGTAGAACACTGCAAACATATTGGCAACCTGATATGTGGCTAGAAGTGCAAATAGTTGGAGCGCGAAGGTAGTATGATGGAGACCATGGACGGAAAACGGGACGTCCATTAACAAGATGGAGCAACGATATCAAACTCCAGGCAGGGAGAAACTGCTACCAAATAGCACAAAACTAAGAGAAATGGAAGGAGCAACAAGAGGCTTATACACAGTGGGTAAAACAAACACACGTGGTCCGTTAGAAAAGTATCCGACTTTATTTTTTATTTTGAAAACCTGATGGAATTGAATCAAAGGCGCTTGAATGAGCCGACCTTGAACCATCGTGCGCATACGTGAATTTTTTCCCGTCTGTAGATAGCGTCAGTTGCGCAGTATTCGAGTGACGTAGTGTGTAGTGCTCTCGTCGGTTTAAAAACGCAAGTAAAATCACCAAGGAGTACTATAGGGATGTCCTACGTGATGCTGTGCGGCGCAAGCGACTGGAGTTGTGGTCATCAAGAAATTGGCGACTCCATCACGACAATGCTCCAGCACAATCTTCGCACTTGGTTCACAATTTTTTGCCATAAAACTGGTTCGACAGGCTCCTTTCTCTCCTGATATGCCCCGCTGCGACTTCTGGCTGTTCCCCAAAGTCAGGAAGTCATTGAAAGGAACGCGATTTCAGACAAGAGAGAACATTGTGGCTGCAACGACAGCCGAGCTAAAGCCGATTCCGAAGAGGCTTTTACGGAATGCTTCCAACAATGGCGGCACCGCTAGGAGAAGTGTGTGGAGTCCCGAGGAGACTACTTTGAGGGTGCTTAGGTTTCCAACGCTCCAGGTATGCCAGTTTTTTTTACCGGATAAAGGTCGGAAACTTTTCTAACAGACCACGTATTGCCAAGCTGCAATGGAACTGGGTCAGATATGTGGTTAGAGGTACCAACAGTTTGAGCGCGAAGGTAGTGTGATGGAGACCATGGACGAAAAACGGGAAGCACATTAAGAAGCGACGATATTAAACTCCTCGCAGGGTTAAACTGTTACCAAATAAACACAAAACTAAGAGGAATGGAAGGAATAACAGGAGGCTTATACCAAGTGGGTAGAACACAGCTTGAAAAAGAAACTTGCTCAATGTAATGCTTGAAATGATATATTCCTTTGAAATAATGTTTTAATGGAATGAATACTTGTTTGAAGAGTTTTTAAGAGACGAAATTAGCATAATTTGTTCGTGCAGTGAAAGTGCACCGTTATGTTTTCCCGGTGCAAGAAGAACTGGAAAAAGTGAATTGAATGTAATAAACACAAATCTTTAATGCGTAATAAAAGTGTGGAGATGTTTGTAAAACACCGGCGAGAGATAAATTTTCTGGAAGGAAACGTTACGTAAATATTACGTTTTGTTATCGCGCAGAAGTATTTATCGGGATGTCAACTGTAACCGTTGTTTTCGCACGGGATTAGGCATTAGCCTAATTAGATCTCGCGTGTAATAAAAGCGCGGGGTTGCCGACTATCGCAAAATATTTTTTCTATTTTGCGTTTGTAATGGACTCATAAGAGCACTCATATGCATGCGGTTATGGCTCGCCGAGTGCGACACAATTTCCTCAATGTATATCAGCGATTTTTTTTATTTAGAAACGGCATAAAAGGGCGCAAAGTAGAAAAAATACTAATATCAAAAACCCGTTCGTAAGGCGTTTTCTAGTTCGTTAGCGTTTTCTTGTTCATTAATAGATAATTCCGGTGCAATTATTTCCTTAATATAATTATTTTTAGGATGGGTCCCGCCAACTTTCTGTTAAGTTAGCGGTTCCCCATTTTTGAGGGAAATGGTAAGTGCGGGAATTTTTTTTTAAAATCGTTTGCGGATAAAAAGCGGATTATTATGTGCCGTCGCGGATTTTTTCTTAACCGAACTTAACAGAGGTGTTTTCCAAACTTGGACGCGTGCTGTAAAATCGCGCTTACAGAACTGAACGTCTTTTAATATACTATTTAGCTAAACTATGAGTTTGCTTGCGATTCGAGAATATTTTAATTTTTGGGTTGCTCTTACAAGTTTGCTTGCAGTCCGGGAACTAATCCTGCGATCCGGGAAAAATGAACCCGGAATCATCAACAGTCTTGTCTGCCTTTTTTTCTAAGGAAAAATCAACATTTTATTTATATCAAGTCTTACAAAACAAGACGGCAGCCGGCTTGCAAATTTTTCTCGCAAATTTGATTGCGATCCAGGAACTAATTGATCAATATTTTAGTGATGTCAAGTCGTTTAAAACAAGACAAGCAGTGTAATAGACTAGACAAGGGGTGGCGAACCTTTTTCCGGCGAAGTGCCAATTTCTTTTAAATTTTCACATTTTGAAATGCTGACGTGCCAGGTCAACTTTTACAGTGTGATAGTGAAAATCTGTTATCGTATTAACCGGAATATAACACGTCTTATATTTTACACCTTTTATGTAGCACAAAAGTAGATTGAGAATTTAAAAAAATTCGGTACTTACGTATTAACGCCACCACCGCTACATTTTTAAATGCCGGCAATCTACACCTAATTTTTTTATGATAAATCATAAAATAAAAAAAATGATTTAAAATTAAAACATTTTTAAAACACAAAATATTTTATTTTTCAACCCTGGTTAGATTAGGTTAGGTTAGGCGCGGCAGCGCGAACTCTCGATCTTATTTATTTATTATGTAAGAGAAATACATTGGATTCGGCTCTGCGCTCTCGCACTGAGCCGGATCCAATATACAGCGGTGGTGGCGTTAATACGTAAGTGCCAAAATTTCTTTTAGAAAAAGTTAAAGAAGTTTAGATGGCACTCGTGAGAAATAGTTCGCGTGCCAATAAAATTTTCCTACGTGTCAGCTGTGACACGCGTGCCATAGGTTCGCCGCTACTGGACTGGCTACCTTTTTACGATCGCGTGCCAATTTTTATAAATCCTCATGCTTTCGACTAACGGATTGAAACATTTATTTTTGGGGAAATGTTTAAAGCGCTGCAATATTCGAAAGCGAATTAGAATATCTCAGGTTGAGTTATTGATTTCGAAAGCACGTGCATTCGAAGTTATAAAGCTCCGTTGAGATTTATTCATTGTTTCGGGACAAATAAAAGATTTTTTTTTAATTTGCAAAGATAATAAAACTTGTAACCTGCTTTAAAACTTAATAAACTTAAAAACAATAAATTGAGAAATCAAAAATTGCAAATTCGGTCAAACTAGAATTGCTGAAACCATCCTACTTTATAGATAAACATAAAACAAACGAAACACAGCCTGAATATATAAATATATTCAGCCTTTCCGGAGCTCTATAACAATTACTCAGTCATTTTAGAGATGACTAGCAATTGAGACTACGCGAGCGAGATTGAGACTACCAATCATTTTTAAGGCTACCAGTTATTTATTAGGACTACCAGTTATTTTTATGGTTTTTGTTAAGTGCCAGGAAGGTAGACTGAAAAGACTCAGAAATTGTTATAGAGCTCCGGCAAGGCTGAATATATTTATATATTCAGGCTGTGTTCCGTTTGCTGTTCAAACTTGTAAATTGTTAATAATTTTATAAAAGTTCTTAGTTGCATTATTAATAACAATTTTGTTAATAAATATTTGTACTCAGATCATATACAGTTTACTCAATTAATAATTACTGGAGAGGTCAAAAACTTACGCAAACTCATCGACGAGGAAATAAAGAAATAATCCAAAACAAAAAAAACCGAAACACTAGACCAGTTCAAGCCCGCAATAATCCACTTAAAAAAAAAAAACTGATAATCCACGTAAGGGAAAGAAATCGAAACCTCACCACAACCCGAACGCATTTATTTACATCCGGACACAAAACCGACACGCTGCGCACGACGTCGCACGCGAAACTGTCATCCCGAGCGCGTTGCTTCGGCCTGTGCGCACCTTTTTCAAAACTCGGCCGAGTCGACCGAACGAGCTTTCTCGAGCGGACGTTTCGCGTTGATAATGATACGCCTGTTGGAACAAATCGGCGGCGGTTCTTATCAGGCGCATTCTATCGCTCGCTGGTTCTTAGATAAAAGTGCGGGCGGCTAGCCGCAAAATATTTTAATTATTTGGTTATTCCTGCGAATTGACTTGCGATCCGGGAACTAATTGTTCAAAATTTTATGTATGTTAAGACTGGCGTTGTAATAGACTAGACCAGGGGTGGCGGAAAAAACCTTTTCATGACAACATGACAGGACTAGAAAGGCAATATTCAATATTTGTAGAAGAGACCTTCCTTTCTCTTCTAGAAATATTGTTTTGTTTTTGCAAAATTCTGAACTGACTACCTTTTATTATCTTTGCAAATTAAAAAAAAATCTTTTATTTGCTCGCAAACAATGAATAAATCTCAACGGAGCTTTATAACTTCGAATGCACGTGCTTTCGAAATCAATAACTCAACCTGAGACATTCTAATTCGCTTTCGAATATTGCAGCGCTTTAAACATTTCTACAAAAATTAATGTTTCAACCGTTAGTCGAAGCATGAGGATTTATAAAAATTGGCACGCGGTTGGCAAAAGGTAGTCAGTCCAGTGACTTTTTGCAAGGACTAGCTTACTTAGTCGACATTTTTAGTTATTTGAACGATATAAATCTGCCTCTTCAGGCTTCTGCAGTTACCATCGTCAATGCAACTGAATGGTGAAAAGCTTTTCTAGGTTACACTCATTTTTACTCTAAGTTTTACACTTTAGATTTCATGGAAGCTTTTCCAATTAGGAAAAGGAGAGTGTATGCGGGTGCTACTGCAAATGTTGGAAGAATTGGTGTCGCATAGTGAAGCGCAATCTGTAAGAAGTACAAGAGTGTCAGAACATCTTGAAACACTACAGAGCTCTTTTGAAGGTTACTTTGCCCAGAAAGGCTTAATCAAGAGACTTAAGTGCGTAGTCCGTTTAGGATTGATATGAATGTCATCAATGACGTAGATCTTGTTAAACATGATGTAATTGATCCAAAGCTGTATTGTGAGCTGAATTTAACGCAAAGGCTGTTTGCGCTTTTTGGTGTAGTTTAGGACAAGCTTACCTCTCATTGTTAAACGAGCAATGTCCATATAAATTCCGTTTGCTACTACGTATCTTTGTGAGTCAGGATTCTCGGTATTGCTCTCTATTAGTGTCTTTGACTAGACGCCAAAAGTGATATGCGTGTTACGTTGTCTAAGACAATCTTTAACTTATTGTGCTTATCGAAAGGAAGCTACCGTCTCATTAACCAACCGTCACGCGCTAATCTTTACTTTTTCTCGACTTGATAATTAATAAGTGTTTTTTTTTTCAAAATAATATATTTTCTCAAACGAGTATATCTTTTGATCGCGTTGACTTACAAGTTTGATTTTTTCACAGCTGAAAGAGACCGCATACCCGAGTATTTGATACAAATTTTAACTTGTTACCTCTACGCGTTCCTGAGAAAAATGGTCTTGACAGGCAGACGGACAAATAAGTGATCCTATAAGGGTTCCGTTTTCGGTACGGAACCCTAAAAAAGGACCAGAGAATAACTGCTGAAAGAATGGCAGGAACGATGAGACTCCAGTGAGAAGGGGCAATGGACAAAACTCCTTATCCCAGACGTAGCCAACAGAAAGCACTGCGAAACGAGTTGCCACCTAACGCAAGTGCTAACAGGTCACGGCTGCTTCAGAGACTACCTGTACAATCTGGACCGAGCATCTGACGATCTGTGCGTGCATTGCGGAGAACCAAATAGTGTGAGCCACACATTTTTCGCCTGCTGCCGTTGACAGGATGAGAGAGAAACACGTGAAACGCATATGGATAAACCCATTGGCCCAAGAAGCTTTAGCAAATGTTGTAAAATAAAGAGAATTGGGACGACATACAAGAGTACAATTGTAAAATTTTGAGCAACAAGGGAAAAAATGAAAAAACTACAAAAAAGCCAATCTAACTACACCAGTTCACCCGCCATTCAGAGGTTATGCGATAAGCGGTTCAAGAGTGAACGGGTGTGATCTTTCCAGGGGGATCACTTGTCTGTGACGGTGAAAGCCACCAGCTACGCCCCGCAAAAAAAAAACACTAGAGAGACTTGACTAGACTAGACAGACTATATTAGATAGATTAGATTACACAGACTAGACTAGACAGGCTAGACTATAGTCTATTTTTTTAAGAATGCAGTAACTAGAAACCTGTTTTACACTATGAAAAATGTTCAATCTAGTTACAAAATTTGGCGCTAAATTTAAATATAGTTACTTGAATATAAAATTGGTAATTTACTAATGGTTTCATTGAATATCTCATTATTATTGATTAATTACACCAAATGGCAACAGTAGTAATAAAATACAAACAAATAAATGGGGAAAAACGCAAAAAAATCTAAATGATACAAACAAATCAGATGATAATTGTGAATTGACATGGCAGCCATTGACAACTAACAGCTGCAAATATATGTGAAAAGAAAGAGAGAAAAGAGGTTGATGGAAAAGTAAAAATCGTTGGTGTGAACTTCTCCTCGATTGAAGCCAATCAGAGAACAAAGTCAAATAACCCCTATCTTGCCTGTACTGCATTCTTAAAAAAATGGACTATAGACATGTCTGTCTAGTGGACGAAATGTGGAACATTCTGACAAAAAGTGGAACATTAGTCCCAACTCTATTCTGTTTGTGTACTCTTGTGCAATATGATTAGTGTTAAAACCATGTCAGGACTATCTAGAACAGAGGTTCTCAAACTGGGTGCCGCGAGCGTATGTCTGGGGTGCCGCAGCAATAATCAAGAAATTAAAAAAAAATTAAAGAAATTTCACGAGGAGGTAAATGTGTATCGGTCTTTAAAACGGAAAGGAGATGAACTCCCTGAAGCTTCTGAAGCGACTGATTCAATCTGCGAGTCTAAATCGTTACAAGTTCGTTGGCCACAGTTCGCGAAAACGCAATCACGACCCGGGACTTTTGTCCATTGCTGTTTTTCTTGTGTTTTTGAGGTATTTATTCGAAATGCAAATAGAAGAACTTTTGATGAGTGAATTGCTTGAATCTTGCACCACTGACGAGGAAATTTTCAAAGTAATCGACAAATATATACAGAAAGATGATTTGAAATGGAGCAAGTGTGTTGATATTTGCAGCAATGGAACGGCTGCAATAGTTGGAAAAGTAAAGGGAGTCGTTTCTAGAATGAAACAAGTGGTAGCCAATGCTACCAACAGCCACTGTGTCATCCATCGACATTCTCTGGCAACTAGAAGGATGCCGAAAGATTTCAAAGTCGTATTGGATGGTGTTGTGAATAATTAAGAGCCGCCCGCTTCAAGCACGTCTTTTAGAACTTACCGCCGAAGATCTGGGTATGGATCACTTCCTCCAGTTACATTTACAGAAGAGCATTTTATCCGACAATTGATGTCGATTGGCTGCTTAAAATGGGATAACTTTTCCACAGCTTTGAAAAACTAAATGAAACCGCCACTTTAAATGAAACCGAAACTATCAATACTGCATTCTCAACATACGCTTACATTAAAAACGAAAAAAACTGATAAGGTGAAATTATCCAAACTTCCAATACACTTAACGGAAAACTAAGCTGTGCTGCGAAATTTTTGTAGCCCGACAAGAGTGCCTTGAGATTTTTTTAGCCCGATAAGGGTGCCGCGGCAAAAACAGTTTGAGAACCACTGATCTAGAAAGACATTCACCTGAAGCAGGGTGACAAGTGAATTGATCAGACCCTGTTTATTGCGAGTTGTTTCACATTTTTCCTGCATCTTCGGTCTCTTTTCGGACGGTTCTTCGCCAAGTTGTTTTTGGGCTACCACGTTCGCAGCTGCCTTGCCGATTCCAGTCTAAAGGCTCCTTCAGACCGGCGCGGAGAGTATGCGTCGCGAAATTTCTGCATCGAAAAAATCGCTAGCGGCGCGGCAGCGAAATGGCAATGCCCACATCAAAACGCGATTTTTACGTGCATATAGTAGTCATGGGCGTAGCCAGGATTTAGTTTCAGATGGAGTTTTAAGACCAGGATTTAATTTTGGGGGGGTTTTAAGACAATACAGTAACAGAAATGCACCAATTTTAACGGGTTTGCATATTTCAGGGGGGATTTCAATTTAAAATTGTTTAAACGCCGCTATTTTTACAATCCAGAAACCATACCTAAACATCTAACTGAAGGAAACACTTATTTTCAGTTTAAAAAAGGGAGTGTTTCAGAGCCAGAAAACTACAGACCGATCACCTGTCTATCTGCTCTATACAAGTTATTTACTTCTCTGATAAATAACAAAATCTATGATCACTGTGAAGTAAATAATTTATTTGAAACAGAACAAAAGGGTTGTATCAGAGGAGCGTTAGGATGTAAGCAACAGCTTACTATAGATGCTATCATTTAAAAACATGCCGAAAGAAAGAAACGTAACTTACGTAGGATATATAGATTATTCTAAAGCGTTTGACTCTGTACGTCACGACTGGTTGATTAAAGTCTTAGAAATCTACAAAATCTCTCCCAATATTACAAAATGTTTGGTAACAATGATGAAGACTTGGAGAACCAATCTTAACATAGATAAAACTAACATTGGGAATGTCAATATCAAAAGAGGGATTTTTCAAGGAGACTCTCTTTCCCCCTTTGGTTCTGCCTAGCCTTGAATCCCCTCTCAACTTTACTGAAGCGAGAAAATATAGGCTACAAGATCGGGAGAAATGACAGAAGAATATCACATCTATTATATATGGATGACCTTAAAGTCTATGCTGACACGGCTACAAAGTTGAATTCTTTAATATCCATTGTAAAGAACTTCAGTATGGATATTAGCATGGCTTTCGGCCTTGATAAGTGCGCCATCCTAAATATTAAAAGAGGCAAGACGGAATATTTGGGGGAGACTGTTGAAAATATCGTCGAACTTGAGCGTGATAATGTTTATAAATATCTTGGACTTCCTCAAAATATGAAAATTGACCACCGAAATCTAAAGAATATGTTTACGGAAAAATACAAGAAAAGACTCACTCAGATTTTGAACACCAAGCTCTCCGGAAAAAATGTAATATCAGCTATAAACACTTGGGCAATTCCTGTACTGGCATATTCTTTTTGTTTAATAAAGTGGACTGAAACTGATCTGAACGATCTAGATAGGATCAGCAGAGGAACTCTTTTTAAATTCCGATGTCGACACCCAAGCTCCTCCGTCACACGGTTATATCTACCTCGAAAAGAAGGAGGTAGGGGGTTAATTAACATCTTTAACTTGTGTAGAACACAAGAGGAGAACATGCGGAATAAACTATTACGCTCTGGTGATGACCTCATCCAAGCTGTACTGAAGGCTGACGATGGGTATACTCCTCTAAATTTATCTTGTCATACTCAAACATTTCCCAAAAAAGATTTCAAGCCCTGGAAAGACAATATCCTCCACGGGAAATACCCAAGCCTACTCACCGAAGATCATATTGACGTAAATGCTTCCTTACAATGGCTGAAGGTTGGATCTCTCTATCCGGAGACAGAGGGATTCATTATAGCTATCCAAGACAGAATTATAAGGACCAGAAACTACGAGAAACATATTTTAAAATTAAACGTGATTGAGAGGTGCAGAAAGTGTGGTCTTGTTGGCGAATCGATAGAACACATCATGGCAGGTTGCCCAACTTTATCAGAGACTGCCTATTTAGGGAGGCACAATCAAGTGGCAAAGCTGATTCACCAACAAATCGGTATAAAATACGGTCTTCTGGGGCTGAAAACTCCTCCATATTATAAATATCTACCAGCACCTGTCGTCGAATCAAGTAAACAAATTCTCTACTGGGATAGGCCGATATTGACCGATAAGACGATTGCCTACAACCGACCTGATTTTCTTCTAATTGATCTTGAAGCCAAAACAGCCATACTATTAGACATCGCAGTTCCGTTGACAAATAACATCCGAAGAACAGAGACAGAAAAAATAAATAAATACAAGAAACTAGCCTGGCAAATCAAAGATATCTGGAAACTGGACAGAGTATTTATTTACCCAATTGTTATATCTGTGGAGGGAGTTGTCTCGTCCAAATTTACAAAAAACATAGAGAAACTTGGCTTGCCGAAATCCATCTTGAGACATGCACAGAAGCCAACGATTTTGCAAACCTGTCACATTGTGCGCAAGTTTCTTAATTGAAAATTGGCTAAATGATCATGTGGGCCAGAGTGAACTCTCTTTCCGCATATCAAATTTTTCCAGCGTAAGCTGAGAAGGTGCAACATTGCAAAAATAATAATAATAATAATAATACATTATTGTCCAACAGAGCGAACCCTAATGACAGAACAATAATAATATATATATATATATATATATATATATATATATATATATATATATATATATATATATATATATATATATTTATATACGTACATACACATACAAGACACACACATGCATACACATATACAAACATACCTACATACATACACCTATATACATATATATACACATATAAATACATAAACAAATGGTGTAAACCCATACAAGTAATACAAGTAATAAATATCAATATACAAAACAGTAAAAATGATTACATAGAACAAGTAAATAAGTATATAAACATTAGTCTTAAAATATATACTGAGATGCTTCGTTAGCAGCTTTACACATTACGAAGATAGGTGCTCTACGTAGTACGTTGGTCCTTGGAATCGGCAGACGAAAACTGGCGGTAGATCTAGACGATGATCTGGGAATATTGATTGGAATTTTGCCCAAGAGAAATGAACAGTCTATCTGACTATGCAAGAGCTTAGAGGTATATTGTGCACAGCAATGACTCCTTTTCTCTTCTAGAGAAACCATGTTATGTCTAATTAACGATTGTTTGAGACTAGTTCCTATCTCAGGATAAACTCCATCAAGTCTGTAGGACAGGTATTTCAAAAAACGTCTATGAATTCTGTCAAAACGTCTATGAATTCTGTATCAAGTTTGAACGCGTGTGATGTATATAAAGGATACCACACGAGAATAGCGTACTCCAGTTTGCAGAGGACGTATGTACAAAAAAGTTGCTTCATTAGGTTAGTATCGGTGAAGTTGCGACTAACGCGCATTACAAATCCTAAGGACTTCGATGCAGAGGAGCACACGCTATCGAGGTGGTCGAGAAATGTTAGGCGAGAATCAAATATGACACCGAGATCTTTCATTATTTCCTTCTTGGCAATAGGGCTACCATCAATTGTATAGGTAGTTTGTATTGGAGAAAGAGTTTTTGAGTACGAAACATAACAACACTTGGTGGTATTAAGTAATAATTTGTGTTTAACACACCATCTCATAATGAGTCCATGTTATTTTGTAAGTGTAACATATCCCCATGGCACTTAATCGATTTATATAATTTTATGTCATCAGCAAATGCTAATACGGGACACGATATCGTGGACAGTAGGTCATTAATGAAGACAATGAATAATAGGGGACCCAAGTTAGAGCCTTGGGGGACACCCGATGTTGCTAGAAATTCAGTTATTTTCAGTCAGATACGAACCCATTATAGTATACGTAACAAACTCTATTTTCTTAATAGGACTTAAGTAGTGCTAAAGCTTCACGGTTTAAGAATAGGTTGTAAAGTTTTTGTAAAATTAGGTTGTGTTGAATCTTGTCGAAAGCTTTAGATAAATCAGTATATATCACATCAACATGTCCGCGGTTATCAATTTCTTCCGATACGTATTGTGCAAATGTTGCTAAATTAGTACATGTGGAACGACCATTCACAAATCCATGTTGTTTAGGAGAAATAAAACTTTTTACTTTATTATAAATAACACGGTAGAGGAAAATTTCAAAAACTTTGGCAAAGTTGGATAAAATGGATATCGGCCTATAGTTGGAGATACAAGACTTGTCGCCATTCTTGAAGACTGGTGAGATGCGAGCGCGTTTCCACCTATTCGGGAATGTGCAAGTTTTAATGGATAGATTAAAAAGAATCATTAAGGGTTGAGCGAAAACAAACCTACAATCACGTACTAAAAATGAAGGTATAGAATCATCACCAGCTGTAAATTTATTAATTAGAGCAGTAGCATCAATTAAAGAGAACGAACTTGAGAAAAAGTCAGCAAAAGCGTTAACTATGGTGTAAGGCTCAGAAAACTCGGAATCTTCATTGTGAAGCGTACCAGGAATTCTTGAGTGACTACGCTTGTTATTTAAATAGTTCCACACGTCAGATTTTTCTTAATATTGCTTTCCATCCTAAGGATATAAGTTTTATAGCAATTCGCAATTTTAGCTTTACTTTGTCTGCGTAGTTGACTGTATTTGTCAAAAAATAGGCGATTACCAGTTCTTGACCATTGCTTCCTATAAGAGAGACCTAATTTCTGGCGAATACCATATAGGATACTTTGAAACAGAGTAAGATTTCTTAGGCACAAACTCATCCAAGCATTGATATAATGTGGTATAGAAGGAATCAACAGCATCATTGATGTTATTATACTGTTCCAATGAAGATGACCAATCAGTATCGCAAAGGGATTGATACAATAACATTAAATTAGATTTACGAAAATTATACGCCATATGGCTATTAGACGGAAACGAACGAAAATGATGTGATTCGAGAATACATATATTAATGTCTAGCGCAGGATGATAATTATCTTCCTTAACTAGGGGAGATATGGAGTGTAAAACAGACAAATTGTGATTTATATTGTCTAGCACTAACAAATTATTGCTTAAGTTACTGACGTTATTATATTGGGTAATGTCGAGAGCATTGTTAAATTGTGGCAAACAGTGAGCTTTATTCGAAGCTGGAGTACCAGCTCTTGAAACATCAGGAATGTTAAAATCGCCAACAATAATTAACTGATGATCAACAAGGACTTTATGATAAAACTTTATGATATGTTCTGAAAGGAGATGGGTACAACATCCTTCAGCTGATTGTTCAAGGAAAACTCAAGGGAAGAGAACGATCGACAGAAGACGAATCTCATGGCTGCATAACTTAAGGGAGTGATTTGGTTGCATGTCCGCAAAACTCTTCAGACGGGCCATCGAAAAGACCCGGATTATTGTGATGGTTTCCAATCTGTGATAGGGGCGGAATTCCAAGAAGAAGAAGCTACCGCAAAATATGGCGAACGGGAAATAGACTAGAATAGAAAAACTGGAGAAAAAATAGAAAAGTCGAAATTCGAGTCGTGATATGTGTCCAAATTTGTAAATAAATAGTTTTTACATATTACTTGAGGTTAAAAGATTTGGCAATTTATAAATACAGTATACCGTATTAGCCCGAATATAACGCGACATTTTTCGACATTTATTTTCCGTAAAAAAATCGACTCGCGCTAAATTCGGGGTTTTAAGTAATGTTAACATTCTCCTGCGGAGGTTGAAAATCCACGGAACGTCCGACCAATTCCTAGCTCGACCGACCAAGCCTAAACATCCATGTGGTCTAGGCCTGCGCTTTTGTTTGCAGTTTTAGCTCTATGACGGTGGTATGACTTCCCAAGTCTTGGATGTGGTGGTTAATAAACCATTTAATGACAACCTTCGAAAAGAAAACAACAATTGGCTATTATCGGGCAGTCAACCATTGACAACTTCAGAAAAAATTAAAAAAACCCTCATTCTCTCTTCTGGGGGAATCGATAGTTAAACGTTTCAAGAAATGCTGCATTTCCAAGGAATTAAATTGGACGGAAGATGACATTTTGTGGGAGACTGAAAGCGTCCATGACAATACTAACGATACCGATGTGACATCAATGAGTTCTCATTCTGAAAACAGATCAGATTCTGAATAAGTATTTCCGGTTTTTATTGTTGTAATATTAATTTTGTTTTATATTACTTAACTTTATTGTCATGAATGTAACCTGTGTTATTTATATAAAAACCTAACCTAACCTAACCTATAATTACCTAAATAAATGCTTATCTGATTTAAGTTAAGATAGACAGTTTTATCCTTATATGTATAGCAACTGTACATTTGTATGTTTCCGACACGAAAAAAAAAAATAAAACTCGCATATCGTAGGTGTACTACCAAAAGTGACCAAGTCAAAAATTGGCAAAAATGAGATAATCTGCTAAAGTCGTTTTAATAACTGTTACCTTTATGGAAAAAATAGTCCAAGACAATATACGTACCTAATCATAAACTTCTAACATGGGCCAAAAATTATCAAGTCTTTTAGATCAAAATCTCTACAGTTAAAAGTGTCCATCTCATGTCTAGTTACTCATTTTTGCCTAGGTAATTTTTAAAGATAACTTGTGAAGTTATATAAATCTACACACTTTACACGACTCGAGTTTCGACGGTTGAAGGTCATTTTCAAGAGAAATATAAATAAAGACTTTTGGTTCAAAGTGAAATTTAATGAATAATCTAATGATTAATAATAGTTGGTTACATAGTTCATTTTTCTCATAAATTTACGAAAAAAACTTTTAGTTCACCTCTTGGTTCGACCCCAGAAATATGTCTCGCGACCCAATTTCCATTACTTCTACTAACCATTGCCCAAGAGGATGTAAAAAATTATATTTTGTGTTTATTTATGTTTTAAAATGTTTTATGAAGTTTTTATGAGATTTTAAAAATTCAAGCAAACAGAAGCAAAAACTTTTTTGTTATTTTTTCTTGTTGTTGTTTATTGAGCAGATGGAACGTGGTGTGTGCGTGTTGGAAATTGTGTGTACGTTCGAGTTTCTTTTTGTTGTTGAAATTAATCGTTCGGCAAAGAGCAAATTATTTTAATTCAGGCTTTAAGATTAATATAATTTCGCAAATTCGGAAACCGCAGCCATTAAATTACACGAACACGAATCATTTTTTAAATTGAAAATTAAATATTTGATAATTTCTTTGCATTTATAACGAAATCCTGGTTTAAAGACATTCCGTTTTAGCATTCAGTTTTACTATAATAATGCATTTCTTTAAGGCCCCAAACACACTTAGTAGATTTGTTTAAGTTTTGGAAGTCTAAACATCGACGGGAATTGGGCCTGGTTTATTATTATTATCGTATGGCAAGTACATATGAGGCGATGAGAGCGAAAGTGGCCTAACCCACAAAAACATAAAAATACCAATAAATGTAGATTTTGCTTCGCAACTGTTGGGGACATTATTGGTACTACATTTATTGGTATTTTCATGTTTTTGTGGGTTAGGCCACTTTTGCTCTCATCGCCCCATATAACAAGATGGGTATAAACATTCCTTGAAACTCACTAGGTAATATATAACATTTAGCACCGTCATAAATCTATGTGCAAATTGATCAGCCAACATATTGCTTCTGGAGTCATTTCCGATAATTGACCGCCAGTGAACTGCCGTAGTGGACATGGCGTGAGAGTTGACAGCCTGCCAGTGGTTCACCCTGCATTAGGGACTGCAATCCGGTGTCATTTTCATTCCGGGCGGATCCGGCCGAATTTCCACCGATCCGGCTGGATCCGTCCGGATCCGGCCGGATCGATGGAATTACATCTAACATAATACACTTTACTTAATTACAGGCTTTCAAAATTTGAACTTTTGGAGAAGTTTGTGGTTTTTAGATTTCTAAAATTCCTCCAAATAGTCGCACAGTAAAGAAACTAGTGAAAGTCTACAAATGTTAATTTTGTAATATCTCAACCTGATCTTCCTTGATATTTCGTTGCCTTATTTTTCACAATATTAACAAATTGATTTTAGGTTTTCAAAATTTGGAATTTTTTGAGAAATTTGTGGTTTTTGGATTTACAAAATTCCTCCAAATAGTCGCACAGTGAGGAAAATAGTTAGAGTCTACAAATGTTAATTTTCATAAAATCAATTTTGGTTTTCAAAAAACCATATTTAAAGTACCTACTCATGCAACAGCGCGATTGTTTTACCAAAAATTTGCTTCACCGGATCTGGTATATTGGTACCGGATCTGGTATACGTTTGGTTATGCCGGATCCCCGCCGGATCCGGTTTTCCGGATTGCAATCCCTACCCTGCATTCGTCTATACGTAACTAATAGTCAACAACCTGGTGCTGCTACACAGCGGATTATAGGGCCTGGTGAATAAGGCCTATAACACACTTGCAATTTTCAGTTGAGCTATTATTTGGTTGCATATTTGTGTCGTATGGGGTGCAATTGACATGGACTTATTAGTTTCAGTTGCATGTATACGCAGATCCATAGCAGTCGACACAAACACAGTGCCTGAACTGAAAATTGCAAGTGTGTTCCAGGCCTAATTCACATCAATGTTTAGACATCTTCCAAAACCTAAACAAATTTACTTAATCTTAATTCCTCTTAAATCTCTGACTTAATATTTATTTTTCTGTTACGTGAAAGAAACAGTGGAAAAGTTGCAGCGACAAATTTTAAACCTTGAAATTCGCAAAGCAAATATTTAGATAATTTATCAAACTGGGCAAAAGCAACGGCGTTTCTAGTGACTTGCAAATATTATTGTCGAGCTAAATAGAGCCTGCTTAGAATTTTAGTTTACTGATAATAATTCATAAACAAATATTTATTCGTGAAAACATAAAAAATTTAAAACGTTAAAGAGAAATTTGTGCAAAATTTATTTTATAGAGAAGTTGAGAGGTTTATTTTCGCTCCAAAAGCAAATTTCAAACATAGTTTTAATCCGCGTTTCAATCTGCGTGTTATTTAGAAACATGTAGAAAAAATATTCAGTCAATTTAGGTTCCAAGTTAGGTTCCAATTTAGTTTTCAAGGAAAAAGTTAAGGGCAAAAATCCGAAAGAACGCTGTTTTTCGCGTTTTATAATCGGCTATTTCAGGCCTACGTTTCACCAAAACAAAAGAAGGTTATTATTTATTGGTTCTATTCAAAATTTCGAGTCTTTTGATGTATTATATGTCAATATCCATGACATGTCAAAATTCGCGATTTTGAAGAAGGGATATGCTAAGGGATATCGCGAATTTTCGAGATTTTTTGGTTTTTCACATATTGCATATCAAAACACGCAGAATTTAATTTAACACGCCTTGACATACGAATAAAATTCGCGTTGAAGTGTCCATATACATGTGATCTTATCACATATACATGATGTCTTAGAGACGTCATTGTATGTCAAGTGGTTAACACAGATTACGCTAATATAAAGGCACGGAAAATCTCGGAACCTTTTGAGATCAAGACAGGCGTCCGCCAAGGTGCGTCCAAACTCTCAACGCTCCTCTTTAACCTTGTGCTGGATAAGCTCATCAAGGAATGAGAGAAGAAGCTGAAAATAGAAGGTCACTGGAAGCCAGTGCGACTTGGACGAACCAAGGACAAGCTAGAGGTCGGCAGTCTAGCCTTCGCGGACGATCTGGCACTACTTACAGACAACGAAACCACAGCAATCAGACGGGTAGAAGTACTCAAAGTGTGCACGAAAAAATAGGGCTACAGATCTCCTTTTAAAAAACCGAGTTCTCCTGCACGAAAGTAAACGTACTACTTTAACCTGTGTGATATTTAGAATCATTTAGAAAAAGATTCAGTCAATTTAGATTATTTTGGGAAAAAGTTCCGGGCAAAAATCGGAAAGAACGCTGTTTTGTGCGTTCTATAATCGCTTATTTCAGGCGTACCTTCCATCAAAACAGAATAAGGTTATTATTTGTGGGTTCTATTCAAAATTTCGCGTCTTTTGATGTATTGTATGTCAATATCCTTTACATGTGAAAAATCGCGATTTCGAAGAAGGCTCGCGATTTTCGACACCTCTTCCATTTTTACATATTGCATATCAAAACACGCAGAATTTATCACAGATTACGCTTGAATAAATCATTATGCAATTCAGTTTACAATAAGTCAGGAAATCTTAAAAATACTAAACCATTTTCAACCACCTAAACACAACTTGTTATATTTACAATATCTTGAAAATGAACAAAAGTAGCGAAATTAGGTTTAGATTTTCTGAAAGCTTAAAAAGCCGTAACATTTTGATGCCTGATTCACTAATACCGTTTCCAACATTAAGGCAAGGTGGACTGACCAAAAACGGCGTCAAAATTTAGAAAATTTGTTTTCAACTAACAATAAGTTTGGAACCAATCACTCGATTTTATTCAAATGTATCAAGCTTTTAACTTGATACATAAGTAATAAATAAACCAAGTTTCTATAAAATCCATAGGAACATAACTGAGAAAACCCATTTATAAGTAATGTTTGCAAATTTCATACAATCAGCAAGGGTTTTAATTGAAACCATAATTGATGTCTTATGGCTTTTAATTTTTAATTGGTCTTACTGACTTCCTCTTCCTCTTATTTACATTTAATATAAACTTAATTCAATACAAACTTAACGCGACCCAGTTTTGGGCCGCGGCACATAGTTTGAGAACACTGGTCTAGACGTTTGTCAGAACCCGTTGAAACAGGTTTGTCCGATCCTACCTGTCTAGTCTTGCTTATCTAGTCTTGTCTAATCTTGTCTGTTTAGGCCTGTCTGTCTAGTCTTGTCTGTCTAAACTTGTCTGTCTTGTCTTGTCTGTCTAGTCCTGTTTGTCAAGTCCTGTCTGTCTAGTCTTATCTGTCTAGTCTTGTCTATCTAGTCTTATCTTTCTAGTCTTATCTGTCTAGTCTTGTCTGTCTAGTCTTGTCTGTCTAGACTTGTCTGTCTAGTCTTGTCTGTCTAGTCTTGTCTGTCTAGTCTTTTCTGTCTAGTCTTATCTGTCTAGTCTTGTCTGTCTAGTCTTGTCTGTCTAGCCTTGTCTGACTAGTCTTGTCTGTCTAGTCTTGTCTGTCTAGTCTTGTCTCTCTAGACTTGTCTGTCTAGTCTTGTCTGTCTAGTCTTGTCTGTCTAGTCTAGTCTGTCTAGTCTTGTCTGTCTAGTCTTGTCTGTCTAGTCTTGTCTCTCTAGTCTTGTCTGTCTAGTCTTGTCTGTCTAGTCTCATCTGTCTAGTCTTGTCTGTCTAGTCTTGTCTGTCTAGTCTTGTCTGTCTAGTCTTGTCTGTCTAGTCTTGTCTGTCTCGTCTTGTCTGTCTAGTCTTGTCTGTCTAGTCTTGTCTGTCTAGTCTTGTCTGTCTAGTCTTGTCTGTCTAGTCTTGTCTGTCTAGTATTGTCTGTCTAGTCTTGTCTGTCTAGTCTTGTCTGTCTAGTCTTGTCTGTATAGTCTTGTCTGTCTAGTCTTGTCTGTCTAGTCTTGTCTGTCTAGTCTTATCTGTCTAGTCGTGTCTGTCTAGTCTTGTCTGTCTAGTCTTGTCTGACTAGTCTCGTCTGTCTAGTCTTGTCTGTCTAGTCTTGTCTGTCTAGACTTGAATGTCTAGTCTTGTCTGTCTAGTCTGTCTAGTCTTATATTTCTAGTCTTGTCTGTCTAGTCTTATCTTTCTAGTATTGTCTGTCTAGTCTTGTCTGTCTAGTCTTGTCTGTCTAGTCTTGTCTGTCTAGTCTTGTCTGTCTAGTCTTGTCTGTCTAGTCTTGTCTGTCTAGTCTTGTCTGTCTAGTCTTGTCTGTCTAGTCTTGTCTGTCTAGTCTTATCTGTCTAGTCTTGTCTGTCTAGTCTTGCCTGTCTAGTCTTGTCTGTCTAGTCTTGTCTGTCTAGTCTTGTCTGTCTAGTCTTGTCTGTCTAGTCTTGTCTGTCTAGTCTTGTCTGTCTAGTCTTGTCTGTCTAGTCTTGTCTGTCTAGTCTTGTCTGTCTAGTCTTGTCTGTCTAGTCTTGTCTGTCTAGTCTTGTCTGTCTAGTCTTGTCTGTCTAGTCTTGTCTGTCTAGTCTTGTCTGTCTAGTCTTGTCTGTCTAGTCTTGTCTGTCTAGTCTTGTCTGTCTAGTCTTGTCTGTCTAGTCTTGTCTGTCTAGTCTTGTCTGTCTAGTCTTGTCTGTCTAGTCTTGTCTGTCTAGTCTTGTCTGTCTAGTCTTGTCTGTCTAGTCTTGTCTGTCTAGTCTTGTCTGTCTAGTCTTGTCTGTCTAGTCTTGTCTGTCTAGACTTGAATGTCTAGTCTTGTCTGTCTAGTCTGTCTAGTCTTATATTTCTAGTCTTGTCTGTCTAGTCTTATCTTTCTAGTATTGTCTGTCTAGTCTTGTCTGTCTAGTCTTGTCTGTCTAGTCTTGTCTGTCTAGTCTTGTCTGTCTAGTCTTGTCTGTCTAGTCTTGTCTGTCTAGTCTTGTCTGTCTAGTCTTGTCTGTCTAGTCTTATCTGTCTAGTCTTGTCTGTCTAGTCTTGCCTGTCTAGTCTTGTCTGTCTAGTCTTGTCTGTCTAGTCTTGTCTGTCTAGTCTTGTCTGTCTAGTCTTGTCTGTCTAGTCTTGTCTGTCTAGTCTTGTCTGTCTAGTCTTGTCTGTCTAGTCTTGTCTGTCTAGTCTTGTCTGTCTAGTCTTGTCTGTCTAGTCTTGTCTGTCTAGTCTTGTCTGTCTAGTCTTGTCTGTCTAGTCTTGTCTGTCTAGTCTTGTCTGTCTAGTCTTGTCTGTCTAGTCTTGTCTGTCTAGTCTTGTCTGTCTAGTCTTGTCTGTCTAGTCTTGTCTGTCTAGTCTTGTCTGTCTAGTCTTGTCTGTCTAGTCTTGTCTGTCTAGTCTTGTCTGTCTAGTCTTGTCTGTCTAGTCTTGTCTGTCTAGTCTTGTCTGTCTAGTCTTGTCTGTCTAGTCTTGTCTGTCTAGTCTTGTCTGTCTAGTCTTGTCTGTCTAGTCTTGTCTGTCTAGTCTTGTCTGTCTAGTCTTGTCTGTCTAGTCTTGTCTGTCTAGTCTTGTCTGTCTAGTCTTGTCTGTCTAGTCTTGTCTGTCTAGTCTTGTCTGTCTAGTCTTGTCTGTCTAGTCTTGTCTGTCTAGTCTTGTCTGTCTAGTCTTGTCTGTCTAGTCTTGTCTGTCTAGTCTTGTCTGTCTAGTCTTGTCTGTCTAGTCTTGTCTGTCTAGTCTTGTCTGTCTAGTCTTGTCTGTCTAGTCTTGTCTGTCTAGTCTTGTCTGTCTAGTCTTGTCTGTCTAGTCTTGTCTGTCTAGTCTTGTCTGTCTAGTCTTGTCTGTCTAGTCTTGTCTGTCTAGTCTTGTCTGTCTAGTCTTGTCTGTCTAGTCTTGTCTGTCTAGTCTTGTCTGTCTAGTCTTGTCTGTCTAGTCTTGTCTGTCTAGTCTTGTCTGTCTAGTCTTGTCTGTCTAGTCTTGTCTGTCTAGTCTTGTCTGTCTAGTCTTGTCTGTCTAGTTTTGTCTGTCTAGTCTTATCTGTCTAGTCTTGTCTGTCTAGTCTTGTCTTTCTAGTCTTGTCTGACTAGTCTTGTCTGTCTAGTCTTGTCTGTCTAGTCTTGTCTGTCTAGACTTGTCTGTCTAGTCTT
Source organism: Phosphuga atrata (assembly GCA_944588485.1). Taxonomy (NCBI): domain Eukaryota; kingdom Metazoa; phylum Arthropoda; class Insecta; order Coleoptera; family Silphidae; genus Phosphuga; species Phosphuga atrata. The sequence continues at coordinate 61,783,121 of OX155900.1, forward strand.
GTCTGTCTAGTCTGTCTAGTCTTATCTTTCTAGTCTTGTCTGTCTAGTCTTATCTTTCCAGTCTTGTCTGTCTAGTCTTGTCTGTCTAGTCTTGTCTGTCTAGTCTTGTCTGTCTAGTCTTGTCTGTCTAGTCTTGTCTGTCTAGTCTTGTCTGTCTAGTCTTGTCTGTCTAGTCTTGTCTGTCTAGTCTTGTCTGTCTAGTCTTGTCTGTCTAGTCTTGTCTGTCTAGTCTTGTCTGTCTAGTCTTGTCTGTCTAGTCTTGTCTGTCTAGTCTTGTCTGTCTAGCCTTATCTGTCTAGTCCGGTCTGTCTAGTCTTGTCTGTCTAGTCTTGTCTGACTAGTCTTGTCTGTCTAGTCTTGTCTGTCTAGTCTTGTCTGTCTAGACTTGTCTGTCTAGTCTTGTCTGTCTAGTCTTGTCTGTCTAGTCTTGTCTGTCTAGTCTTGTCTGTCTAGTCTTGTTTGTCTAGTCTTATCTGTCTAGTCTTATCTGTCTAATCTTGTCTGTCTAGTCTTGTCTGTCTAGTCTTGTCTGACTAGTCTTGCCTGTCTAGTCTTGTCTGTCTAGTCTTGTCTGTCTAGTCTTATCTTTCCAGTCTTGTCTGTCTAGTCTTGTCTGTCTAGTCTTATCTGTCTAGTCTTGTCTGTCTAGTCTTGTCTGTCTAGTCTTATCTTTCCAGTCTTGTCTGTCTAGTCTTGTCTGTCTAGTCTTGTCTGTCTAGTCTTGTCTGTCTAGTCATGTCTGACTAGTCTTGTCTGACTAGTCTTGTCTCTCTAGTCTTGTCTGTCTAGTCTTATCTGTCTAATCTTGTCTGTCTAGTCTTGTCTGTCTAGTCTTGTCTGACTAGTCTTGCCTGTCTAGTCTTGTCTGTCTAGTCTTGTCTGTCTAGTCTTGTCTGTCTAGCCTTATCTGTCTAGTCTTGTCGGTCTAGTCTTGTCTGTCTAGTCTTGTCTGACTAGTCTTGTCTGTCTAGTCTTGTCTGACTAGTCTTGTCTGTCTAGTCTTATCTTTCCAATCTTGTCTGTCTAGTCTTGTCTGTCTAGTCTTATCTGTCTAATCTTGTCTGTCTAGTCTTGTCTGTCTAGTCTTGTCTGACTAGTCTTGCCTGTCTAGCCTTGTCTGTCTAGTCTTGTCTGTCTAGTCTAGTCTGTCTAGTCTTGTCTGTCTAGTCTTGTCTGTCTAGTCTTGTCTGTCTAGTCTTGTCTGTCTAGTCTTGTCTGTCTAGTCTTATCTTTCCAGTCTTGTCTGTCTAGTCTTGTCTGTCTAGTCTTGTCTGTCTAGTCTTGTCTGTCTAGTCTTGTCTGTCTAGTCTTGTCTGTCTAGTCTTGTCTGTCTAGTCTTGTCTGTCTAGTCTTGTCTGTCTAGTCTTGTCTGTCTAGTCTTGTCTGTCTAGTCTTGTCTGTCTAGTCTTGTCTGTCTAGTCTTGTCTGTCTAGTCTTGTCTGTCTAGTCTTGTCTGTCTAGTCTTGTCTGTCTAGTCTTGTCTGTCTAGTCTTGTCTGTCTAGTCTTGTCTGTCTAGTCTTGTCTGTCTAGTCTTGTCTGTCTAGTCTTGTCTGTCTAGTCTTGTCTGTCTAGTCTTGTCTGTCTAGTCTTGTCTGTCTAGTCTTGTCTGTCTAGTCTTGTGTGTCTAGTCTTGTCTGTCTAGTCTTGTCTGTCTAGTCTTGTCTGATTAGTCTTGTCTGTCTAGTCTTGTCTGACTAGTCTTGTCTGTCTAGTCTTATCTTTCCAGTGTTGTCTGTCTAGTCTTGTCTGTCTAGTCTTGTCTGTCTAGTCTTGTCTGTCTAGTCTTGTCTGTCTAGTCTTGTCTGTCTAGTCTTGTCTGTCTAGTCTTGTCTGTCTAGTCTTGTCTGTCTAGTCTTGTCTGTCTAGTCTTGTCTGTCTAGTCTTGTCTGTCTAGTCTTGTCTGTCTAGTCTTGTCTGTCTAGTCTTGTCTGTCTAGTCTTGTCTGTCTAGTCTTGTCTGTCTAGTCTTGTCTGTCTAGTCTTGTCTGTCTAGTCTTGTCTGTCTAGTTTTGTCTGTCTAGTCTTATCTGTCTAGTCTTGTCTGTCTAGTCTTGTCTGTCTAGTCTTGTCTGACTAGTCTTGTCTGTCTAGTCTTGTCTGTCTAGTCTTGTCTGTCTAGATTTGTCTGTCTAGTCTTGTCTGTCCAGTCTTGTCTATCTAGTCTTGTCTGTCTACTCTAGTCTTATCATTTTAATCTTATCAGTATAAGCTTGTCTGTCTTCTCTAGCTTGTCTACTGTCTGTTTAATTTGTAGCAATGTAGTATAGTTTAGTAAGTATAGATAACTAGTGATAATGATGTTGAACTGTGCAGTACGGTCTTGAAGTGAAACGATTACATCACATGTAGATGTGTAATAGCTATAACATCTAGTTGGTTGAAAACGAAACCGGGAACGGAGTGAAGAGCGTCGCTGGCCTCCAGTGTGACCCGCGCGTTCTCCAAGAAAAGGTTAAACGAGGTCTTTGGTTCCCCGACAAACATCAAACATTCACGGCAACAACAAGCAAGAAATAAAACAATTATTTATAAACACTGGACGTGCTGTATTTTCACAACTTTGTTGAGTCGGTGGGGAAAATTTGAAGCGGTCGTGTCAAAAAGTTTCAGATTTTGGAAGAAAACTGTTTTGGAAAATAAACATTTGGTAGGAATTGAGAATATGTTTAATGCGTTATTGCAAGATTCGACGCAGCTAATTACAAATAAAGTATTGCTGTAATCTTATTAATCGACCTTAAGACAGAATCAATTAAAACTTTGAAATGACCCATTTTTTAAATCTAAACTGCTTGTGGAACCAAATTTTTAAACGAAGACTAGACCCTATTTCATCTGTGACTTTAATTGAACTTCATTTATAGGACAAAGCGTTTTCCAATCTCGTTTTCCTCTTCCCAACTTCTTCAAACCTAACACAACCTAGCCCAACAAATTCTTTTAACGAAAACTAATTTCTTTGTGAGTCTGGGAGCGTTTTCACTCTCTTATTCTTTATCTCAACTTCCTCTGTCCCAGATGAAAAACCATCAGAAGATTGTCCTCAAGAAAATACGTTGAACAAACTAATAGGGAACAAACTAATAGAAGACCTTTTTGTTGTTGAATTTTTTTTTGTGCGCATGTGTCAATTTCCGGCCTGTTATCCGTCAAAAATTGCCTGAACTTTTTGACGTATAACTAAATATGTGCCCGAAACTTTCATATTCCCGCCTTTCAAACTTGGCGCATGCGCATAACTAACCGTAAAAATGTCTATTTGAAAGTTAGGATCTTGTTAACGAAATTTTTGGGCACTTTTTTGACCAGTGACAATAACAAAATGTGCCCGAAACTTTCAAATTCCCGCCTTTTAAACTTGTCGAATGCGCATGCGCTTAACTAACCGTAAAAAGGTGTTTATAGCCATGCAATTGCATATTAAATATCGCTGATATATACAATCACACTTTTAAGGCTACAATGTGCAATCGAATATTGTAAATTTAAACATTAAGGTTGCGATTCATAGATTTAAGTTTCCTGCTCGTGTCGATTGTTGTTGGTACGTGCAATCGTTGCTGGAAACCTTGGTTTAGTTATTGGAAACTATCATGACCCATTATCCAATTGAACGGTGATTTCATGGCGTGGTCATTTCAAGAATTTCAAATTCACCGGAGTTATTGCTCGATTATTATCTTGAATTGGTATTATATTAGTAAACGCGATGGATACAATACAATTAGTAAGCGGTTTTTATTGAATTTGACTAATTGAAAACAGACAGAGAGTCTGGACTAAACTAACTCCATGAACTCGAGAGTCTAGACTAGATTACCTCTACAGACTTAAGAATCTAAACTAGACTACGTCTAAGGAGTCGAGAGTCTAGACTAAACTACGTCTATAGACTCGAGAGTCTAGACTCGGCTCCCACTATAGACTCGAGAGTCTAGACTAGACTACATCTATAGACTCGAGAGTCTAGACTCGGCCACGACTAGACTACGTCTATAGACTCGGCTCCCACTATAGACTCGAGAGTCTAGACTAGACTACATCTATAGACTCGAGAGTCTAGACTCGGCCACGACTATAGACTCGAGACTCTAGACTAGACTACGTCTATAGACTCGGCTACGACTATAGACTCGAGAGTCTAGACTAGACTACGTCTATAGACTCGGCTACGACTACAGACTCGAAAGTCTAGACTAGACTACGTCTATAGACTCGAGAGCCTAGACGAGGCTACGACTATAGACTCGAGAGTCTAAACTAGACTACGTCTATAGACTCGAGAGTCTAGACTCGGCTAGGACTATAGACTCGAGAGTCCAGACTAGACTACATCTATAGACTCGAGAGTCTAGACGAAGCTACGACTATTGATTCGAGAATCTAGACTAGACTAAGTCTATAGACTTGAGGGTCTAAACTAGTCTACGTCTATAACCTCGAAAGTCTAGAGTCGATATGTTTGTTTTAATCTTTTCTAAGTGAAGCCATAATCTGGATAATCCTAGCACTAATATAAGTTTCAATCTTGAGTTTCTTCTTTCTGGTGGAAACAAACAGCAAAAGACAAATGTTTGAGAAAGTTTGGGATTGATTTTGAAACGCTTCGCCCGCTTGTTCGCCGTACAGACTATTTGCGCTAATTGCGCTCGTTCTCCTCTCGTATGTTTGCCAATTTCTTTTTACACTTTTTACTCGCATTTTCAGAGCCCTTTCGGATTAAACTAATCTGCTCACAATGGCGCACCGAGCTCGAAAACCTTTCCAATATTTCGCAATTTGTTCTGGAAAAACAAACTAAAACCGATTGATACTTACTATGGCAAGTGACAGACAAGACTAGGCAGACATGACAAGACAGCGAAGACTAGACTGACAAGATTAGACACACATAACTAGACTAGACAGACAAGACTAGACAGACAAGACTAGACAGATAAGACTAGACAGACAAGACTAGACAGAAAAGACTACACAGACAAGACTAGACAGACAAGACTAGACAGACAAGACTAGACAGACAAGACTAGACAGACAAGACTAGACAGACAAGACTAGACAGATAAGACTAGACAGACAAGACTAGACAGACAAGACTAGACAGACAAGACTAGACAGACAAGACTAGACAGAGAAGACTAGACAGACAAGACTAGACAGACAAGACTAGACAGACAAGACTAGACAAACAAGACTAGACAGACAAGACTAGACAGACAAGACTAGACAGACAAGACTACACAGACAAGACTAGACAGACAAGACTAGACAGACAAGACTAGACAGACAAGACTAGACAGACAAGACTAGACAGACAAGACTAGACAGACAAGACTAGACAGACAAGACTAGACAGACAAGACTAGACAGACAAGACTAGACAGACAAGACTAGACAGACAAGACTAGACAGACAAGACTAGACAGACAAGACTAGACAGACAAGACTAGACAGACAAGACTAGACAGACAAGACTAGACAGACAAGACTAGACAGACAAGACTAGACAGACAAGACTAGACAGACAAGACTAGACAGACAAGACTAGACAGACAAGACTAGACAGACAAGACTAGACAGACAAGACTAGACAGACAAGACTAGACAGACAAGACTAGACAGACAAGACTAGACAGAGAAGACTAGACAGACAAGACTAGACAGACAAGACTAGACAGACAAGACTAGACAGACAAGACTAGACAGACAAGACTAGACAGACAAGACTAGACAGACAAGACTAGACAGACAAGACTAGACAGACAAGACTAGACAGACAAGACTAGACAGACAAGACTAGAGAGACAAGACTAGACAGACAAGACTAGACAGACAAGACTAGACAGACAAGACTAGACAGACAAGACTAGACAGACAAGACTAGACAGACAAGACTAGACAGACAAGACTAGACAGACAAGACTAGACAGACAAGACTAGACAGACAAGACTAGACAGACAAGACTAGACAGACAAGACTAGACAGACAAGACTAGACAGACAAGACTAGACAGACAAGACTAGACAGACAAGACTAGACAGACAAGACTAGACAGACAAGACTAGACAGACAAGACTAGACAGACAAGACTAGACAGACAAGACTAGACAGACAAGACTAGACAGACAAGACTAGACAGACAAGACTAGACAGACAAGACTAGACAGACAAGACTAGACAGACAAGACTAGACAGACAAGACTAGACAGACAAGACTAGACAGACAAGACTAGACAGACAAGACTAGACAGACAAGACTAGACAGACAAGACTAGACAGACAAGACTAGACAGACAAGACTAGACAGACAAGACTAGACAGACAAGACTAGACAGACAAGACTAGACAGACAAGACTAGACAGACAAGACTAGACAGACAAGACTAGACAGACAAGACTAGACAGACAAGACTAGACAGACAAGACTAGACAGACAAGACTAGACAGACAAGACTAGACAGACAAGACTAGACAGACAAGACTAGACAGACAAGAACAGACTAGACAGACAAGACTAGACAGACAAGACTAGACAGACAAGACTAGACAGACAAGACTAGACAGACAAGACTAGACAGACAAGACTAGACAGACAAGACTAGACAGACAAGACTAGACAGACAAGACTAGACAGACAAGACTAGACAGACAAGACTAGACAGACAAGACTAGACAGACAAGACTAGACAGACAAGACTAGACAGACAAGACTAGACAGACAAGACTAGACAGACAAGACTAGACAGACAAGACTAGACAGACAAGACTAGACAGACAAGACTAGACAGACAAGACTAGACAGACAAGACTAGACAGACAAGACTAGACAGACAAGACTAGACAGACAAGACTAGACAGACAAGACTAGACAGACAAGACTAGACAGACAAGACTAGACAGACAAGACTAGACAGACAAGACTAGACAGACAAGACTAGACAGACAAGACTAGACAGACAAGACTAGACAGACAAGACTAGACAGACAAGACTAGACAGACAAGACTAGACAGACAAGACTAGACAGACAAGACTAGACAGACAAGACTAGACAGACAAGACTAGACAGACAAGACTAGACAGACAAGACTAGACAGACAAGACTAGACAGACAAGACTAGACAGACAAGACTAGACAGACAAGACTAGACAGACAAGACTAGACAGACAAGACTAGACAGACAAGACTAGACAGACAAGACTAGACAGACAAGACTAGACAGACAAGACTAGACAGACAAGACTAGACAGACAAGACTAGACAGACAAGACTAGACAGACAAGACTAGACAGACAAGACTAGACAGACAAGACTAGACAGACAAGACTAGACAGACAAGACTAGACAGACAAGACTAGACAGACAAGACTAGACAGACAAGACTAGACAGACAAGACTAGACAGACAAGACTAGACAGACAAGACTAGACAGACAAGACTAGACAGACAAGACTAGACAGACAAGACTAGACAGACAAGACTAGACAGACAAGACTAGACAGACAAGACTAGACAGACAAGACTAGACAGACAAGACTAGACAGACAAGACTAGACAGACAAGACTAGACAGACAAGACTAGACAGACAAGACTAGACAGACAAGACTAGACAGACAAGACTAGACAGACAAGGCTAGACAGACAAGACTAGACAGACAAGACTAGACAGACAAGACTAGACAGACAAGACTAGACAGACAAGACTAGACAGACAAGACTAGACAGACAAGACTAGACAGACAAGACTAGACAGACAAGACTAGACAGACAAGACTAGACAGACAAGACTAGACAGACAAGACTAGACAGACAAGACTAGACAGACAAGACTAGACAGACAAGACTAGACAGACAAGACTAGACAGACAAGACTAGACAGACAAGACTAGACAGACAAGACTAGACAGACAAGACTAGACAGACAAGACTAGACAGACAAGACTAGACAGACAAGACTAGACAGACAAGACTAGACAGACAAGACTAGACAGACAAGACTAGACAGACAAGACTAGACAGACAAGACTAGACAGACAAGACTAGACAGACAAGACTAGACAGACAGACAAGACTCAAATTTGTTGTTTCAAATCTTCAAAGACAGTTTTTCAGCGTGATCTGAACTACATATTGATAACAAAATTCCTGAAAATTCCCATCAAATTAATATCAAATTCAAAATCACACATATGTTTGTTTAATTACACAGAAATCTACACGGCCGAATTCAGGCTCAATTAAGGAATTTGTTTGTGTAATTATTGCAACTAATTTATCGCTGCGCTAGAGATTTCAATTACCGTAATGTAATATTGACCTTAATCCGTAATACATTAAATATAGATTTCAACTGAAAAATAGATTTGCCTAGTCCATTAAAACTGCGAGTTCCGTGAGGCATCGATCTAACAGGATTCTTACGGTAGTTGTTTGCCGGATAAATGGCGAACAATAAATGTGTTATCCGGTGATATATCTGGATAATGGTATGTTAGTGAGCACCGTAAAAGTGTGCATCATCGAGTGCTAACTAAATTTGTGGGTCTCATGTCGTGAGAGTTGGTCTGCGGTAGTGTAAGTGTTTCCAGACATTGATAGATTTGTGGTTTTCGAGTGGCGTCACACCACCGACAGATTTATTGAGATCGAATGAACTCATTTTTATCAGTCTTTAAATACTTTTTCCTTTTGGAAACAAACTTACGCGACTCGATAAACAAGACTACATTGAACATCATCCACCAAACATGTTTAGTCTATCGATTAAACTAATCTAATAAGAACAAATACTTAATCTATATAGGATAGAATTGGTGAAACCATCCTACGTTATATAAAATCATACAAACTTAAAACAAACGGAACACAGCTTGAATGTATAAATATATTCAGCCTTTCCGGAGCTCTATAACAATTATTGAGTCTTAATCTCTTACTCTATATAGTCTGAATATATTCCTCTTCCTAGTCTTGTCTGTTTAATCTTGGCTACTTAGTTTTACTTAATCTAAGGATTAGACTAAGTTAATACGAACAAAAAGATTGCAATCTATATAGACTCATCTGGATATTCTCCTCTTTCTAGTCTTGTCTATATAATCTTGTCTATTTAGCTGTGTTTGGCTATTTATTTATTTATTGTTCAGTCATTGTCTGTCTTGGGTTTGCCAATAAACAAGACTCTTTTAAAATCATCCAGCAAGCATATTTAGTCGATTAGACTAAGGTAATACCAACAAGAATTTAATCTGGATATTTTCTTCTTCCTAGTCTTCAATGTTTAATCTCCTCTCTTTAGCCTTACTTAATCTATCGATTAGACTAAGCTAATACGAACAAGAATGTAATCTATATAGTCTCATCTAGATATTCTCCACTTCCTAGTCTTGTCTGCATAATTTATTCAACTTGGCTTTGTCTGGTGCTCATTGTCTGAATAGGTAATTATTTATCGACATTTAGTTTTGTTCTGTGTAGTAATTAGATAATAACTGCTCGGTCCATAAATTTGTATTCAAGTGAAATATATAATTTCCGCTGTTAAAATGCGTCAAATACAACAGTAATAATTAATTAATGAGATTAATTAACTTCCTATATAATTACACGTTGATTGTTTTTTTAGTTTTCGAATTAAATTAAAATTAATTTTGATTACAGACGCGGGCGATTAAAATAATTTATGATTTTGTTGTTAACTTTTGTGTTTGGTTTGCGTAATTTATTTCGTTTGAAACGAGAAAATAAATAATCGGGGGTAGGATTTCGATGTGGAATGACGAGTGGAAATGTTTGTTGAAGTTTTAGATATTTTCATTGAAATATAGATTTAACCCTTTGAGGCGCCGACGGTATTAAAAGTGTCCCATCCTTTGACGCAAAAATGTTATGACATTTTAAAACTGTATCGACATTGATTACAGCCTTAGTCTTGTCGGCCAAGTCTGTATAGTCTGTTTAGTCCGTCCAGTCCGTGTAGTCCGTGTAGTCCGTCTAGTCCGTGTAGTCCATTCTAGTCCGTGTAGTCTGTCTAGTCCGAATAGTCCGTGTAGTCCGTCTAGTCCGTGTAGTCCGTCTCGCCCGTGTAGTCCGTCTCGTCCGTGTAGTTCGTCTCGTCCGGGTAGTCCGTCTCTTCCGTGTAGTCCGTCTCGTCCGTGTAGTCCGTCTCGTCCATGTCGTTCGTCTCGTCCCTGTAGTCTCGTCCATGTATTCCGTCTCATCCGTGTAGTCCGTCTCCTCCGTGTAGTCCGTCTCGTCCGTGTAGTCCGTCTAGTTCGTGTAGTCCGTCTAGTCCGTGTAGTCCGTATCGTCCGTGTAGTCCGTCTCGTCCGTCTCGTCCGTGTAGTCCGTGTCGTCCGTGTAGTCCGTCTCGTCCGGGTGTAGCCCGTCTCGTCCGTGTAGTCCGGCTCGTCCGTGTAGTCCGTCTCTGCCGTGTAGTCCGTTTCGTCCGTGTAGTCCGTCTCTGCCGTGTAGTCCGTGTAGTCCGTCTCGTCCATGTAGTCCGTCTCGTCCGTGTAGTCCGTCCCTACCGTGTAGTCCGTCTCGTCCGTGTAGTCCGTCTCGCCCGTGTAGTCCGTCTCGTCCGTGTAGTCCGTCTCGTCCGTGTAATTCGTCTCGTCCGTGTACTCCGTCTCTTCCGTGTAGTCCGTCTCGTCGGTGTAGTCCGTCTCGTCCGTGTAGTCCGTCTATATCGTGTAGTCCGTCTCGTCCGTGTAGTCCGTCTCGTCCGGGTAGTCCGTCTCGTCCGTGTAGTCCGTCTCGTCCGTCTCGTCCGTCTAGTCCGTGTAGTCCGTATCGTCCGTCTCGTCCATGTAGTCCGTCTCGTCCCTGTAGTGCGTCTAGTCCGTGTAGTCCGTCTAGTCCGTGTAGTCCGTTTCGTCCGTGTAGTCCGTCTCGTCCGTGTAGTCCGTCTCGTCTGTGTAGTTCGTCTCGTCCGTGTAGTCCGTCTCGTCTATTCCGGCTGGTCCGTCTGGTCCGTCTGGTCCGTCTGGTCCGTCTGATCCGTCTGGGCCGTCTGGTCCGTCTGGTCCGTCTGGTGCGTTTGGTCCGTCTGGTGCGTTTGGTCCGTCTGGTCCGTCTGGTACGTCTGGTCTGTCTGGTCCGTCTGATCCGTCTGGGCCGTCTGGGCCGTCTGGTCCATCTGGTGCGTCTGGTCCGTCTGGTCCGTCTGGTACGTCTGGTCCGTCTGGTCCGTCTGGTGCGTCTGGTCCGTCTGATCCGTCTGGTGCGTCTGGTCCGTCTAGTCCGTCTGATCCGTCTGGGTCGTCTGGTCCGTCTGGTCCGTCTGGTGCGTTTGGTCCGTCTGGTGCGTTTGGTCCGTCTGGTCCGTCTGGTCCGTCTGGTACGTCTGATCCGTCTGGGCCGTCTGGTCCGTCTGGTGCGTCTGGTCCGACTGGTCCGTCTGGTCCGTCTGATCCGTCTGATCCATCTGGTGCGTCTGGTCCGTCTGGTGCGTCTGGTCCGTCTGGTCCGTCTGGTACGTCTGGTCCGTCTGGTCCGTCTGGTGCGTCTGGTCCGTCTGGTCCGTCTGATCCGTCTAGTGCGTCTGGTCCGTCTGGTCCGTCTGATCCGTCTGGGCCGTCTGGTCCTTCTGGTCCGTCTGGTGCGTCTGGTCCGTCTGGTACGTCTGGTCCGTCTGGTGCGTCTGGTCCGTCTGGTCCGTCTGGTCCGTCTGATCCGTCTGATCCATCTGGTGCGTCTGGTCCGTCTGATCCGTCTGGTCCGTCTGGTGCGTCTGGTCCGTCTGGTCCGTCTGGTACGTCTGGTGCGTCTCGTCCGTCTGGTCCGTCTGGTCCGTCTGATCCGTCTGATCCATCTGGTGCGTCTGGTCCGTCTGGTCCGTCTGGTACGTCTGGTCCGTCTGGTGCGTCTGGTCCGTCTGGTCCGTCTGATCCGTCTGATCCATCTGGTGCGTCTGGTCCGTCTGGTGCGTCTGGTCCGTCTGGTACGTCTGGTCCGTCTGGTCCGTCTGGTGCGTCTGGCCCGTCTGGTCCGTCTGATCCGTCTGATCCGTCTGGTGCGTCTGGTCCGTCTGGTCCGTCTGATCCGTCTGGTCCGTCTGGTGCGTTTGGTCCGTCTGGTGCGTTTGGTCCGTCTGGTCCGTCTGGTACGTCTGGTCCGTCTGGTCCGTCTGGTGCGTCTGGTCCGTCTGGTACGTCTGGTCCGTCTGGTGCGTCTGGTCCGTCTGGCCCGTCTGGTCCGTCTGATCCGTCTGATCCGTCTGGTGCGTCTGGTCCGTCTGGTCCGTCTGATACGTCTGGTCCGTCTGGTCCGTCTGGTGCGTTTGGTCCGTCTGGTGCGTTTGGTCCGTCTGGTCCGTCTGGTACGTCTGGTCCGTCTGGTCCGTCTGATCCGTCTGGTCCGTCTGGTGCGTCTGGTCCGTCTGGTCCGTCTGGTCCGTCTGATCCGTCTGATCCATCTGGTGCGTCTGATCCGTCTGGTCCGTCTGGTCCGTCTGATCCGTCTGGGGCGTCTGGTCCGTCTGGTCCGTCTGGTGCGTTTGGTCCGTCTGGTGCGTTTGGTCCGTCTGATCCGTCTGGTCCGTCTGGTACGTCTGGTCCGTCTGGTCCGTCTGGTCCGTCTGGTCCGTCTGGTCCGTCTGGTCCGTCTGGTCCGTCTGGTCCGTCTGGTCCGTCTGGTCCGTCTAGTCCGTCTAGTCTTGTCTATATTATCTTTGCGGTGTAGAGCTGTATGTCTTGTTTTTTCTGTTTATTCGTGTATAGTCTAGTAAAACAATGTAAGATTACAAGACAAGAATATATAAGTTACGCGAGGATTTAACATATGGTTTATAAACGGGCGCAGGCAAAAAGTTTGTTTATTATTGAAAATATGTTGAAATCAGTGAAATAAGTAAAATATTTTATATGAAATGTGCTAAGCAATTTAATAAATTTGCAATTCACAATTATTAATATAAGCTGGAACAATTAAGTGAAATTTGAGAAAAATATCTGACCTTTTCCTCCTGTTTTTCGTTTTTGAAATTGCACTGGCACTTGTCCACCCGCGGCTCGACAAAGGTAAGTCACGAATAAATTTAAATCAAATTTCTACCGAAATCGGACAAAAAAATACATCAGTTTAAGTTAATTTTCATCTACCACAGATGTAAACAAACCGACGAAGCAAGTAGCATTTCACCGCCGATGAATAAGACGGAGATGACACCACGCCCCGTCGAGTAAATTTTCTCTAATTGGCGAAAAAATATTCCGCATGATTGACAGCGACAAGGACGAAAACAATTAACTGATGAATCGGAGCAAGAGGGAACGATTTTTTGCGAGTGCAGGACTACCACAACATATATCAATATGCTCCGATTTAAGAATTTTTTTCATTTTTGTTTCACTTATTGTTGACACACGGAAAAACCGTTTTATTATTCATTTATTTTTAATTGAATTTAAGAATTCAAAATACATTTTTATAATTAATAAACTGTTAGTCTTGTCGGTCTAGCTTGTCTGTCTAATCTATCTAGTCTATCTAGTCTGTCCAGTCTGTCCAATCTGTCCAGTCTATCGAGTCTGTCCAGTTTGTCCAGTCTGTCCAGTTTGTCTAGTCTGTCTAGTCTGTCCAGCCTATCCAGTCTGTCCAGACTGGACACAGTGGATAGACTGGCCAGTCTGTCCAACTAACTAAAATTAACTCCACTGTCATCTGGTATCACTAACTAACATAACCTAACAAGGTTTCTTATTGAAAACTAAATTTTCTAAAAGTTTTATTCAAAACATTTTTCAAAATTTTTCTTAATTTCCGAGTTATTTGGAGTTTTTCACACAAGAAAGACATAAAATGTTGATTATTACCAAATTTTTAGACTAAAATTCACTAGATGTTAAGATCTATTGTTGACATCTCTTGGCTTTTTTCAAGCTAACAATCTTTAATTTGAAGAGAACTTGAAACGGAATAGTTATAGTTGACGATTTCGTATACTATATATAGTATATATAATAATAATCGTGTTATAAATCTAAATGTTTCTGTATATTTTTTATTACTTACGTATTAACGCCACCACCGCTACATTTTTAAATGCCACCAATCTCCGCCTAATTGTTTTTATGATAAGTCATAAAATAAATTTTTTTATTTAAAATTAAAACATTTTTTAAACTCAAAATACTTTATTTTTTAACCCCGGTTAGATTAGGCTGCTCGCCGCAAACCGGACAGATAAATCTCTCAGATAAAAACTCTCGATCCAATATATAGTGGTGGTGGCGTTAATACGTAAGTACAGCTAAAAGTGCTATCATGGCGCACGTTCTTTAGTGCGACAAATGCCAACTTGGGTAACGCAAACAAATATTCAATATCGCCAAGTTAAACAACATTAATAAAAACCTTTAAAGAAATAAATTGCCGAAAATTGCAAGGGATGGTCTCCCGAGATCCAGGAGACCACCAGGACGTCCACCCATACGTTGGTATGAAAGCTGGAATTCATCATCCCAGCTACAAATCTAAGAAATTAGAGAACAATTCAAATCTTCTTCCTTTTTGTAAGGCATCTGCCGCCTTCCAAAAAGGAAGAAGAAGAAATAAATAAAATAAACAGAATCAAAACCTTAATATCAAAAAAAAGACGTGAAAGGCACTTTTGTTTCAATACAAAATAAAAATTAAAGATAACGTTTTAAAATGATTTTAAATTCTATGGTGATACCGGAGACTGACGAGAGTTCTTATGACGAATCCACACTACCGGAGACAATTGAAAAGGCAAATTCTTCTAATTTTTGATTCTATTATTTTGGATGGCCCCAGGATCCCAAACTTGTAAGATACGTCCCCTCGCATGAGTAATAGAATATATTATCTGCAACACGGGCGGTATTGTGAATTGTCCTCTTGAGCGAATGTGTGCACTCATTTCGTTCGTGCGCCCTATTTCGCTCTCGTGACCAACTGACAACTTACAGCTCTAGTTGCAAAATATACTATTTAAACATCATTGGTATTATCGTTTGTGATAATGAACTTAAAACGCGGGAATTGTGAGTGAATTTAAAAGGCGGGAATTGTGAGTGAATTTAAAACGCGGGAGTGAAATGGTCGATATTTTGTCGTTCTTCGTGCAATAGAACGAGTTCGTGTCGCCTTATTGAGAAGCTTGCTGATATTACAGCAGCTCTGCAATGCAAATATTCTCTTAGCCGAGCGGCACCCAACCAAATATTTCAAAACATTATTAAAAGGAAAACATAAAACGAAATTAACAAATGTTTCTTTTTTCGCAATATTTGCCAAAATATACCACAGATTTGAATATACAAATTTGCATCGGTGTTTCCGGGTCACCACTTGATACCATTGTCCAAAATACAATTATTTTTCAAGTGGAACATACAAGTAGACTAAACCTAAATTAATCTAAAAATTATTGTTCAAGCTTAACTAACTAGAAAGACTATCCCTCTCCAAAATACAATGATAGTCAAATCTGACAATAAGCTCATATGCAAAGAAAGAGATCTGAATTCATTTAATCTTGTCCGTCTACTCAATATCAATATTAAATATCAATATTAGTCTTGTCTGTCTAGTCTTGTCCGTCTAGTCTTGTCTGTCTAGTCTTGTCTGTCTAGTCTTGTCTGTCTAGTCTTGTCTGTCTAGTCTTGTCTGTCTAGTCTTGTCTGTCTAGTCTGTCTAGTCTTGTCTGTCTAGTCTTGTCTGTCTAGTCTTGTCTGTCTAGTCTTGTCTGTCTAGTCTTGTCTGTCTAGTCTTGTCTGTCTAGTCTTGTCTGTCTAGTCTTGTCTGTCTAGTCTTGTCTGTCTAGTCTTGTCTGTCTAGTCTTGTCTGTCTAGTCTTGTCTGTCTAGTCTTGTCTGTCTAGTCTTGTCTGTCTAGTCTTGTCTGTCTAGTCTTGTCTGTCTAGTCTTGTCTGTCTAGTCTTGTCTGTCTAGTCTTGTCTGTCTAGTCTTGTCTGTCTAGTCTTGTCTGTCTAGTCTTGTCTGTCTAGTCTTGTCTGTCTAGTCTTGTCTGTCTAGTCTTGTCTGTCTAGTCTTGTCTGTCTAGTCTTGTCTGTCTAGTCTTGTCTGTCTAGTCTTGTCTGTCTAGTCTTGTCTGTCTAGTCTTGTCTGTCTAGTCTTGTCTGTCTAGTCTTGTCTGTCTAGTCTTGTCTGTCTAGTCTTGTCTGTCTAGTCTTGTCTGTCTAGTCTTGTCTGTCTAGTCTTGTCTGTCTAGTCTTGTCTGTCTAGTCTTGTCTGTCTAGTCTTGTCTGTCTAGTCTTGTCTGTCTAGTCTTGTCTGTCTAGTCTTGTCTGTCTAGTCTTGTCTGTCTAGTCTTGTCTGTCTAGTCTTGTCTGTCTAGTCTTGTCTGTCTAGTCTTGTCTGTCTAGTCTTGTCTGTCTAGTCTTGTCTGTCTAGTCTTGTCTGTCTAGTCTTGTCTGTCTAGTCTTGTCTGTCTAGTCTTGTCTGTCTAGTCTTGTCTGTCTAGTCTTGTCTGTCTAGTCTTGTCTGTCTAGTCTTGTCTGTCTAGTCTTGTCTGTCTAGTCTTGTCTGTCTAGTCTTGTCTGTCTAGTCTTGTCTGTCTAGTCTTGTCTGTCTAGTCTTGTCTGTCTAGTCTTGTCTGTCTAGTCTTGTCTGTCTAGTCTTGTCTGTCTAGTCTTGTCTGTCTAGTCTTGTCTGTCTAGTCTTGTCTGTCTAGTCTTGTCTGTCTAGTCTTGTCTGTCTAGTCTTGTCTGTCTAGTCTTGTCTGTCTAGTCTTGTCTGTCTAGTCTTGTCTGTCTAGTCTTGTCTGTCTAGTCTTGTCTGTCTAGTCTTGTCTGTCTAGTCTTGTCTGTCTAGTCTTGTCTGTCTAGTCTTGTCTGTCTAGTCTTGTCTGTCTAGTCTTGTCTGTCTAGTCTTGTCTGTCTAGTCTTGTCTGTCTAGTCTTGTCTGTCTAGTCTTGTCTGTCTAGTCTTGTCTGTCTAGTCTTGTCTGTCTAGTCTTGTCTGTCTAGTCTTGTCTGTCTAGTCTTGTCTGTCTAGTCTTGTCTGTCTAGTCTTGTCTGTCTAGTCTTGTCTGTCTAGTCTTGTCTGTCTAGTCTTGTCTGTCTAGTCTTGTCTGTCTAGTCTTGTCTGTCTAGTCTTGTCTGTCTAGTCTTGTCTGTCTAGTCTTGTCTGTCTAGTCTTGTCTGTCTAGTCTTGTCTGTCTAGTCTTGTCTGTCTAGTCTTGTCTGTCTAGTCTTGTCTGTCTAGTCTTGTCTGTCTAGTCTTGTCTGTCTAGTCTTGTCTGTCTAGTCTTGTCTGTCTAGTCTTGTCTGTCTAGTCTTGTCTGTCTAGTCTTGTCTGTCTAGTCTTGTCTGTCTAGTCTTGTCTGTCTAGTCTTGTCTGTCTAGTCTTGTCTGTCTAGTCTTGTCTGTCTAGTCTTGTCTGTCTAGTCTTGTCTGTCTAGTCTTGTCTGTCTAGTCTTGTCTGTCTAGTCTTGTCTGTCTAGTCTTGTCTGTCTAGTCTTGTCTGTCTAGTCTTGTCTGTCTAGTCTTGTCTGTCTAGTCTTGTCTGTCTAGTCTTGTCTGTCTAGTCTTGTCTGTCTAGTCTTGTCTGTCTAGTCTTGTCTGTCTAGTCTTGTCTGTCTAGTCTTGTCTGTCTAGTCTTGTCTGTCTAGTCTTGTCTGTCTAGTCTTGTCTGTCTAGTCTTGTCTGTCTAGTCTTGTCTGTCTAGTCTTGTCTGTCTAGTCTTGTCTGTCTAGTCTTGTCTGTCTAGTCTTGTCTGTCTAGTCTTGTCTGTCTAGTCTTGTCTGTCTAGTCTTGTCTGTCTAGTCTTGTCTGTCTAGTCTTGTCTGTCTAGTCTTGTCTGTCTAGTCTTGTCTGTCTAGTCTTGTCTGTCTAGTCTTGTCTGTCTAGTCTTGTCTGTCTAGTCTTGTCTGTCTAGTCTTGTCTGTCTAGTCTTGTCTGTCTAGTCTTGTCTGTCTAGTCTTGTCTGTCTAGTCTTGTCTGTCTAGTCTTGTCTGTCTAGTCTTGTCTGTCTAGTCTTGTCTGTCTAGTCTTGTCTGTCTAGTCTTGTCTGTCTAGTCTTGTCTGTCTAGTCTTGTCTGTCTAGTCTTGTCTGTCTAGTCTTGTCTGTCTAGTCTTGTCTGTCTAGTCTTGTCTGTCTAGTCTTGTCTGTCTAGTCTTGTCTGTCTAGTCTTGTCTGTCTAGTCTTGTCTGTCTAGTCTTGTCTGTCTAGTCTTGTCTGTCTAGTCTTGTCTGTCTAGTCTTGTCTGTCTAGTCTTGTCTGTCTAGTCTTGTCTGTCTAGTCTTGTCTGTCTAGTCTTGTCTGTCTAGTCTTGTCTGTCTAGTCTTGTCTGTCTAGTCTTGTCTGTCTAGTCTTGTCTGTCTAGTCTTGTCTGTCTAGTCTTGTCTGTCTAGTCTTGTCTGTCTAGTCTTGTCTGTCTAGTCTTGTCTGTCTAGTCTTGTCTGTCTAGTCTTGTCTGTCTAGTCTTGTCTGTCTAGTCTTGTCTGTCTAGTCTTGTCTGTCTAGTCTTGTCTGTCTAGTCTTGTCTGTCTAGTCTTGTCTGTCTAGTCTTGTCTGTCTAGTCTTGTCTGTCTAGTCTTGTCTGTCTAGTCTTGTCTGTCTAGTCTTGTCTGTCTAGTCTTGTCTGTCTATTCTTCTCTGTCTAGTCTTGTCTGTCTATTCTTGTCTATCTAGTCTTGTCTGTCTAGTCTTGTCTGTCTAGTCTTGTCTGTCTATTCTTCTCTGTCTAGTCTTGTCTGTCTATTCTTGTCTATCTAGTCTTGTCTGTCTAGTCTTGTCTGTCTAGTCTTGTCTGTCTAGTCTTGTCTGTCTAGTCTTGTCCGTCTAGTCTTGTCTGTCTAGTCTTATCAGTCTAATCTTGTCTATCTAGTCTTGTCTGTCTAGTCTTGTCTATCTAGTCTTATCTGTATAGTCTTGTCTGTCTATACTTGTCTGTCTAGTCTTGTCCGTCTAGTCTTGTATATGCAATTATGCCTAATTAGTCTTGTCTCCCTAGTCTATCTACTTTAGCCTATCTAGACTTGTCTGTCAATTTAAAAAAAAAACCTTTAATTTCTTCTTTTCTGAAAATACTGATGTAAGTAGTAAATGTAAAAGTTTTTGAGACGATTAAGTAACGGCGAAGGTTGTAAATTAGATATGCACTAATCTAGTTCGTACATTACAAAGTTTCTCATCGCTAACTGCCTCACATTCAGAGATTGCCGCTTAAATATTTCACCTCTTTACTGTTATAGTCCGACTGCATTATCCCAGATACTCTTCAAACTCCAATTAGATAACACCAGATATCACTTTATTTATTAAAACTAATTTCAACTATTTATCGCATTGTCCGTTTAGTCTTGTCCGTCCAGTTTCTGGTCCGTCTATATACGACATAATATAATCATTCGAATCTCTTGTGTACCCTTTCAGTTGTCGAGATTATAGGGGACCCTTACAGTTTTTAAAGTGAGTGGCGAGCCATTATTTTTTATGCAGATTTTTACTGTGATGGCTTTGCCACAGGAGGGCTGAGACTTGTGCCCAAGGAATAGAACCTGGGACTTACGGATTAGTAATCTGATGTCTTGTCTACTACGCCACCACCGCATCATTATCCATGGATATGAACAGTTTGTCATATAGACAGTTTTTTGTACATATTGTTCTTGCACAAAAAGCATATTTGAGTGTGAATGAATCACCACACTCTAGCATTTTTTAAGTAAGTGTCTCGTATGCAGGCTAAATAATTTTTATGTGATTATGGTATGGTATGGAAACTCATATATCTTTTTGTTATACATACTACAGATGCCACCAATATTCGGTATCTATTCGGTATTCGGCCTATTCGGCCACATTTTTAATATTTGGTATTCGGCCAAATATTGATAACTATTCGGCCGAATACCGACTACAAAATCATGAAAAAAAAATCACACATATTTTTAAAAAATGATTCTATTTTAACAACAAACCATTACAATTTATTAATACTTAAAATTTATCAGAGGTAAGTTGTAATGAATAAAAAAAATATTTCAGCATTTGTTGATAGCACCCTATTGCGCTTTTCCTCATAAACTATATGAATAGTTTATTCTATCATAAACTATATGAATGGTCTGCTACCGAGTGATGATCGATACATTTTTGCGAATTCTGTCACTTTTGGATACTGCTGTACGTTTGCTAACCATCACTTGTAAGAGTCTGTTGTCCAATCTAGGCGAGCCGTTTTTAGTTAAAAATCATTTGGAATAGCACTTTTCTTTTCCAGATCCTCATTTTTCTCCATATTTTCTGTAGCGATTTCCTCAAAACAGCTCATTTTTTGAGCTTCTAAAAGATTTTTTGTTTTGCTCCTTGTGTTTGAACTAATCCCAGGAAACTGGTTTTGAAACGAGGGTCAGGAAAAATGGAAACTAGGTATTTGTCATTTTCATTAAAATTGAACCGTGTTCCTAGCTCAGCTTGTACTGAAGATTTCATTCTCAGCAAATTTCGTGTTCTATCTGCTGTTTCTTCCTTTCCCATTCTTATTTCAACAATGTATTTCAACAATGTGACAACGTGTGGAGTCACTTTGGAGATATATGAAATACCCGAGGTAGTTATTTTTGTTATTACTACTAATTGGTATTGAGGTACTGCTTTTCCATAAGCCTTTGAAAGCCGGCTTGTTCAACAAGTGATAGTGGTTCATTGTCTAAGGCAGGCATGAGTAACCTTTTTTGGAACTATGGCCAAATTATAATTATTTGTTCCAGTACAGGAGCGACAAAACGTAAAGCAGGCATATTGGTCCCGCCTATTCAAATTTTGGGCAGCAGAGTAATTTTCATTGCGCGGGGAAGCCGGCATAGACACTGTATGCCGCCCGCGGGCCGGAGGTTGCTGATGCCTGGTCTAAGAAATCATTTCATCAATTCAATAGTGATATTGTCTTGATTTTGGACCATTAAAATCCCAAAACAATTTCCTTTCATTGTTTCTTCAGAGTTCAATTGTTTTCAATTGTTTTCTTCAGAGTTAACTCTTTCTTTTCTGACGTACTTGGTACCGCGAGTAAGATACTCCATAGGGCTGCGCTGCTGCGTGCCCACTGCCGTGCACTAATTTTTCGAAAGTTGCGCAGTTTATTCAAAATCCGCACCGAATATTCGGAGGCCGAATATTCGGCGCTTCGGCCAAGAGCGTGGCCGGGTATTTGGTATTCGGTAAAATCACTATTCGTGGCATCTCTAATACAGACAGTATGTCGTATGGATAGTTTATCGTATAAACAGTTTGTCGTATAGACAGTTTGTCATATAGACAGTTTTTTGTACATGTTGTTTTTGTACAAAAAGCATACTTAAGTCTGAATGAATCACCACACTTAAACATTTTTTAAATAAGTGTCTCGTATAGAGGCTAAATACTTTTTATGTGATAATGGTTAGGTATGGAAACTCATATATCTTTTTTTTTATACAGAGAGTTTGTCGTATGGACACATGGACAGTTTGTCGTATAATCTCTTTATCATAATCTCGTTTGTCATATAGACAGTACGTATGGACAGTGTCATATAGTTTTGTACAACATCTTGTTTTTGTACAAAAACATACTTAAGTGTGAATGAATCAACACACTTAAGCATTTTTTAAGTAAGTGTCTCGTATGGAGGCTAAATACTTTTTATGTGATACTGGTTTCGTATGGAAACTCATATATCTTTTTTGTTATACAGACAGTTTGTCATGTGGACAGTGTGTCGTGTAAACAGTTTGTCGTATAGACAGTTTGTCATATAGACAGTTTTTGTACACATTGTTTTTGTACAAAAAACCTACTTAAGAGTTAATAAGTCACCACACTTAAGCATTTTTTAAGTAGGTGTCTCGTATGGAGGCTAAATACCTTATATTTGATACCTGCATATTCATTCTGACTTTTATTAGTGGTTTTATTTAATTCTGCCAGTTTACAAACGACGTTTTTGAGGTTATCTCAATCTTTTCCAGTCTTTCATCCGTTTATTGTTTCTTCCTATCTCTTTTCGTGATTGCGAACATGATTTTCGCTTTTTCTTATCTCCTAACATTATGAACCTTTTGTTCTTATTTAGATTTGGTAATTTTTTGCACTTAGAGTATTTAGTACGTGGGAAACGTCAAACACAACGAACAAATATGACTGTGGACGGCGCACGGCCGACCACACCAGCCGACGCGCCAAATTTTAAACTCTAAAAAGTGTGAAATGTTGGGTTAGGTTTTGCACTAAGAGTACTCAGTACATGTGAAACGTCAAATACAACGAACAAATATGACTGTGGACGGCGCACGGTCAGACACACCAGCCGAGGCGCCAAATTTCAAACTCTAAAAAGTGTGAAATGTTAGGTTAGGTTAGATTGCTAACATTTCCAAATGTTAGCAATGACGAGCATTACTACAAATTATCATATAGAACAAGACGTGTAGTATAATAAAAGACGGCGGCTTATTTCATACTTTTTCAGTTTCCCAAGGTGTGGTCGATAATCCATATAATGATATTTCTAAGGTCAGTCTTGCTCGATCCGGCTTATTGGGGAATTGCATTGATGGAGCAGGTGATCTAGAACGAAAGATATTTCCCTACTGCGTTGCTTCTTTATATCATGTTGGAGTTGAGAAAATGTGGGTGCTGTTTGGGTCTTGAGCGTTTGATCTTGGGACGTCGGATGTTTTGGTCTTTCGCCAGGCGGGAGCTCATTAATCGCCGGGCGACGAGACCCGTCATATCAGTCGTAAATCATCGGGAGAAACAGGAGTGGAAATAGAACGGCATAAAAAGGCGGCGTGGAAAAATTTGTTTATTGTATTGTCGGGCGGAGTGAGGAGAAGTGACAATAACTCCGAGTGATTAATGCAGAGGCGTTTTTTTTTGTTCGTCTGTTGGGTCCCCCAGGCTTTGCACATTGAAACTTAATTGGGAATTTTGTGCGGCTATTTGTTATTTTTCGATGTTGGATGTGACAGACGTAATCCGAGGTATTAAGACAATGTTTTAATGCAATTCCGAAACCCGAAGAAGATTAAGAATACGTTAAATTAATTTTCAAACAAAATTTAGTATTTTCCCAAAAAAAAAAAACTCAAAATAAATGTCCCGACAATAAAAGCAAGAAATTTAAATTAATCCACACAAACACACACACATAGGGGGAAGAAAACATTTTTTCAAAACATTCATAATTAGCCCTTAACGCAGGGTATCATATTAACGTCTGGCAATTTAAAATTAGAAACGGAAACTGAAAGAAAGGTAAAACACAGGAAGCCGCCCTCCCCCGACCGCCCTACAAGGGCTGGCGAGACGCAGAACACAGGAATCCCTTCAAGGATTTGCCCATGTGCCAGCCACTTACAATCCCATTCCAAAACAGTGGCGCACGTCAACTAACATATTTTGCTCATTAATAAAATTCTAAAATAAATTTAAAAAAAAAAATAATTTGAGAAAAATAGTCTGGTCAAAGATTTGTCAAGACAAGTTTAGGAAAGTAGTCTAGTTAGGACTCATCAATCGTGTTTAGACATTATTAGCAAAACTGATAAGGCAAATTTGGTTAGGCAAAATTGGTCAAAGTTAAAGCCGGAAAAGTTTTAAACGCGGAAATATGAAAGTTTTGAACACATCTTTAGTTATACGTCAAAAAGTTCGGGCACTTTTTGACGTATAACATGGCGGAAATTGACACATGCACACACAAAAATTTCAACTATGAAAAGGCTGTTGATTTAATTTTTGTGTAAAAACTACTTAAACTTCTTTAGACCCGTCAAACTTATACAGGGTGTTTCATAAAAGCCTAGCGGAAATTCTAAAGCGTGTTCTAGAGCCTAAAATAAGAAAAAAGTTGCTGTAAGGATGTGTCCGGAAACGTTTCCTAACTGAGGCACAGCGCTTTAAAGGGGTGGCACACACAACATTTTTGCTGATATCGCAGACGCAACTAATGATAATAGACCATTTTGCGGTTAGTTAAGCGTATGCGCATCCGCCAAGTTTGAAAGGCGGAAATATGAAAGTTTCGGGCACATATTTAGTTATAAGTCAAAAAGTTCGGGCACTATTTGACGTATAACATGGCGGTAATTGACACATGCGCACGCAAAAATTTCAACTATGAAAAGGTTCGTTGAATCAAATTTTGTGTAACTGGTGTCTAACTACCGTTTGTGCATATTTTGTCGTGATAGTCAACCAGTAGCGGTATATACGGGGAACGACATTTGTAATTTTGCAAAAATGTTTTCCATCTGCACATATAGCAAATGGATAACTTGATTGTTCGCGTTAGTTGTTCGCAATCAAAAACTGCACTGAAAAGGTGCTCTTAGTTTCTGTAGCTCAAGATACCAGTTTTTGAGATATTTTCAAAACTGTTGTGTGAGGCGGGTTGGCGCCTCAGGGCTTTTAAGGGCTTTACCGCAATTAGAAAGCGTTTCTGGACACATATTTATAAATACTTTTCTTCTTATTTTGGGTTCTAGAACACGCCCTAGAATTTCTGCCAGATTTTTATGAGACACCCTGTATAAACAAACCTAATTGAATTTGTTTAGACAAAACTAATCATCCAATTGATCTAGGCAAGGCTAGTGAAACATGGATACTTACGTGTTAACACCACCACCGCTATATATTGGATCGATAGTTTACGCTGCCGCACGTATGTTGTCTTGTTTAATCTGTCCGCTTCGCGGCGGGCAACCTAATCTAACCGGGTTTAAAAAATAAAATATTTTGAGTTTTAAAAATGTTTTAATTTTGAATGAAATGTTTTATTTTATGATTTATCATAAAAATTTGAGGTGTTGATTGGCGGCATTTGAAAATGTAGCGGTGGTGGCGTTAATACGTAAGTACCGAGATATGTTTAGACAAAACTAGGCAAATGTTTCTAGACAAATATTAGTCTAATAATCAGCATAATCGATTTTCAGTCAAAGAAATTGCACCAGATTCCAGACCCATTTCCCCTTTTTCTTGAACAACGATTGTAATAACGATAACGAAAAATTGTTTTACTAATATTATTTAATATTGTCCGTCCGACTCGGTCATTACTATAATTATTATCGGATCAGTTCCGAGGTACAACGACCAATTCGACACGTTCACTCCACCGCCATTCTTACGCGCGTTTTTCCCGCACCGACCGAACAATTCCGTATTTGTGTTCCACCTCACGTTTTGACCAAATTAACCGAGTTTTTCAGCCGACTTACCAAACAGCCGCACACGCAACGAGACCGCAAAACAACTCTTCAAGACCAAACAAAACGGATTAAGAGGGAACACACAAATTGAACTTATATTCAAAATATAGTCATATCATCATTTTCTGAATTAAATAAGCAAGCAGCTGGATTAAAGCAAGTTATTAAGGACTAGAAAGGACAAGACTAGAGAGAGAATCTAAGGACAAGGTCAGAGAGACCGAGACTAGGAAGTTAATTCAAGCCTTTTATTGTTGTTTATTTCTCGTTGTAAGACTAATAACACGTAATCAAAAGCTGTAACTAATTTAAGCTGTCTAAAGTTACTAAACATTCTATAATATCCGATTACGTTTCTTGCAAGTTGTTTCTGATTCTCGCTAATATCCGCGTCGGACGTAATTCGTGCTCAATTTGCAAGATACAAAATATAAGTTATTTTGTTGTGAGTGCAAAAATCAATGCAAATTAGTTGGTTCGCGTAACTGAATCCTGCAAAGTTCCATTTAATTTCGTTACTCGAACCCCATCGAAAACTGTTTTCGGTTCAATCGCATTTGCAGCACCCACTACCTCAATGAAATATTCTGTTGCAATGTTGATGAATTTTAACAACGAACAACAATATTTTGCAATTAATTTCTGCGTTTTGCATCGCCCCAATTACAGTTACATGGAAATCAATATATCCAACTGCAATCAAAATATAGAACTAGATTATTAATATATTTATAAATATTCTCGTAAATGCAAGGTTAAACATAATTAGACAAGACAAGAATATACAAGACTTTACAAGACAATTCAATATTATACAAGACTCTACAAGGCTAGAAAATGCCAGGCAAGGCCAGAAAAGACCAAACAAAACCAGACAAGATCATACAAGACCGGACAAGACCAGACAAGATAAGACAAGACCAGACAAAACTGCGGGTGGTAAACGCAGTAGAATAATGTATCACTCATGGTTTACAGAGGAATTTATTTACATGGATATTTATATACAAATGTTCAAGAGATACAAACACTGTTGAGGGACTGAGTGGAGCTGAACTCTCTGAACTGGACTCGACTGGTCTGGTTGACTGACTGCTGGTTGATTCTGGCTGACTGGGTCCCCTGGCTGGGCTGGTGTGTCTGAGTCCACTGGCTGGACTGACTGGACTATGTTGGTTGGTTGCGCCTGTTGGTTGAACTGAACTGGAGTCTACTTGCTGACTGTTTGCGCCTGACTGTCTGGACGGAACCTTGCGGATCGAACTGTTCACTGGCTGAATGTCAACGTCGTAGACGGTTGAATGCGCCATAGTAGACCTTGTTGTTGCAAGGTGTCCTGGCAGACGATTGCAGACGTCATCGTAGACGTAATTTTTTGTTGCAGGGCGGAGGCAGCATCATGAGACGTACGAGAGACGGACCTTGACTTGGGGTGTTCAGTCTCGCGTGTAAGATTTTCTTGACCAGGATCCAGGGTGTGGTTTAACCATGCGGCAGATTTCAGGTGCATTTGGTTCCATATTTGAGTGCGTAGATTTCCCTTTTCGATCACGACGATCAATTTGTAGGTGATCGGATTGCTCTTGTCGATCACGTCGGGGTCACCAATTTGTGGTGTGAGACGCCGTTGAATGGTTGCACCTGACTGTTGAACTGAACTGGAGTCGACTTTCTGACTCTCTTACTTGACTGTTTGCATCTGATTGTCTGGACGGAACTGTGTGGTTCGAACTGTTTTGTTTATTCGGGGGTCCAGGTATTTATATTATCTCCAGGTATACTGGTCCCTCATTTGGGGTAGATTATTTTTCTATTTTCGGCTATTTGTCGCTTTGGTGATTACCGATACTCGGGAAAAACATCTTGTCGTAATTTCCGTCGTAATTCGTAATTGTAGTAAATTCTTTTGAAAATATTTGGGTAATCACCGTAATGCCCTCGTAAAACTAAAAGTACAAATATTTCTTAATCTGCTCGAGGATTACATTACTGACCCTATTAAAATATTTTCGGAAATTGTTCGAAAATATTTGGGAAATTATAATAATGTCCTCGTAAACTAAGAAATCAAAATGGAACGGCTCGTTTCCGCTACAAGACTATACAGGACCAGAGAAAAGCAGACAAGACCAGACAAGACGAGACAATTACTTGCAATTACTTAAACTGTTTCAATACTTACATAATATAAGTTATCAAGACTTCATGAGTAAATTTATTGTGTATTCAAATAGGGATCTAATAAATTAGAACAGATGCTCGTGCGCCTTATACGTCCAAGACATATTTAATACTGTAGAGCTAGTACAGTTATCCGTTTAGTTTGGACTAGCGTTCGATGCAGTTCGGTTACACTGGCGCAAAGCTAAAGGTTTAATCCAAAGGACTGCGTCGAGAAATCGCCACGACTCGGCCTTGACTCGTTCGACCTAGACGCCGGAAAACTTGAAGGTGCACTTTTACAGTGAGAAAGTGCACATTTCCGGATCCAGGGTCCCGACGGTAGTGCGGTTAGGTTTTAGGCTGGCCCCATACACAAGGTTTCCGGATTCGATTTCCTGATCCGGATTCCTGATTCGGAATTCCATGAGATTAGCGCAGACGTTCGAGTTTTTGTATTCGGAATTTGCACTGCCAGTCCGTAGAGAGACGCTTTCGTGAAAGCACATTTAAGATGGACGACGACGAATTAATTTCTATTGCACTTTTACTGGCGCTAAGTAAGAATAAAAGGAAACGTCGATATTGGGTGTATGGGTGTACCACTGTGAAGTTCATCAAAGGATTTCATTGACATCCTATAAAATTTGAAGACCTCTGGGTGTGCTCGCAATATGCCTCTTTTCAGATAGAATCTTTTATTCTTTTGGTGTTTAGTGGGTATACCCAATTCGACGTTTCCTTTTTTCTTACTTAGCGCCAGTAAAAGTGCAATAGAAATCAATTCGTCGTCGTCCATCTTAAACGTGGTCTCAAGAAAGCGCCTCTCTACCTACTGGCAGTGTAAATTCCTAATACAAAAACTCGAAAGTCTGCGATAGTCTGGCGGAATTCTGGATCAGGAATTCGGATCAGGAAACCGAATCCGGAAACCGTACGTATGCGCCCGGTCTAACGCAAGCATTCGGGTCTCCCAATCAGGAATCCTGATGAGGAAACGGAATCCGGAAAACGTACGTATGCGCCCGGCGTAAGACAAGCATTCGGGTCTCCGAATCAGGAATCGTACGTATGCGCCCGGCCTTATTATTGCAGTATCTATTCTGCGCGATGCGCACCTAAATTATCTCCGGTTACCGTGGACCTCGCAAATTGGCGGTCAAAGAGGCGGTTGCAGATTTCTTTTCGGCATTTCGATCATACCGGTTGAAGGGATTGATGTAGGAAGCCGCGACTGGTACCTAAATACGCGCAGAGGCGGGCAGCATCTTATCGTGATGCAGAAGTCGGATTCGACTGCGAGGTGAAGGGCGAAAGTAAGAAAACCATGCACAAAAAGTTATCAAACGACGGCGGCTCTACGGAGACGGCTCGGATCGCGAACCCTTAAATGCAGAAGGGACGCGGGCATCCGTTCTAAATAGAAGAGCCAAATTGAAGATAGTCTCGTTTCTGATCTCAATCTTTGACTCTGACACAGACAGCCGCAACATTCTCTTCATAAATTTGAACTACTCGTTCTGGGCTCGGCTTCAAATTTATGGAGAAAATGTTACGGCTGCCCGCAACGAGATCAGAAACGAAACTCTCGTGTGAAGCCCTAGTGAGCCCAAAAACGGCGAAACTGCAGCGGTCAGACTCACCGCACCTTTCAGCGAACAGGAGCCTGTACCTTTCGAACTGCATTTGGCGGGCGTCTCCGTGGTCGCAGCGAGACGGCGCCGGTACCAAAATAGGCGACTCGATGTAGCACACGTGCTGGTTAAGTTTAGAATGTCAAAAACGCGACATCTTGATGCTCTAAATCGACATCCATCGATAAGTTTTTGACTGGGCAGATTAACCGTTATAACCGGATTCTGCGACGTCCAATTATGGGTGCGGAAATCCAAGAGAAATCCAGAACATTCACCAGGGAGCTGCAAAAATATGAATGTTTTACTTTCGTCATTTGTTCCTTGCAATACGGCGAGCTTTGGCGGGATGGCTGCAAGAGTGGCAGCGCCATGCCGCTTGAACTAATTGAATGTTCAATTCTCTAGGGGAATCGCGTGAAATCGTCATCGCAGAGTTTCAGTTGGCGATTCTGTGCAACTTTTCCTGGACGTCAAAAAAAAATCAGTTTTCATAGCGTCGCGACGGCATCTTCAAAGCAATCGTCATTAAACTCCCAAACAAACTAAAAGACACCATGCCGAATCGAATGGCGCTAGTCCGGTGGTGATCTAATTGGCAGCTTCGGAGGAGTTACAATCGTTCGGATTATAATGTATGGCACTTATTGTCTCACTTAAATAAATCGCGTCTAAGTAAGAAGTGTATAGGTTTGGTTTAGTACTACTAAATGATATTGAAAAAACTATTACTTAGTAGACTCAGTGCACGAGACTAGACTTGTCTTGTCTAGTATTGACTGGTCTTCTCAAGTCTTGTTTGGTCTTGTCTAGTCTAGTCTGATCTTGTTTCGTCTTGTCTGATTTTGTCTGGTCCTGTCTGGTCTTGTCTAGTCTTGTTTGGTCTTGTCTCGTCTTGTCTGGTCTTTTCTGATCTTGTCTGAGTAGGGAAAGATGATTCGTTCAAGGCCAGCCTCCAGCCTCTGACCTTGACCACTTCCGGTAACCTTGGCCACTTTCTGTGACCTTGACGACTTCTTGCCCCCACCCGGGCTTCCGCGAAACATCCTGTCACGTCTACAGGAAATTGTTATCAGTGCCAGACATCCGGCTATGTCTAACCGACAGCTAATAAACCAGACAATGTCTTGGAATCCTAAATATTTATTATAAGATATTTTAAAACTATGTAGGCATATATTATAGCTCGTTAAACGCAGAAGCGGGCATGGGGGACCGGAAGTCGTAAAGGTCACTGGAAGTAGCCACGGTCACCGGAAGTGGCCAAGGTAACCGGAAGTGGAGAAGGTCAAGCTAGGGGCGAAGCTGAAATTGCTGGCTTAATGCAGCAAGTGCACATTATAATAAGTTTTTTGCTCATCCACCTCTCCTATTAGACCAACTATAACTTTGTCTATACAAGTCTACACTTATAATAACCATAATTGACCTCAGTACTAGTCAGATTTCCTTAAAAAGAGGGATATTCAAGGGTGATTCCTTGTCCCCACTGATATGATCGCTGAAAGTTTTCACTATCCCGATCTCCTGATATTGCTGTTCCTTATCCTTTGCATATAACTTTAGGTCATCCATGTATAAGAGATGGGCCGAGTAGAGTTTTTGTTTTTAATAGTATATCTAAGAAATTTTAGAAGGGATACGAAGTGAAAAATATTTGAAAGGGGTACACCTGGATAGAAAGTTTGAGAAACACTGCTCTAGGGTATGAATAGAAAAGGGGAATTTAAAGTTCAGTCCAAGGGTAAACGTAGGTTCCGAAATACATTAACTCAACCTGGATGAGTCCTCAAATATCTGGTTGTAGACGAAAGCGATGGTATTCGGCACAGGGAGATGAAGGAGAGGATGCGCAAAGAGTAATATCGCCGGATCAGACTCGTCCTCGGTTCGAAATTAAACTCCAAAAACAAGATCCAGGCCATCAACACCCAGGTCATGTACCGCAGTATCGTTTCGGAATAATTAACTGGTTGAGCTCTGAGCTCCAGCAGATGGAGTGTAAAACTAGGATATTGCTCACGATCCATGGATGCTATCACGCAAAGGCTGACATGGATCGACTGTACATGCCCAGGAGTAATGGCGGCCGTGGTCTTATCATGCTGGAGTGTGCATACTACCGCACAATTTTGGGCCTCTCCGACTACATCAACGAGGGCAAGGATAGATATACTCGCTTGGTTAGGAGGTATGAAGGGACCAAGGCGAAAGTGCGTTCACTCACTAAACAAAGCATCAACATAAAAAACAAATATTTCAATCCTGAGTCCGTAAGTCGAGAAAACACAAAAGAGAGACTCAAATCTGCCATACTCGAGGAAAGACTAGGGAGAGTCAAGTCAAAGCCCCTCCATGGACAGTTCCTCCGAAGTCTGCAAAAAAACTGGGTAGATAAGGAGACAACTTTTGCAAGGCTAAGAAGCGCTGGACTCAAGGGTGAGACAGAGAGCTTTATAGTGGCAGCTCAAGATCAGGCACTTAAAACTCGGTACCACCAGACGAGAGAATTGGCCTAGACGTTGACAGCAAGTGTAGAGTGTGCAACAAATAAGATGAAACTGTCAGCCACATTATTGCTGTTTGCACAATCCTTGCACCGACGGAATACACGCATCGTCACAACAAGATCGCTAGCTACCTACACTGGTCAATACTGAAAGAACTTGGCCAGCAAGTGTCTTAGCACTGCTACGATCACCAGCCTACCCCTATGATAGAAAGGGAAGAAACAATTATAATGTAACGGATCGTACCCTCGACGCGAACCGACCGGCCATCGTTATCTACAACCGGATCGAAAAGCGCTGCACTCTAATCGACGTGGCAGTACCAACCGATACGAACATTGCGGCCACGGAGGTGCAAATACAAAGACTAAGAAATTGAGATGTGAAAAAGAGCGCGGATGTGGAAATCAAAAACCAAAGTGGTGCCGATTGTGCTTGGAGCTCTCGGAACTCTTAAGATCGGCTTCGGAAAATATCTAGAAGAGCTACCATGCAATGACAGCGTTGAGCAGGTGCAGAATATCGCACTGTTTGAAACGGCCAACATAATAAAAAAGGTCTTATCCATCGGCCAATGAATGAACTAAGGCCCCGGCAAAGAAAGCTACTGGCACGAAAGTGCCAAGAAAAAAGAAGAATTAATAATGTGAGTCCTAAAAGTCTTGGAATCCACTCTTGCCTTCCTAAACTGACTCTCTATGCCACTCTTCCTAATTGAAAAACACATACAATTAAACAAATTATCAAATGTCATTTTTATGTAGCTGTCAGTGGTCTTGAGGTTATGCCGTATTGTTTTTAGTGTTAAGTTCAGCAATTTCATTAGTTATAAATAAAACGCCTTCTCATAAATTTAACACTGATTTATTTTATAGTGTTGTGAATTTTAAAATTAACAAAGAAGAACAAACATTACAACAGATATTGAATGTGTTGTCCATTTTCACGAATACACACATTAATTCAATGTGTCATAACAATACGAATGTCATAGTAATGCGACATAACCTCAAGATCACTGACAGCTACTTAAAAATGACATTTGATAATTTGTTTAATTTTATGTGTGTGAATTAAGAAGACCTACTTCTTCAAATCAATGGCAACAGTGGATTCCAAGACTTTTGGGACGTTATTTGGACTTTATTTGAAACATACAGGATTGAGGCGACGTCTAGTATATGCTATTCTACTTAACCTCAATAACGGTAGGATAGACAGAGCTACCTGAACAACTAAATTCAAAATATAATATACATACATAGAACTTGTCCTAATTACTACGATAATACCATAAACACTTAACACTTGCCAAACTAACAACAGCCGTAAACTTTGCTTTCAGACTTGTGGTTTCAACAATCTAGTTTTTGCGAAACTTACAAGACTAGAAACTAGTTATAATTGGCAACGATAGTAACCAATGATGTTTTCTGTGGGACTGACTAGCCAGTGTGTGATATTTGAAACATATGCCGATCGTTAGTTTCGTGTTACACATAGAATTTCTCATTCACACTCTGACAGTGATGAGTGAAACGATCCATGCAAGAATCCGAGATGAAATATAATTCAGAGGAGAAAAAACTCATGCGTCGAGGCACAAAGCAGGTTTACAATTTAATCACACTCAAGATTAATATCTACTGGTTAATACTACACTAGATAAACATAGATTGTTTTGGTAATTGTTTAAACCAGAGCTTAAATAATACTTTAGGTAAACTAGTCTAGTTTTAACATTGGGTGAAATTACTAGTAATTTCACCAAATGTTATTCTGTCAGCTAGTATCGACAAATCGACGTGGTGTCTGTTTAGACACCACGTGAGCAAGCTCACGTGGTGTCTAAACAGCTGGCCGGCTTTTTAAATAATGTTAATAATGTCAAATGTCGCCATTTACCCGATGAATATTACAGAGTAAGTTCTAGTTTGTTTTTTAATTTTAATTTTATTATGAGATTGAATCCATACTGATGAAGCCAAAAGGCAGAAAAGCGTTCATTATTATTAATTTTATCAGGTTATTATGTTTCTAACAACCCACATGGTCTCTCGTGGCATGCAAGTGCAGAAGGTCAGTTTGTACTTATAATTATATAAATTTATGTTATAAGTAATGGGTGAATTGAAATGTATTAATCTATCTACTTTTATAGTCTAGTTTTGTCTGTAACTCTATAATATTCTTTGTTTCACTCTGACTTGTATAATCTTATATAAGTTTTCTGATCTTTGGTCTAGTCTAGTTTGGTCTAGTTTGGTTTGGTCTAGTCCAGACTTGTTTTATCTTGTCCAGTCTAGTCCAGACTTATTTTATCTTATCCGGACTAGTCCAGACTTGTTTTATCTTGTATGGTACTTTCTAGCCTTGTCACAGACATTCGTAACAAAACACATCTATCTAGTTCTGTCTTTTATTCTAGTAACGTCTGATAATATCAACATGACCTAATTACAATTCCACAATTACCTGTGGGAGCCGACGACACGTGAAGAACCAAATATGACGAGTAAACTAGACAACAGTTGCTTCCTGCACAAACTCATCACCATTAAACCGATCAGAACCGTCTAAAAGTAACATTTTTACTAGCGACAGATGACACGGGAATAGTTGATGAGGTCGTGCAAAACTCGGTCTTGACAAACGCTATCATGATCTACATCAATTAGTCTCACAATTATCATTTACTTTTAATGCCGCGGAGGAGAATCATCATAGCGGAAAGAACTGGTTTTCACTTTCTTAGATATTAAAATAAAAGGTTGTAATTAGTGTGCCTCAATTAAACATATCTTATGTAGCGATTTTAATCGTAAGATCGCTTTGTAAACTAGGTGTAACATGCAAGACTAGAGAGACCAGACAAGATAGAAAAGAGTGGACAGACAAAACTTGACAGACAAGACTTGACAGACAAGACTGGACAGACAAGACTAAACAGACAAGACTAAACAGACAAGACTAGACAGACAAGACTAGACAGACAAGACTAGATAGACAAGTCTAGACAGACAAGACTAGACAGACAAGACTAGACAGACAAGACTAGACAGACAAGACTAGACAGACAAGACTAGACAAACAAGACTAGACAAGACTAGACAGATAAGTCTAGACAGACAAGGCTAGACAGACAAGACTAGACAGACAAGACTTGACAGACAAGATTAGACAGACAAGACTAGACAGACAAGACTAGACAGACAAGACTAGACAGACAAGACTAGACAGACAAGACTAGACAGACAAGACTAGACAGACAAGACTAGACAGACAAGACTAGACAGACAAGACTAGACAGACAAGACTAGACAGACAAGACTAGACAGACAAGACTAGACAGACAAGACTAGACAGACAAGACTAGACAGACAAGACTAGACAGACAAGACTAGACAGACAAGACTAGACAGACAAGACTAGACAGACAAGACTAGACAGACAAGACTAGACAGACAAGACTAGACAGACAAGACTAGACAGACAAGACTAGACAGACAAGACTAGACAGACAAGACTAGCCAGACAAGACTAGACAGACAAGACTAGACAGACAAGACTAGACAGACAAGACTAGACAGACAAGACTACACAGACAAGACTAGACAGACAAGACTAGACAGACAAGACTAGACAGACAAGACTAGACAGACAAGACTAGACAGACAAGACTAGACAGACAAGACTAGACAGACAAGACTAGACAGACAAGACTAGACAGACAAGACTAGACAGACAAGACTAGACAGACAAGACTAGACAGACAAGACTAGACAGACAAGACTAGACAGACAAGACTAGACAGACAAGACTAGACAGACAAGACTAGACAGACAAGACTAGACAGACAAGACTAGACAGACAAGACTAGACAGACAAGACTAGACAGACAAGACTAGACAGACAAGACTAGACAGACAAGACTAGACAGACAAGACTAGACAGACAAGACTAGACAGACAAGACTAGACAGACAAGACTAGACAGACAAGACTAGACAGACAAGACTAGACAGACAAGACTAGACAGACAAGACTAGACAGACAAGACTAGACAGACAAGACTAGACAGACAAGACTAGACAGACAAGACTAGACAGACAAGACTAGACAGACAAGACTAGACAGACAAGACTAGACAGACAAGACTAGACAGACAAGACTAGACAGACAAGACTAGACAGACAAGACTAGACAGACAAGACTAGACAGACAAGACTAGACAGACAAGACTAGACAGACAAGACTAGACAGACAAGACTAGACAGACAAGACTAGACAGACAAGACTAGACAGACAAGACTAGACAGACAAGACTAGACAGACAAGACTAGACAGACAAGACTAGACAGACAAGACTAGACAGACAAGACTAGACAGACAAGACTAGACAGACAAGACTAGACAGACAAGACTAGACAGACAATACTAGACAGACAAGACTAGACAGACAAGACTAGACAGACAAGACTAGACAGACAAGACTAGACAGACAAGACTAGACAGACAAGACTAGACAGACAAGACTAGACAGACAAGACTAGACAGACAAGACTAGACAGACAAGACTAGACAGACAAGACTAGACAAGACTAGACAAGACTAGACAGACTAGACAGACTAGACAGACTAGACAGACTAGACAGACTAGACAGACTAGACAGACTAGACAGACTAGACAGACTAGACAGACTAGACAGACAAGACTAGACAGACAAGACTAGACAGACAAGACTAGACAGACAAGACTAGACAGGCAAGGCTAGACAGACAAGACTAGACAGACAAGACTAGACAGACAAGACTAGACAGACAAGACTAGACAGGCAAGACTAGACAGACAAGACTAGACAGACAAGACTAGACAGACAAGACTAGACAGACAAGACTAGACAGACAAGACTAGACAGGCAAGACTAGACAGACAAGACTAGACAGACAAGACTAGACAGACAAGACTAGACAGACAAGACTAGACAGACAAGACTAGACAGACAAGACTAGACAGACAAGACTAGACAGACAAGACTAGACAGACAAGACTAGACAGACAAGACTAGACAGACAAGACTGGTCAAGTCTACAAGATACTAAACAATTAATTTTCAAGCTTTCACATTTGAATATTTCTAGTTTGTGGAATAATTGTGTGGTCTGGACGGCCTTGGGGTAATAAGCCGTTGACGAGCTGCATATTAATTAGCTCGAGATAATTTAAATGGGTAATAGATGCAAATAATGTCGTTTTAAATGAGGAATAATGCACGCCGTGTATTCTGTTTTGTCCTAATGGACTAGTTTAAACAGCATTTTGCATATGTATTAATTAACATATTAACATCTTAACATCTATTTAGATTACGTGTTTAGTCTTTTCTGTAGAGCCAATTCTGTCTAGTCTCCGTCTAATTCTTTCTGAATAGTCGTTTAATTGCTACAATTTGACGAATAATTATGACAGTTTGACGTTTCACTCTGATAGTTTGACGTTCAATTGTGACAGTTTTACATTTAATTGTAACAGATTGACGTTTTATTATGATAGTTTGACGTTCAATTGTGACAGTTTGACGTTTATTTATGATAGATTCACGTCTAATTGTCTAATTGTCTAATTGTGACAGTATGCCGATTAATTATGACAGTTTGACGTTTAACTCTGATAGTTTGACGTTTAATTGTGACAGTTTGACATTTAATTGTGACAGTTTGACGTTTAATTATGATAGTTTGACGTTTAATTGTGACAGTTTGACAATTAATTGTGACAGTTTGACGTTTAATTATGACAGTTTGACGTTTAACTCTGAAAGTTTGAGGTTTAATTGTGACAGCTTGACATTTAATTGTGAGAGTTTGACGTTTAATTATGATAGTTTGACGTTTAATTGTAACAGTTTGAAATTTAATTGTGATAGTTTGAGGTTTAATTATGCTAGTTTGACGTTTAATTGTGTCAGTTTGACGTTTAATTGTGACAGTTTGACGTTTAATTCTGATAGTTTGACGTTTAATTATGATAGTTTCACGTTTAATTGTGACAGTTTGAAATTTAATTGTGACAGTTTGACGTTTAATTATGCTAGTTTGACGTTTAATTGTGTCAGTTTGAGGTTTAATTGTGACAGTTTGACGTTTAATTCTGATAGTTTGACGTTTAATTATGATAGTTTCACGTTTAATTGTGACAGTTTGAAATTTAATTGTGACAGTTTGACGTTTAATTATGCTAGTTTGACGTTTAATTGTGTCAGTTTGACGTTTAATTGTGACAGTTTGACGTTTAATTCTGATAGTTTGACGTTTAATTATGATAGTTTCACATTTAATTGTGACAGTTTGAAATTTAATTGTGACAGTTTGACGTTTAATTATGCTAGTTTGACGTTTAATTGTGTCAGTTTGACGTTTAATTGTGACAGTTTGACGTTTGATTCTGATAGTTTGACGTTTAATTGTGACAGTTTCACGTTTTGTGGCAGATTGACGTTCAGTTTTGACAGTTTGACGTTTAATTGTGACAGTTTGATGTTTAATAAACATTTTTATGGTTAGTTAAGCGCATGCGCATTGACCATGTTAGAAGGCGGGAATATGAAAGTTTTGGGCACATTTTGCTATTTTCACTGGTTATACAACAAAAGGTGCCCGAAAACATGGCGGAACATGACGCATGTGCACAAAAAAATTTCAACTATGAAAAGGTCTATTGTGACAGATTGAAATTCAATTATAACATTTTGACGTTTTATTATAACAGTTTGACGTTCAATTGTGACAGCTTGTGGTTCAATCAAGACAGTTTGTAGTTTAACTGTGACAATTTGACATTTTAATGTGACTGTTTGACGTTTAATTATTACAATTTGTGGTTCAACTAAATCTGATTGACGTTTAATTGCAACAGTTTGACATTTTATTGTGGCAGTTTGACATTTAATTACGATAGTTAACTGATTGTGATAGTTTAACGTATAAATTATTAAATTTTACGTTTAAACGGTGAAAATTCAACGTCCTATTATGGCGTCTTAACAGGGCGTTGAATTTTCACCGTGCGATTGTCTGTTTATTCTTATATATTTAGTTTGGTCTGTATAGACATTTAGATAATGTCTAATTTTCTGTCTAATCTAGTCTATTTAGTCTTGTCTCATTTTCAAATTGCAGTCAGAATTAATAAACAGGATAAAAGTCGATTCCCATATGCGCGACACTCAGCTACGCGACGTCGTGCGACATCGCCTGTCAAATAATGATTACATTGTTTTAAATGGGCACGTCGCGTAGCTGTCGCGTAGCCATAGTGAGAAACAATGTAAAATGTAAATGTAAAATATAAAACAATGTAAAATATGAAACAATGTAATCATTATTTGACAGGCTATGTCGCGTGACGTCGCGTAGCTGAGTGTCGCGTAAATGAGAATCGCCCATAATTGTGTCCTTATGCTTCTGGCTGACTTCGAGTTTTTAAGCGAACTATATTTACAAATACGCAATTCAATTAAATCGCAACTGTTCGTTTTGCTGGGTCGGAGTGAATAATCGCACGCGAAGATGACAGGGGAGCAAAAGCGTTTCGTCATCGGCGGCAATTGAATTAAGTGAACGCTGTTAATAAGTGGACGAATAATTGAATGGAAACTGGTTTGGCCGCGGGAGGACGAGCCGAGCGCGCACTCAAAACCGTTTAAAAATATTTGTCCAAATAACAGATTTTAACGAGTCTACTTAAGTCCGTTTACTTTACTCCAGAAACGCCTTAACAAGACCATTGTTCATTTACAAGATTGCAAGAAATTAGAAACAACAAAATCCTTTTAATAAACAACTAAATGTGAATCTGTTTCATTATAAACCTTATTAAACAAGTCTAAAGAGAATAGACAAGCCTACACTAATCAAGCCAAAACAATACAAGACTACTCTAGTCTAGACTAGACTAGAATAGATTAGACTAGACCAGATCAGGCAAGACTAAACCAGAGCAGACAATACCAGACCAGAATAGAGCAGAGTTGAGCAGAGTTGAGCAGAGTAGAGCAGAGTAGAGCAGAGCAGAGCAAAGCAGAGCATACTATAACAGATCAGGGCAGAGCAGAGCAGATCAGATCAGATCAGAGCAGAGCAAAGCAGAGCAGAGCAGAGAAGACCAGCCCAGACCAGTTCAGTCCAGTCCAGTCCAATCCAGTCCAGACCAGACCATATCAGACCAGACGAGATTATACTAGTTTTGTCTGTCTAGTCATGTTTGTCTAGTCTTGTTTGTCTAGTCTTGTCTGTCTCTCCTCGGTGGTGTAGTTGAGAACATATCCGTCTTTAAATGCGGGAGACCCGGGTTCGAATCCTGGACGGCCAGATTACAACTAGGGCGGTTTTCACAAACCGCCCGGGCTGCCCACCCTAAATGAATGCAAAATATGCGATACCGGGGTGGCGCATGCTAAAAGCCGAAGTGGAATAGTGGGTTTAGTGAGTCTTGTTGTCTGTCTAGTCTTGTCTGTCTAATCTTGTCTGTCTAGTCTTGTCTGTCTAGTCTTCTCTGTCTAGTCTTGTCTGTCTAGTCTTGTCTGTCTAGTCTTGTCTGTCTAGTTTTGTCTGTCTAGTCTTGTCTGTCTAGTCTTGTCTGTCTAGTCTGGTCTGTCTACTATTGTCTGTGTAGTCTTGTCTGTCTAGTCTTGTCTGTCTAGTCTTGTCTGTCTAGTCTTGTCTGTCTAGTCTTGTCTGTCTAGTCTTGTCTGTCTAGTCTTGTCTGTCTAGTCTTGTCTGTCTAGTCTTGTCTGTCTAGTCTTGTCTGTCTAGTCTTGTCTGTCTAGTCTTGTCTGTCTAGTCTTGTCTGTCTAGTCTTGTCTGTCTAGTCTTGTCTGTCTAGTCTTGTCTGTCTAGTCTTGTCTGTCTAGTCTTGTCTGTCTAGTCTTGTCTGTCTAGTCTTGTCTGTCTAGTCTTGTCTGTCTAGTCTTGTCTGTCTAGTCTTGTCTGTCTAGTCTTGTCTGTCTAGTCTTGTCTGTCTAGTCTTGTCTATCTAGTCTTGTCGGTCTAGTCTTGTCTGTCTAGTCTTGTCTGTCTAGTCTTGTCTGTCTAGTCTTGTCTGTCTAGTCTTGTCTGTCTAGTCTTGTCTGTCTAGTCTTGTCTGTCTAGTCTTGTCTGTCTAGTCTTGTCTGTCTAGTCTTGTCTGTCTAGTCTTGTCTGTCTAGTCTTGTCTGTCTAGTCTTGTCTGTCTAGTCTTGTCTGTCTAGTCTTGTCTGTCTAGTCTTGTCTGTCTAGTCTTGTCTGTCTAGTCTTGTCTGTCTAGTCTTGTCTGTCTAGTCTTGTCTGTCTAGTCTTGTCTGTCTAGTCTTGTCTGTCTAGTCTTGTCTGTCTAGTCTTGTCTGTCTAGTCTTGTCTGTCTAGTCTTGTCTGTCTAGTCTTGTCTGTCTTGGTCGGGGAGGCGACAACTAGGGCGGTTTTCATTAACCGTCCGGGCTGCCTACCCTGAATGAATGCAATATATGCGATACCGGGGTGGCGCATACTAAAAGCCAAGGTGGAATAGGGGATTTGGTGAGTCTTGTCTGTCTAGTCTTGTCTGTCTAGTCTTGTCTGTCTAGTCTTGTCTGTCTAGTCTTGTCTGTCTAGTCTTGTCTGTCTAGTCTTGTCTGTCTAGTCTTGTCTGTCTAGTCATGTCTGTCCAGTCCTGTCTGTCTAGTCTTGTCTGTCTAGTGTTGTCTGTCTAGTCTTGTCTGTCTAGTCTTGTCTGTCTAGTCTTGTCTGTCTAGTCTTGTCTGTCTAGTCTTGTCTGTCTAGTCTTGTCTGTCTAGTCTTGTCTGTCTAGTCTTGTCTGTCTAGTCTTGTCTGTCTAGTCTTGTCTGTCTAGTCTTGTCTGTCTTGGTCGGGGAGGCGACAACTAGGGCGGTTTTCATTAACCGTCCGGGCTGCCTACCCTGAATGAATGCAATATATGCGATACCGGGGTGGCGCATACTAAAAGCCAAGGTGGAATAGGGGATTTGGTGAGTCTTGTCTGTCTAGTCTTGTCTGTCTAGTCTTGTCTGTCTAGTCTTGTCTGTCTAGTCTTGTCTGTCTAGTCTTGTCTGTCTAGTCTTGTCTGTCTAGTCTTGTCTGTCTAGTCTTGTCTGTCTAGTCTTGTCTGTCTAGTCTTGTCTGTCTAGTCTTGTCTGTCTAGTCATGTCTGTCCAGTCCTGTCTGTCTAGTCTTGTCTGTCTAGTATTGTCTGTCTAGTCTTGTCTGTCTAGTCTTGTCTGTCTAGTCTTGTCTGTCTAGTCTTGTCTGTCTAGTCTTGTCTATCTAGTCTTGTCTATCAAGTCTTGTCTGTCTAGTCTTGTCTGTCTAGTCTTGTCTGTCTAGTCTTGTCTGTCTAGTCTTGTCTGTCTAGTCTTGTCTGTCTAGTCATGTCTGTCCAGTCTTGTCTGTCTAGTCTTGTCTGTCTAGTCTTGTCTGTCTAGTGTTGTCTGTCTAGTCTTGTCTGTCTAGTCTTGTCTGTCTAGTCTTGTCTGTCTAGTCTTGTCTGTCTAGTCTTGTCTGTCTAGTCTTGTCTGTCTAGTCTTGTCTGTCTAGTCTTGTCTGTCTAGTCTTGTCTGTCTAGTCTTGTCTGTCTAGTCTTGTCTGTCTAGTCTTGTCTGTCTAGTCTTGTCTGTCTAGTCTTGTCTGTCTAGTCTTGTCTGTCTAGTCTTGTCTGTCTAGTCTTGTCTATCTAGTCTTGTCTATCTAGTCTTGTCTGTCTAGTCTTGTCTGTCTAGTCTTGTCTGTCTAGTCTTGTCTGTCTAGTCTTGTCTGTCTAGTCTTGTCTGTCTAGTCTTGTCTGTTTAGTCTTGTCTGTCTAGTCTTGTCTGTCTAGTCTTGTCTGTCTAGTCTTGTCTGTCTAGTCTTGTCTGTCTAGTCTTGTCTGTCTAGTCTTGTCTGTCTAGTCTTGTCTGTCTAGTCTTGTCTGTCTAGTCTTGTCTGTCTAGTCTTGTCTGTCTAGTCTTGTCTGTCTAGTCTTGTCTGTCTAGTCTTGTCTGTCTAGTCTTGTCTGTCTAGTCTTGTCTGTCTAGTCTTGTCTGTCTAGTCTTGTCTGTCTAGTCTTGTCTGTCTAGTCTTGTCTGTCTTGTCTTGTCTGTTCAGTCTTGTCTGTCTAGTCTTGTCTGTCTAGTCTTGTCTGTCTAGTCTTGTCTGTCTAGTCTTGTCTGTCTA
Source organism: Phosphuga atrata (assembly GCA_944588485.1). Taxonomy (NCBI): domain Eukaryota; kingdom Metazoa; phylum Arthropoda; class Insecta; order Coleoptera; family Silphidae; genus Phosphuga; species Phosphuga atrata. The sequence goes on from OX155900.1 coordinate 61,825,800, forward strand.
GTCTTGTCTGTCTAGTCTTGTCTGTCTAGTCTTGTCTGTCTAGTCTTGTCTGTCTAGTCTTGTCTGTCTAGTCTTGTCTGTCTAGTCTTGTCTGTCTAGTCTTGTCTGTCTAGTCTTGTCTGTCTAGTCTTGTCTGTCTAGTCTTGTCTGTCTAGTCTTGTCTGTCTAGTCTTGTCTGTCTAGTCTTGTCTGTCTAGTCTTGTCTGTCTAGTCTTGTCTGTCTAGTCTTGTCTGTCTAGTCTTGTCTGTCTAGTCTTGTCTGTCTAGTCTTGTCTGTCTAGTCTTGTCTGTCTAGTCTTGTCTGTCTAGTCTTGTCTGTCTAGTCTTGTCTGTCTAGTCTTGTCTGTCTAGTCTTGTCTGTCTAGTCTTGTCTGTCTAGTCTTGTCTGTCTAGTCTTGTCTGTCTAGTCTTGTCTGTCTAGTCTTGTCTGTCTAGTCTTGTCTGTCTAGTCTTGTCTGTCTAGTCTTGTCTGTCTAGTCTTGTCTGTCTAGTCTTGTCTGTCTAGTCTTGTCTGTCTAGTCTTGTCTGTCTAGTCTTGTCTGTCTAGTCTTGTCTGTCTAGTCTTGTCTGTCTAGTCTTGTCTGTCTAGTCTTGTCTGTCTAGTCTTGTCTGTCTAGTCTTGTCTGTCTAGTCTTGTCTGTCTAGTCTTGTCTGTCTAGTCTTGTCTGTCTAGTCTTGTCTGTCTAGTCTTGTCTGTCTAGTCTTGTCTGTCTAGTCTTGTCTGTCTAGTCTTGTCTGTCTAGTCTTGTCTGTCTAGTCTTGTCTGTTCAGTCTTGTCTGTCTAGTCTTGTCTGTCTAGTCTTATCTGTCTAGTCTTGTCTGTCTAGTCTTGTCTGTCTAGTCTTGTCTGTCTAGTCTTGTCTGTCTAGTCTTGTCTGTCTAGTCTTGTCTGTCTAGTCTTGTCTGTCTAGTCTTGTCTGTCTAGTCTTGTCTGTCTAGTCTTGTCTGTCTAGTCTTGTCTGTCTAGTCTTGTCTGTCTAGTCTTGTCTGTCTAGTCTTGTCTGTCTAGTCTTGTCTGTCTAGTCTTGTCTGTCTAGTCTTGTCTGTCTAGTCTTGTCTGTCTAGTCTTGTCTGTTCAGTCTTGTCTGTCTAGTCTTGTCTGTCTAGTCTTGTCTGTCTAGTCTTGTCTGTCTAGTCTTGTCTGTCTAGTCTTGTCTGTCTAGTCTTGTCTGTCTAGTCTTGTCTGTCTAGTCTTGTCTGTCTAGTCTTGTCTGTCTAGTCTTGTCTGTCTAGTCTTGTCTGTCTAGTCTTGTCTGTTCAGTCTTGTCTGTCTAGTCTTGTCTGTCTAGTCTTGTCTGTCTAGTCTTGTCTGTCTAGTCTTGTCTGTCTAGTCTTGTCTGTCTAGTCTTGTCTGTCTAGTCTTGTCTGTCTAGTCTTGTCTGTCTAGTCTTGTCTGTCTAGTCTTGTCTGTCTAGTCTTGTCTGTCTAGTCTTGTCTGTCTAGTCTTGTCTGTCTAGTCTTGTCTGTCTAGTCTTGTCTGTCTAGTCTTGTCTGTCTAGTCTTGTCTGTCTAGTCTTGTCTGTCTAGTCTTGTCTGTCTAGTCTTGTCTGTCTAGTCTTGTCTGTCTAGTCTTGTCTGTCTAGTCTTGTCTGTCTAGTCTTGTCTGTCTAGTCTTGTCTGTCTAGTCTTGTCAGTCTAGTCTTGTCTGCCTAGTCTAGTCTGTCTAGTCTTGTGTGTCTAGTGTGGTCTGTGGTCTACTAAAGTAGTTTGTTGTATTGTATCTTGCTGCCAGCAAGCTTTAAGCAATATCTTTGTTGTCAGCAAGTTTTATGTAAAAATCTTTCAACCTGAGATTCTTCATTTATTTTTCGAGCTAAATTGCTAAAATTTTGGCAAAAATAAATTGTAGTTACAAAGTTACAACAGTTTCAATTTTGAAAAAAATTGCTTGCATTTGTATGCAATAAATAAATATAATTGCCGCAATTAGTGAGCATAAGACCCGTCCAAGGTGTCAAACAAATAAATTCCAATCACACGCTTACATTCTCTCCCACTTTCCCAATTTATTTCTGTAATGTTTGTTGTTCTGTGCAGAGCTGTAAGTGCATTTGCATGTAAGGCACGCGAAGCTTCAGCCGTTCTATAATTAAACGCTCCTTGCTTTTCCTTCCAAGTGGAAGAATCCGAGTGTTAAGCGCACTTGCAATTAATTATAATTAATATACAGATTGTTGCAGCATCCACAGACATGAATGCATCCTTAGATGATCCACAGACCTTAATGCAGAAACCAAAGACCCCACAACAGTTAATCTACAGCTTTCTTTGTTCAGGAAAGGCGGACCAATTCCCTTTTAATCTCGAACTAAATTAATATGATTAATAAAACAACGATTAATATTATAATAAAGAACTCCTTCAAATCCGGATATCCAAAAATTCGCAAGTTTCTAATCTTCTAAGGTTCTGCGAAAAATCGCTGAAAATTTCAACAAAAAACCAAACTGAAAGCTTGGAATGTGCGAGTGCGAGACGAAACGAAAAATCCAAGGTTTAAAATTTTTGCAAAAACTAATGCGCGAATCGCAACAAACAAAACAAATTGGAATCAACAAGACCTAAAGTTGTTTCAACATGAAACTGCATCAAAGTCAAGCTGTCTCAATATGAAGTTGTCTCAACAAAATGTTTCAAATTGACTAATTTTGCTAGACAATAAGTTGTGTTGGGAACCATGTAGGATGTCCTAGTTTCCACTACTAGCTTACTAATCTAATTGACTATATCTACAACATATATCTCATTCGTTAATCTAGTTTAATACCCGATTTACAGATTAAAATCTAAATTTATTCTCTTTCCCTTTAAACAAAGTTTTTAATGAGGGAATTGACTAAGTTTGCTAGTCTATAACTCAAGTTTGGGACTAGTTAGAATGCTCTAGTTTCCACCACTAACTAGCCAATCTAATTAGCTATATATTAACCAAATTTCATTCGATAACCTAGTCTAATACTTGACATAGAGTCTACTTTTCGTCCAAATACTAAATTTTCAATGTTTGAAATTATCTAAATTTGCTAGCCTGTAACTTGTGTTGGGAACTATGTAGAATGTCCTAGTTTTCAGTATTAGCTTACTAATCTAATTAACTATATCCACAAATTTTATTCATTAATCTAGTCTAATACCCAAGTTACAGATTAAAATCTAAATTTAGTCTCTTTCGCTTAAAACAAAGTTTTCAATGTGGAAATTGAAGTTTGTTAGTCTATAAACTCAAATTAGGGACTAGTTAAACTGCTCTAGTTTTCATCACTAACTAGCTAATCTAGTTAGATATATATAGACTGAGTTTCATTCTATTACCTAGTCTAATACTTGACATAGAGTCTACTTAGTTTCCTCCAAATACTAAATTTTCAATGTTTGAAATTGTCTAAATTTGCTAGCCTATCACTTGTGTTGGGAACTATATAGAATGTTCTAGTTTTCACTATTAGCTTAATAATCTAACTGACTCTATCTACAATAAATACTATTCGTTAATCTAGTCTAATACTGGAGTTATAGATTAAAATCAAAATTTAGTCTCTTTCCCTTTAAATAAAGTTTTTAATGTGGAAATTGACTAAGTTTGCTTGTCAATAACTCAAGTTAGGGACTAGTTAGAATGCTCTAGTTTTCACCACTAACTAGATAATCTATTTAGCTATATATAAACCGAATTTCATTCCAGAACCTAGTCTAATACTTGACATACAGTCTACTTAGTTTCCTCCAAATACTAAATTTTCAATATCTAAAATTATCTAAATTTGCTAGCCGTTAACTTCTTTTGGGAACTATATAGAAAAAACTATATAGTGAAATTTTAGTTTTCACTATTAGCTTACTAATCTAATTGACTATATTTACAACAAATTTTATTCGTTAATCTAGTCTAATACCCGAGTTACAGATTAAAATCTAAATTTAGTCTCTTTCCCTTAAAACAAAGTTTTTAATGAGGGAATTGACTAAGTTTGCTAGTCTATAACTCAAGTTAGGGACTAGTTAGAATGCGTCAGTTTTCACCACTAACTAGCTAATCTATTTAGCTATATATAAACCGAATTTCATTCCATAACCTAGTCTAATACTTGACATACAGTTCGCGCCAATTTTAATAAATCCATATTTTAATTCGAAATTTAAATCGATTTCGGCATCGATTAAAAGAAGGGGAAAGCTGTATCGAGCTGGGCCGAAATCTAACGATTTTATTAATCTCGCCGCGAATTTATATATTTGCTGTCGTATGCTTCGAGTGTTAGAAGCGAAAACACACGGGTTGAAGCGCAAACCTGGGGCGATCGACACGTGCACGCAGCTAAATTTAATAGTTCCACGTTAACAAGGCCGTGTAATCACGAGCCAAAGGGCTCCAGCGACCACAAACGTCTGGAAGACAACAATTTTAAGGGAATCCCTTCACCCATTATCCTTATTTTCTCCCTTGAAATAGGCGCTGGAAGGACGGTCCACACGGGGCGGAGACGCGAGCAACCCTAAAACGTAAGTGATCAGACCACCCCGTTTAAAGTTAGCAAAATTGATTTTCGTGAGACAAGGTCCGAACATACAGTCTACTTAGTTTCCTCCAAATACTAAATTTACAATGTTTGAAATTGTCTAAATTTGCTAGCCTGTAACTTGTGTTGGGAACTATATAGAATGTTCTAGTTTTCACTATTAGCTTACTAATCTTATTGACTATATCTGCAACGAATTTTATTAGTTAATTTAGTCTAATACCCGAGTTACAGATTAAAACCTAAATTTAGTATCTTTCCCTGAAAAAAAAGTTTGTAATGAGGGAATTGACTAAGTTTGCTAGTCTATAACTCAAGTTAGGGACTAGTTAAAATGCTCTAGTTTTCACCACTAATTGGCGAATCTAGTTATCTATATAAAATCCGAATTTTATTCTAAAACCTAGTCTAATACTTGACATACAGTCTACTTAGTTTCCTCCAAATACTAAATTCACAATGTTTGAAATTGTCTAAATTTGCTAGCCTATAACTTGTGTTGGGAACTATATAGAATGTTCTAGTTTTCACTATTAGCTTACTAATCTAATTGACTATATCTATAAGAAAGTTTGTTCGTTAATTTAGACTAATACCCTAGTTACAGATTAAAACCTTAATGTAGTCTCCTTCCCTTAAAGCAAAGTTTTTAATGTGGAAATTAATAAAGTTTGGAAGCCTATAACTCGAGTCAAGGATTAGGTAAAATGTTCTAATTTCCATAACTAACTAGCTAATTTACCTAACTATATCTAAACCGGAATTTTATTCCATAATCTTGTCTAATACCTGAGATACAGTCCACTCAGTTTCTAAATTCAAAAACTAAATTTACGGTGTTTGAAATTGTCTAAATTTGCTAGTCTATAACTTGTATTGGGAACTAGATAGAATGTTCTAGTTTTTACTAGTGCCTTAGTAAGCTAATTAGCTATGTCTACAAGAAATCTGATTAATTAATCTAGCCTAATACCCGAGTTACAAATTAAAATCTAAATTTAGTCTTTTTCCCTTAAAACAAAGTTTTTATTGTGGATATTGACAAAGTTTGGTAGCCTATAACTCGAGTTAGGGACTAGATAAAATGTTCTAGTTTCCATAACTAACTAGCTAATTTACTTAACTATATTTAAACCGAATTTCATTCCATAATCTAGTCTAATACCTGAGATACACTCTACTCAGTTTCCTGCAAAAACCAAATTTACAATGTTTATCTTTGCTAATCTATAACTTGTATTGGGAACTAGATAGATGTTCTAGTTTTTACTAGTGCCTTACTAATCTGATTGGCTATGTCTATAACAAATCTGATTAATTAATCTAGTGTAATACCCGAGTTACAAATTAAAATCTAAACTTAGTCTCTTTCCCTCAAAACAAAGTTCTCAATGTGGAAATTAACTAAGTTTGCTAGTCTATAACTCAGGTTTGGGACTAGGTAGAATGTTCTAGTTTCCACCATTAACCAGTTAATTTAGTTGGCTATATTTATACCCAATTTCATTCCATTATCTAGTTCAATACCTACAATCTACTTAATTTCCTCCAAAAACTGAATTTACAATATTTGAAATTGTCTAAATTTATTTATCTAACTATAACTCGTGTTTGAAACTAGGTATAATCTTCTAGTTTTCGCTAGCAGTTTACTAATCTAATTGACTTTATCTACACCTAATATTACTCATTAACCTAGTCTAATACCTGAGTTAAAAATTAAATCCTAAACTTAGTCTTCTTTAAAATAAAGTTTTTAATGTGAACATTTACTACGAAACTAAGGCATGGGCGTAGCCAGGTCGGGTTTTGGGGGTTCAAACCCCGTCTCCCGAAATATGCAAAATATAACATAAATATTATATTGAAATAAGTAGAGACGAGGAGAGGCGACTCTCTTCAAGTGAGTATGCTAATGTGGAGTTTAGGAACCCTGGTGTGTCAGTTTTAGGCTTGTCGCACACTGGGTCCGCTCAGCTCAGCCTTTCAGCCCAGAAAAATATAAAACCCGTGTGCTTAAATAGAAACGCACATACTGCGTCCGCTCAACTCAGCTTGGCTCCGTTCCGCTCCTCTCCGCTCCTTAACCTATGTTTGTGAAGAATACTAGGCCGGATGCTGGCGGATGGTTCACGCAGGCATAACACTAACGTTTTCATATATGCGCTAAGGCATTTATGCAACCAGTATAGCAGCACATATTTGACTCACCCGCTGGAGAGGCGGGAGGGGATTGAGTGTGTGGAAAAGTGACTCAGCTGAGCGGATGCAATATATGGAATAATAATATGGAAAAATGACGGAGCTGAGAGGAGCGGACCCGATCGGATCTGATGTGAGCTGAGCGGAGTAGATCCAGTGTGCGACAAGGCGTAGAAAGTAAATTGGCATTTCTGTTATTGTATTTTCTTCAAACCCCCCGAAACTAAACCCTGGAACCCTACGCCCGTGAACTAAGGGATATGCAGACAATAGAGTAATACGCAAACCAGATTAGGTAGACAAGCCTAAACAAATCAAGACTGAATGTACAAGTCTAGACAGAGCAGACACAAACCTTGATAAACAAATCTAGACAGACAAACAGACATTTGCAATTTGTAAACCAAGTGAATGGATGGATAAATTATAATTAATAGTTATTACATGAGGACGTTTATTATTAAGTGATTTTTGAATGTGGATTTTGTTGTAATATTATTATCATTACATTTCGTTGTTTCAATCTCGAGGAGTAAATGTGTGGTTGTTGCGAGAGTAATTACACGTTGCCCTCTGCTATTACAATGAACACGCAAATGATAAAATCGTAATTATGATTGGCCTTTAATGTTCGATTGGCAAATACATTCTTACAATGTATTGAAGTTTCTTTTTTTCTTTAAATCTGTTGCTGAATTAAAATTGATTTACATAAGCTAATGTGTAAAGTCCCTTTGTTTCAAGACTGTGCAAGCTGGATTAAGGCCGGTCCAGACGCTCCGTTTTGCACAACGTTTTGTCTGCGCAGTTCAACACGTTGCAGATAAAACGTTGCGTGTGGACAAGAAAACTGCGCAGTTTTGAGAACTGCGCGGAGACAGTACAGTTGCAGCGATAACTGAGCTAAAGAACATAGATATCCATGAACTGTGCAGACAAGTCGGCGCATGTGGACGGTAGCTCCGTTTTCCGATTCATTTTGTTCCTCAGTATCTTTGTACATGTTCATTTAATATATTATTATTATTATTTATTCGTTTAGCCCTTTCAGGAGCGCGTAGAACCATTACATAGCACTGGTCATCTTGTTCTTTTTATCTTCCCAAATCTTCCTCATCCTTTCGCTCTGGGCCTGTCTTCTTTCTTGCGTCCATGCGTTTTTTGTTTCAAACTCTTAGCTGTTGGTTTCTTTGAGGTGAAGTTATGTGAATTTATTTCCTGCCTGTATTTAGTTCGCGTAGTTGCCAATGGGTCTATATTGATTACTGAGAGGCCATGTTGGGTGTCTACCAGCCAGCGTACTTTAGACTGTCGCGTTCCATTGATGATGTGGAAGATTTTCTTGGTAAATCGAGAGTCATCCATTCGTATTGTATGACCGTAGAATTTCAGACGTCTTTTCCGCGCAACTGAGGAGAATCATTCTGTCAGGGAATACAGTTCTTGTGAGCTTTTACGCATCCAGATACCATCTTGTACCTTGGGTCCAAATATTTTTCTCAGTATCTGACGTTCTGCTTTCTCAATATCATTGATGTAGATGGTTAATGATGAAGTCTCAATTGCATAGAGTGCTTCTGGAAGGATGACTGAATGTTTAGTGACGGAGTTTTGCTGTGGTAGAAATTGATTTCTTGTTGTACATATTCCAGGTCATTGCATAGGCTTTGCGTAACTTTTCTGCACGTGTTTTGTTAGCCATTCTTTCCTTACCAGTGTTTCCAATTATTTCACCTAGGTACTTGAAGTGCTTAACTTGTATTATGTTGCCATATTTGTTTTGCAAGATGTGTCATATTTGAGCTCTTGGAGTCTATGTATTGCGTTTTCTCGTTTTTGAGATTTGAAGGCCGGTCCTGATGGCGATTTCATGAAGTTCCTCGATGGCGTGTTTGGCTTCTTCAGTAGTCCGGGTGATTATTGCAAGGTCGTCAGCAAAAGCGAGGCACTTTATGTTGATTCGTTTGTCCTTTGTTCCCCTATATACGCAGGTACTTCTTTCTCCCGTATTTATTATTAATATATTATATTATTATGACATTATTATTTATATTAATATTAAAAAATTATATCTCTATGTTAAGACCCAACAATTTCATTTTATTTGGTATTAAAACCATTTTTTAAATTTTGCTTTTAAAAGTAGATAATATTAAATTACATTAAGATTATGCTAACCAGTTTCATAACAACAAAGTATGCCAAAATTTAAATTGATTAAATTTGAGTAGTACCTCCTCCATGACGATGTCACTAAAACTGTGCGAAATATTCTGATATAACTGCACCGTGTGGACGCTCTACAAATTGCAACGTTTTCATTCCGTCTTCAGACTGCGCAGACAAAACGTTGTGCAAAACGGAGCGTCTGGACCGGCCTTTAGATCGACAAGACACGATTGGAATAGTTTACTTATAGGAAGCAATAGACAGACAAGACAGGATAACACTGAATGAGCAGGAATTGACAGACAAGACAGAATTAGACTGAATAAGCTGTAATTGGCAAAACGTAGTACCCAAACCAGAAGAGCACCGGTATACTGGTGGACAAAGGGTATATATGTACTGCGCAAAGAATGTGTTCGAAGAAGAAGGACCTACACCAGAAACGCGGCAAGAAATTTACCCGAAGTTAACCGGCTCCTATGGGACGAATATACAAAGAGCAAGAAAATTTTGAGAAACGCTTGTAGGGACTCATTATTGACAAGATGAGTTGCACAGGTTCGGGTTTTTCCTAAACCGTTTTATGGCCCAGACCGTTTTATAAGCGGGCTGGAGCTGATCAAACAAAGCCGATAGGTTCGGGTTTTTCTTAATCGTTTTATGGCCCAGACCGTTTTTATGAGCGGGCTGGAGCCGATCAAACAATACCGATTTTTCCTCCCTCTTACTTGGCGTCAGCACCAATAGGAGGGAAGAACGAACAACCAATCGGGACAACGGAAAACCTCTCCCACCAAAGTTACCAGAGAGAAGATGCGTTTGACCGAGGGATAAAAGGACGGGACCAGTGACAAAACGGACAGTTTTTAGAAACCACTTCGAGAGACAACTTCGAAACAACATCCAGACACAACATCCAGACACAACTTCGAGCAGAACATCAGTGAACACAACTTCCAGCAGAACATCAGTGAACACAACTTCCAGCAGAACATCAGAGACAACTTCCACAACTCGCATCAAAACCGGCACGCGTCACGTGACGCGCAATAAAAAGTTACATCGTCTCCGGGTTTGTTATTTTTCTTTTCTCCACACACTACCCCGTCACCAAACGCTATTAAAGCATCGAAAATAAAACGCTGCAAAATTCTCTGTAAGAATATAGATAATGATGTCTGGGGGGATGGCTACAAAACGATCAAGAAAAGGCTGACAGGGCACACACCTTCATTGAAACTAAATATGGAAACAGTAGAAAAAGTAGTTGATCACCTTTTCCCAGACCACGAGGAAGTAAATTTTATTTGTAATAAATACGCTAGTTTTGTCGACTTCACATCGGATGAACTGCAGATAGCCTGCCAAAAATTGAAAAACAATAAAGCACCAGGGCCAGGATATATTCCAGTAGAATTGGTAAAGCGAGTTGCAGCGGAAAGACCGGATTATATATTAGCCGTATATAATAAACTGGCAGCCGAGGCGAAATTCCCAGCAGAGTGGAAGCGAGCGAAACTTGTTTTGTTAAGGAAGGGTAAAATGCCTTTAGAAAATGCTTCATCTTTTAGACCAATCTGCCTTTTGGACGTAGAGGGTAAATTATACGAAACATTAATATTAACTAGACTACAAAAAGAAATACGAACAGGGGGCCTGTCTGACAATCAGTTTGGATTTAGAGAAGATCGACAGACAGTGGATGCCATAATAAAAGTGATTAAAATTGCCAGAGAAGCTAGTGCCTACTCAGCTTGACACCTTAGACTGTGTGCCGTAATAACACTCGATGTGAAGAATGCCTTCAATAGTGCCTCGTGGCAACAAATATTAAATGAATTGAGAAAGAGGAAGATAGAGGATAGCCTTATTAATATTTTAGTGTCATATCTATCGAAAAGAGAGCTCATCATAGAGGCAGAAGGAAAAATTAAAAGAATAAGGATAAACAGTGGTGTACCACAGGGATCAGTCTTGGCCCCCACCCTGTGGAATATACTCTATGACGACCTGCTGAAAACGGAAATGCCGAGGGGAATAACCTTAATTGGATTCGCCGACGACGTGGCGATGGTGGTAACCGCAAAAGAAGAATCCATTCTAATGGATACAGGTAGTACGGGGATACAAAGAGTGCAAAACTGGCTTGAGCAGCGGCAACTTCAACTGGCGCCAGAGAAGACGAAAGCAGTACTTTTAACACCCAAGCGAACGACATCCCTGATCACTTTTAATGCCAAAGGTTTTACGGTAACCCCTACTACAGCTGTAAAATATCTGGGAGTATGGCTGGACACCAAGTTATCCTTTGTGCATCACGTGAACAAAATTACCCAGAAGGCGGAAAAGACAGCAAATGCTCTTGCTAGTCTTCTGCCCAATATCGGCGGATCCAAAGGATCCAAACGAAAACTACTTCTTAGCGTGGCCCAGTCCCAATTATTGTATGGAGCACCAGCCTGGCATATTGTTACAGAAACTAAAACAAGAATTCTTAGTCTTACTAGAATCGTGCGTTTGCTGTGTATCAGAGCATGCTGCGCATACAGGACAATATCAGCGGAAGGGGTGGGAGTTATAGCAGGAATTCCTCCGGTAGAACTCCAAATCACAGAAAGACAGGAAAAGTATAACGGGATCGAAAAGGTAAAAGCCAGAGAAAATTTGATGAGGAGATGGCAAGAAAAATGGAATAATGCAACTTATGGACGATGGACTTGGTTCTTAATTCCAGATATAGAAAAATGGACAAGGAGGAACTATGGTGAAACAGACTATTATTTAACTCAAGCTTTGTCAAGCCACGGGTGTTTCAGGAAATATCTGTAAAAACATTTAGAGCCACCCAGGCTGACTCTTGTGGCTGGCTCTTGTCCAAAATGGCGTGAAACAGAATATTGATGCCGACTTTTCTTCTTCAAGGCGTCAGTACACAGATAAAACTAGGTATCTATCGCTGTCACTTTTTGCCGAACATTAAGCAATGGTGAAGCAGGACCTCGAACTTGGCTCACATATTTGAAGAGCAAGGGTGCTGTGTTTTGGGCTTTTGAGCTTATGTAAATATTCCGCCACCGAGGCCCCTAGGCTGGCAGATCCCCTAGGCCCTGGCCCTGTAGGCCTAGGCAGAAATCCGGCACTGCAAATATACAGACAAGGCACGGTTAGACTGATTTAGAAGGAATAGACAGGACAAGACAATATTATACTGCATAAGCAGGAATAGACTCACAAGACAAGAGCAGGAATAGACAGACAAGAAAAGAGAAGGAATAAACAGACAAGACAATATTGGACTGAATGAGCAGACATAGACAGACATGACAAGATTAGACTAAATGAGTAGCAATAGAAAAACAAGACAAGATTAGACTGATTAAGCAAGAATAGACCGACAAGACAGGATATTAAACAAGCAATACAGTGTTGTTAGTTGAGTTTGAAATCGATAGAAATGAATTTTATTGCAGTTTTGTGATTATACAACTTCTTGTATATAAGTTCATCGGGATATAATTTCATTTTGAAACAAATCTCATTGATATAGCTTCATGTGAATTCAGCTTCGTGTTGGTGGAGCTTCAGTGTAATCAAGCCTGGTGTTGGAATTAACTTAATATTAATTAAGTATGGACTGACTAGACGTAGTTGACACTAGAGACACAAGACCAGACAGAGAAATATTTAGATTAGACTAGACAGCACCGTTCTTTGTCTTGTTTATCAAAATGTTGAAATGATCTTTTGGTTAGGCGACAGCTGCAAAGTTGTAAACGCGAGTGTTGCAAAAATGATTTTTTGAAGATGCAATTTGTCAAGCGAATGCGTTTTGGTGAAAATAAAATTAACGGCGAGAGAGAGAGACGGGACGTCGCTCGTCAAGGTCGTCCGGCTGCTGTTTCATGAGACAGAAAGGGACGAAATAAGAAAAAAATGAAACCGCCGTACGCTCGTCCAGCAACAGCCTGCACAACATAAACACAACCAAATTTCAAACGAAAATCATATTTATTCTTGTCTGTTTAGTTTTGTCTGTCTAATCTTATCTGACTAGTCTTGTCTGTCTGCCTTGTCTGTCTAGCCTTGTCTATCTAGTGTAGACTGCCTAGTCCTGTCTGTCTGGTCTTGTCTGTCTAGTCCTGTCTATCTAGTCTTGTCTGTCAAGTCTAGTCTTCTCTGTCTAGTCTTGTCTATCTAGTCTTCTCTGTCTAGTCTCGTCTAGTCTTGTCTGTCTAGTCTGAATATATTTTTGCCTTTTATCAAAATATTTTTATATTCTTCGTTTGGGACTTTCCCAGACTTCTTTTGGTTGCTTAGCTTGGTCAGAAATTTCACGATAGAATCAACTGTTCAACAAGTCATCGACTAAACTGAGTGATTTAGACAATGTTCTCTTTTTATACATCTTCGACGATGTATTTTGGATTTTTTTAGGCGTTTTGAATGTTCTTTAAATTTTACTCAAAATTTTTGGAATAATCTGTTTTTTTTTGTTTTTGTTCACAATTTTCGAAGAAAACAAAAACGTAAAAATTTGAGACAACAAAATTTTCAACAGGAAAAAAACAAAAACAAAAAAAAAACTTTATTTATAGAAAAATTTTAATAAATTTGTGATAAATTTGTGTTAAATTTTGACAAATTTGTGTTAAATTTTGACATAAATATGTGTTAAATTTTGACATAACTTTGCGTTAAATTTGAAGATAAATTTGTGTTAAATTTTGACATAAATTTGTGTTAAATTTTGAAATAAATTTGCGTTAAATTTTAACATAAATTTGTGTTAAATTTTGACATAAATTTTGTGTTAAATTTTGACATAAATTTGTGTTAAATTTTGACATAAATTTTGTGTTAAATTTTGACATAAATTTGTGTAAAATTTTAACATAAATTTGTGTTAAATTTTGACATAAATTTGTGTTAAATTTTGACATAAATTTGTGTTAAATTTTGACATAAATTGGTGTTACATTTTGACATAAATTTGCGTTAAATTTTAAAATAAATTTGTGTTAAATTTTGACATAAATTTGTGTAAAATTTTGACATAAATTTGTTTTAAATTTTGATATAAATTTGTGTTAAATTTTGACATAAATTTTGTGTTAAATTTGACATAAATTTGTGATAAATTTTGACATAAATTTGCGTTAAATTTTAACGTATGTTTGTGTTAAATTTTGACATAAATTTGGGTTAAATTTTGACATAAATTTGTGTTAAATTTTGACATAAATTTGTGTTAAATTTTGACATAAATTTGTGTTAAATTTTGACATAAATTTGTGTTAAATTTTAGCATAAATTTGTGTTAAATTTTGACATAAATTTTGTGTTAAATTTTGTCATAAATTTGTGTTAAATTTTAAAATAAATTTGTGTTAAATTTTGACATAAATTTGTGTTAAATTTTGACATAAATTTGTGTTAAATTTTAACATAAATTTGTGTTAAATTTTGACATAAATTTGTGTTAAATTTTGACATAAATTTGTGTTAAATTTTGACATAAATTTGTGTTAAATTTTGACATAAATTTGCGTTAAATTTTATCATAAATTTGTGTTAAATTTTGACCTAAATTTGTGATAAATTTTGACATAAATTTGTGTTAAATTTTGACATAAATTTGTGTTAAATTTTGAGATAAATTTGCGTTAAATTTTAAAATAAATTTGTGTTAAATTTTGACATAAATTTGTTTTAAATTTTGACATAAGTTTTGTGTTAAATTTGACATAAATTTGTGATAAATTTTGACATAAATTTTGTGTTAAATTTTGACATAAAGTTGTGTTAAATTTTTACATAAATTTGTGTTAAATTTTTACACAAATTTTGTGTTAAATTTTGACATAAATGTGTGTTAAATTTTGACATAAATTTGTGTTAAATTTTGACATAAATTTGACATAAATTTGCGTTAAATTTTAAAATAACTTTGTGTTAAATTTTGACATAAATTTGTGTTAAATTTTGACATAAATTTGTTTTAAATTTTGACGTAAATTTGTGTTAAATTTTGACATAAATTTTGTGTTAAATTTGACATAAATTTGTGATAAATTTTAACATAAATTTGCGTTAAATTTTAACATAAATTTGTGTTAAATTTTGACATAAATGTGTGTTAAATTTTGACATAAATTTGCCTTAAATTTTAACATAAATTTGTGTTAAATTTTGACATAAATTTGTGTTAAATTTTGACATAAATTTTGTGTTAAATTTTGACATAAATTTGTGTAAAATTTTAACATAAATTTGTGTTAAATTTTGACATAAATTTGTGTTAAATTTTGACATAAATTTGTGTTAAATTTTGACATAAATTGGTGTTACATTTTGACATAAATTTGCGTTAAATTTTAAAATAAATTTGTGTTAAATTTTGACATAAATTTGTGTAAAATTTTGACATAAATTTGTTTTAAATTTTGATATAAATTTGTGTTAAATTTTGACATAAATTTTGTGTTAAATTTGACATAAATTTGTGATAAATTTTGACATAAATTTGCGTTAAATTTTAACGTATGTTTGTGTTAAATTTTGACATAAATTTGGGTTAAATTTTGACATAAATTTGTGTTAAATTTTGACATAAATTTGTGTTAAATTTTGACATAAATTTGTGTTAAATTTTGACATAAATTTGTGTTAAATTTTAGCATAAATTTGTGTTTAATTTTGACATAAATTTTGTGTTAAATTTTGTCATAAATTTGTGTTAAATTTTAAAATAAATTTGTGTTAAATTTTGACATAAATTTGTGTTAAATTTTGACATAAATTTGTGTTAAATTTTAACATAAATTTGTGTTAAATTTTGACATAAATTTGTGTTAAATTTTGACATAAATTTGTGTTAAATTTTGACATAAATTTGTGTTAAATTTTGACATAAATTTGCGTTAAATTTTATCATAAATTTGTGTTAAATTTTGACCTAAATTTGTGATAAATTTTGACATAAATTTGTGTTAAATTTTGACATAAATTTGTGTTAAATTTTGAGATAAATTTGCGTTAAATTTTAAAATAAATTTGTGTTAAATTTTGACATAAATTTGTTTTAAATTTTGACATAAGTTTTGTGTTAAATTTGACATAAATTTGTGATAAATTTTGACATAAATTTTGTGTTAAATTTTGACATAAAGTTGTGTTAAATTTTTACATAAATTTGTGTTAAATTTTTACACAAATTTTGTGTTAAATTTTGACATAAATGTGTGTTAAATTTTGACATAAATTTGTGTTAAATTTTGACATAAATTTGACATAAATTTGCGTTAAATTTTAAAATAACTTTGTGTTAAATTTTGACATAAATTTGTGTTAAATTTTGACATAAATTTGTTTTAAATTTTGACGTAAATTTGTGTTAAATTTTGACATAAATTTTGTGTTAAATTTGACATAAATTTGTGATAAATTTTAACATAAATTTGCGTTAAATTTTAACATAAATTTGTGTTAAATTTTGACATAAATGTGTGTTAAATTTTGACATAAATTTGCCTTAAATTTTAACATAAATTTGTGTTAAATTTTGACATAAATTTGTGTTAAATTTTGACATAAACTTGTTTTAAATTTTGACATAAATTTGTATTAAATTTTGACATAAATTTTTTGTTAAATTTTGACATAAATTTGTGTTAAATTTTGACATAAATTTTTTGTTAAATTTTGACATAAATTTGTGTTAAATTTTGACATAAATTTTGTGTTAAATTTGACATAAATTTGTGATATATTTTTAATAAATTTGTGTTACATTTTGACATAAATTTGTGTTAAATTTGGACACAAATTTGTGTTAAATTTTGACATAAATTTATTTGTATAAAATTTTTAATAAATTTTGACATTGATATCGTCTTGCCTCTTCAAACCAAAAATTGTAACAATTTTTGATAAATTTTGACATTGACAACATTTTGTTTCAATACAAAATTACCCTCTTCGAATCAAAATTTTTGCCAAAATGGTGGCAAAATAGGAACAAAATACCAACAATAAAACGGAAAACATCGATCTACATTGGATTATTTAGACTAATATCAGTCTGACTAATCGCCGAATCCGGCATACCAAACTGGAGGGCCTTGTACCCCAGAACTGGCGCCACGATGACCGACAAGGTCCTCAGCGGTCCCAAAACGAAGGCCAAGGTGCCGTAAGCCAGCCAGAAGAAATAGGCCAGTATCAGCTGAATGACCATCAGCACGGCGAAGGGTACGTTGAGCAGCAGCTGCGACAGCCTTGCCCGGAGTGATTACGTGATACTGAAAACTGTGGTCTGCGCCGTGGGCCAAGATCAACGTGATCGGCATTTGGAACATGAAGAACTGGAGGAATCCGAAGGCGTAGGTGATGGAGCCGGACAAACGTGTTATTGAAAAAGATGCCCCAGGCAAAGATGACGCCGATCTGGTTCTCGATGATATGCTCAATAAGCCGAAGCTCAGCACCAAAAGGGCCGATCCACGCTGGCAAAGATCCATCTTCCACGACTTCCTCATCCACGACTTCAAGCAGCCTTTCCGCAAAAGCGGTTGCTGCATGTTACCTGCTTTGACGAGTTTGTGCAAAAATCTAAACAAAATCAAAGGAAATATTGTGGATATCAAAAGCGTCACAAACATCCCTTTGAATATTATACTGGCGTTGCCCATCAAGGCATTCTGGGCAGAAGATTGAACAACATCCGTGTCCCATCCAGGGCGAACGACAATATCTTCTTCCTTCCTTCAGAATACCTATAGCCTATAATATATATATCCTTGACAGATACCTATAGGTTATCCAATCAGGTTTTGTAAAGATTTAAAGTACAAGAGCCCACTGACGTGTTGGCATTCGTCAAAATTCGAACTGTCAATTTTAACTTTAACGGCATTTATTTTTGACTTTGAAAACGCCAAATTGCTGATGTGGGTGGAGTTACTGACAGTCTCCAGGCTCTCCTTGCTAGGGATCACGAAGAGAGCGTGTTTGGGGTTGGTCACCAGAATCACCGGCCAATCGCGATGCTGCATGTCAGCGAACGACACCAATCCGTGATCCGTAACCATCAAACTATATCTCCTGTTATCCTTTCAATCCTCTAACTCAAGTTCTAAGAACCTGTTCTTCTGAAGTGTGTATATCTTGGAGACTAACACTCATACCCTTGGAGGTAGACGATGTTCTGGTCCAGCTTGTGGATCAATGATCGAATGACCACCCGCTCGGTGAGGATGCAAGAGGTGGGGAAGTGCCCAAACCAGATTGTGTGGTCGCTGTTGATCGCCTCGACTTGCTTGATGATTCCGTTGATTTCGGCCACCTCTGGCCGGTCCAGCATGCCCACAAAGTTGAAGGGCCTCCGGGGGCCCGGCTCCAGACAAGCATCCATGCCGATGAATGAGGGGAGGTTCCCGTTCTTCCGGATCTGCTAAATGTAGGAGCGAGGATCTAATTGGATATCTAGTTGGAAACCATGATACTGGCGAGTCTGGAATTTCTAGAGAACTTTTTCCCGAACTACTCCATCCAGGGCAAGGGGCAACCTTGCCCTGGATGGAGTAGTTCGGGAAAAAGTTCTGTCGAAATTCCAGACTCGCCAGTATCATGGTTTCCAACTAGATATCCAATTAGATGGTCTTGAGCAACATATTAGTCTCGTTCAGCACGTTCCTGTATGCCTCCTGTATGCGTTGAATTCACCCCTGAACCGCTTTGAGCCGATGCTGTCCTTTGTCTTGGCATAAGTCCCCCGAGACCTGCACCACGCTTGGCTAGATGATGTCCAGTAAAGTGGCAAAACTGCCGCAGCTCTGACACCCGCGATGGATCCTTGAAGATGCTGAAATGAATGTCGGAGTTCTGTAGGAACCAGATTTTGACATAAATTTGTGTAAAATTTTGACATAAATTTGTGGGAGTTCCTTGGAGTCTTTGAGGTCAGGGCCCTTCTTCTACAAAACTTACTGCGGCTAGTCTTTTGTGTAGGAAGACTCCTTCTGGTTGAGGATGTTGGAGACGTTGGCTACAGGATCGAGAAAATTATCATCGGGATCAACAGGATCAGGGCGGACTTAGTCATTCCAATCTTCAGCAATCAACCGGACATAGTCGAAGGGGGTTTGCTGCACTCCGTCCCTCCAATTCTAGTCGGACTTCCTCCACTGGCTCTTGCACTTGACCTCACTGCTGGCCTTCTGCCTTGTTTGCTTTGTTTTGACACGGACTGTCAATTAGCCGTTCTGTCTAGTCTTGTTTGTCTAGTCTTGTCTCTCTAGATTTGTCTGTCTAGTCTTGTCTGTCTAGTCTTGTCTGTCTAATCTTGTCTGTCTAGTCTTGTCTGTCTAGTCTTGTCTGTCTAGTCTTCTCTGTCTAGTCTTGTATGTCTAGTCTTGTCTGTCTAGTCTTGTCTGTCTAGTCTTGTCTGTCTAGTCTTGTCTGTCTAGTCTTGTCTGTCTAGTCTTGTCTGTCTAGTCTTGTCTGTCTAGTCTTGTCTGTCTAGTCTTGTCTGTCTAGTCTTGTCTGTCTAGTCTTGTCTGTCTAGTCTTGTCTGTCTAGTCTTGTCTGTCTAGTCTTGTCTGTCTAGTCTTGTCTGTCTAGTCTTGTCTGTCTAGTCTTGTCTGTCTAGTCTTGTCTGTCTAGTCTTGTCTGTCTAGTCTTGTCTGTCTAGTCTTGTCTGTCTAGTCTTGTCTGTCTAGTCTTGTCTGTCTAGTCTTGTCTGTCTAGTCTTGTCTGTCTAGTCTTGTCTGTCTAGTCTTGTCTGTCTAGTCTTGTCTGTCTAGTCTTGTCTGTCTAGTCTTGTCTGTCTAGTCTTGTCTGTCTAGTCTTGTCTGTCTAGTCTTGTCTGTCTAGTCTTGTCTGTCTAGTCTTGTCTGTTTAGTCTTGTCTGTCTAGTCTTGTCTGTCTAGTCTTGTCTGTCTAGTCTTGTCTGTCTAGTCTTGTCTGTCTAGTCTTGTCTGTCTAGTCTTGTCTGTCTAGTCTTGTCTGTCTAGTCTTGTCTGTCTAGTCTTGTCTGTCTAGTCTTGTCTGTCTAGTCTTGTCTGTCTAGTCCTGTCTGTCTAGTCTTGTCTGTCTAGTCTTGTCTGCCTAGTCTTGTCTGTCTAGTCTTGTCTGTCTAGTCTTGTCTGTCTAGTCTTGTCTGTCTAGTCTTGTCTGTCTAGTCTTGTCTGTCTAGTCTTGTCTGTCTAGTCTTGTCTGTCTAGTCTAGTCTGTCTAGTCTTGTCTGTCTAGTCTTGTCTGTCTAGTCTTGTCTGTCTAGTCTTGTCTGTCTAGTCTTGTCTGTCTAGTCTTGTCTGTCTAGTCTTGTCTGTCTAGTCTTGTCTGTCTAGTCTTGTCTGTCTAGTCTTGTCTGTCTAGTCTTGTCTGTCTAGTCTTGTCTGACTAGTCTTGTCTGTCTAGTCTTGTCTGTCTAGTCTTGTCTGTCTAGTCTTGTCTGTCTAGTCTTGTCTGTCTAGTCTTGTCTGTCTAGTCTTGTCTGTCAAGTCTTGTCTGTCTAGTCTTGTCTGTCTAGTCTTGTCTGTCTAGTCTTGTCTGTCTAGTCTTGTCTGTCTAGTCTTGTCTGTCTAGTCTTGTCTGTCTAGTCTTGTCTGTCTAGTCTTGTCTGTCTAGTCTTGTCTGTCTAGTCTTGTCTTGTCTGTCTAGGTCTTGTCTGTCTAGTCTTGTCTGTCTAGTCTTGTCTGTCTAGTCTTGTCTGTCTAGTCTTGTCTGTCTAGTCTTGTCTGTCTAGTCTTGTCTGTCTAGTCTTGTCTGTCTAGTCTTGTCTGTCTAGTCTTGTCTGTCTAGTCTTGTCTATCTAGTCTTGTCTGTCTAGTCTTGTCTGTCTAGTCTTGTCTGTCTAGTCTTGTCTGTCTAGTCTTGTCTGTCTAGTCTTGTCTGTCTAGTCTTGTCTGTCTAGTCTTGTCTGTCTAGTCTTGTCTGTCTAGTCTTGTCTGTCTAGTCTTGTCTGTCTAGTCTTGTCTGTCTAGTCTTGTCTGTCTAGTCTTGTCTGTCTAGTCTTGTCTGTCTAGTCTTGTCTGTCTAGTCTTGTCTGTCTAGTCTTGTCTGTCTAGTCTTGTCTGTCTAGTCTTGTCTGTCTAGTCTTGTCTGTCTAGTCTTGTCTGTCTAGTCTTGTCTGTCTAGTCTTGTCTGTCTAGTCTTGTCTGTCTAGTCTTGTCTGTCTAGTCTTGTCTGTCTAGTCTTGTCTGTCTAGTCTTGTCTGTCTAGTCTTGTCTGTCTAGTCTTGTCTGTCTAGTCTTGTCTGTCTAGTCTTGTCTGTCTAGTCTTGTCTGTCTAGTCTTGTCTGTCTAGTCTTGTCTGTCTAGTCTTGTCTGTCTAGTCTTGTCTGTCTAGTCTTGTCTGTCTAGTCTTGTCTGTCTAGTCTTGTCTGTCTAGTCTTGTCTGTCTAGTCTTGTCTGTCTAGTCTTGTCTGTCTAGTCTTGTCTGTCTAGTCTTGTCTGTCTAGTCTTGTCTGTCTAGTCTTGTCTGTCTAGTCTTGTCTGTCTAGTCTTGTCTGTCTAGTCTTGTCTGTCTAGTCTTGTCTGTCTAGTCTTGTCTGTCTAGTCTTGTCTGTCTAGTCTTGTCTGTCTAGTCTTGTCTGTCTAGTCTTGTCTGTCTAGTCTTGTCTGTCTAGTCTTGTCTGTCTAGTCTTGTCTGTCTAGTCTTGTCTGTCTAGTCTTGTCTGTCTAGTCTTGTCTGTCTAGTCTTGTCTGTCTAGTCTTGTCTGTCTAGTCTTGTCTGTCTAGTCTTGTCTGTCTAGTCTTGTCTGTCTAGTCTTGTCTGTCTAGTCTTGTCTGTCTAGTCTTGACATCTGATGTACTTGACATCAAAACAGAAGCACAGCTCTGGAAGTATTTAAAAGAAAGAGGAGCGAGGAGAGAACGATTTCCAAACAGCATTCCGATGGAAAAGTGGAAAAGTCACTTTATGGTCTTGTTGGAAGGAGTCGAGCCACAGGAAAGAGTAGGGAATAGAAGAGTAAGGGAGGAACAAGCTTTGGAAGATTTAGGCCAAGAAGAAATAAAGATTGATGAAGTGGAAAAGGTTATAGCAGCACTAAAACAAAAAAAAGCGGCAGGCCCTGACGGCGTAGGAAACGAAGCCTGGAAAGCTATCCCGAAAGAGTGTAAGACTAGAATCACCCAAGAATTGAATTTGGTATGGAGGGGAGCAAAGAGTGCACCAACGAGCTGGAAGGAGGGAATAATTCACCCAATATATAAGAGTGGAGATAGGGAAAATGTAGGAAACTACAGGGGGATTACGCTAGTGAATTCGGCATATAAAATTTTCACCAAAATCTTGGACGAGCGGTTGAGGAGAGAGATAGAGGAGAAGCATCTAGTGCCAGAGGTGCAAGCTGGTTTCAGAGAGGGACGGAGTACGATAGAGCATTTAGTAACCCTGCGCTACATAATTGATCAAGAAATAAGCAGAGGGAGCCTGTTTGCTCTTTTCATTGACCTAAAGGCGGCGTATGATTCGGTAGATCGAGGGAAGTTGGTAGAGTGCTTGGGAAAAAAGGGAATCTCAGAGAGTGTGATAAGGAATGTAAGAGAGTTATATAAGGAAACAGTATGTAAGATTAGAGTGAATGGGTGTGAATCTGAGTATTTCGAAGTAAGAAAGGGTCTGAGGCAGGGATGCCCGTTGAGTCCTACACTTTTTAATCTCTATGTGGCTGACATGGAGAAAGTGTTGACAGATGGCCAAGCTGGAGGCGTGGTTATAGGGAGAAAGAAAGTGTGGAGCTTAGCCTACGCGGACGATATGGTAGTGTTCGCTAAAACCGCAGGAGAAATGAAGGAGTTGATTGAAAGGCTGAGAGGTTATTTTAAAAAGAGAGAGCTAAATGTAAACGTGGGAAAAACTAAATGGATGCGTTTTAAAAGGGGAGGTAAATATAGGAAAGAACGTTTCGAATGGCTAGGAAAGGAAATTGAGGAGGTGCAAAAGTTTAGGTATTTAGGATATGTGTTTGGAACTGGGTGCACTAATAGGGAGCATGTGGATTATGTGTCAAAAAAAGCGTGGGTGGCGGCAGAGGGTGGCGGCAGAACGCATGTGGAAGGGATGGAGATCTAGTTTTGAAGGGAACTTTAGGGCGGCGGAGGTAATATGGAAAGTGTGTGTGAGAAGTGTTTTGACCTATGGTTCGGAAGTATGGGGGATTAGAGAGGAAGAGAAGATAGAGAGGGTTCAACAAAACTTCTACAAGAAATTCCTAAAGTTAGACAAATCGACACCAGGCTACATAGTTCTGCAAGAGGTGAATGCCCACAAGGTGGCCGTTTTAGCGGCAAACAGGGTGATAAGATATGAATACAAGGTGAGTGAAATGGGGGATGAAAGAATAATAAAAGAGGTATTTAGAATGGCAAATCAGGAGGGTGAAAGAGGGAAGAATGGGAATGCGTGGGGAATGAATAAAAGGAAATTATATGAAAGAGCAGGGATATCTGGCGAGGGACTAGAAAAACTTAAGAGGGAAGGGGCAAACTGGGTGGAAATGCTAGGTGAGCGATTAGTAGAGGTAGAGTTACAGGAACGCCAAGACCAAATTGCAAACAGTAGATTTTTCAAAGAATATGCAAAGATTCAGGTGCTTGGTCGTTTACCTACCTATTTATACTCAACGAAAGAGGCAGACACGCAGGTCATACTGGCAAGGTTTAGGTGTGGAAGTGAAGAACGTGGTAGGAAATATTGGATGAGTGAAGAATATCGGAAGTGCACAGTTTGTGGGGCTGGAGAGGATAGATGGGAACATTGGATAGAAGAATGTACAAGGAATGAATGGAAGGAACAGGAGAAAAGGCTAGGACAAGAATGGAAGAAGTGTATGGATGAAAGTGGAATTGGTTTGGAATTGTTAAGGAGGGTGAAAAAGTGGAAAGAGCAAATAGGCAAAAAGGAAGAACCTATTCCTTTAGTATATAAAGTGTAGGTAATATATGTATAGTATGTAATATATTTTAATATATTTTGTATATATGCCAATAAAAGGTTATAATAATAATAATAGTCTTGTCTGTCTAGTCTTGTCTGTCTAGTCTTGTCTGTCTAGTCTTGTCTGTCTAGTCTTGTCTGTCTAGTCTTGTCTGTCTAGTCTTGTCTGTCTAGTCTTGTCTGTCTAGTCTTGTCTGTCTAGTCTTGTCTGTCTAGTCTTGTCTGTCTAGTCTTGTCTGTCTAGTCTTGTCTGTCTAGTCTTGTCTGTCTAGTCTTGTCTGTCTAGTCTTGTCTGTCTAGTCTTGTCTGTCTAGTCTTGTCTGTCTAGTCTTGTCTGTCTAGTCTTGTCTGTCTAGTCTTGTCTGTCTAGTCTTGTCTGTCTAGTCTTGTCTGTCTAGTCTAGTCTGCCTAGTCTTGTCTGTCTAGTCTTGTCTGTCTAGTCTTGTCTGTCTAGTCTTGTCTGTCTAGTCTTGTCTGTCTAGTCTTGTCTGTCTAGTCTTGTCTGTCTAGTCTTGTCTGTCTAGTCTTGTCTGTCTAGTCTTGTCTGTCTAGTCTTGTCTGACTAGTCTTGTCTGTCTAGTCTTGTCTGTCTAGTCTTGTCTGTCTAGTCTTGTCTGTCTAGTCTTGTCTGTCTAGTCTTGTCTGTCTAGTCTTGTCTGTCTAGTCTTGTCTGTCAAGTCTTGTCTGTCTAGTCTTGTCTGTCTAGTCTTGTCTGTCTAGTCTTGTCTGTCTAGTCTTGTCTGTCTAGTCTTGTCTGTCTAGTCTTGTCTTTTTTTTTTTTTTTTTTTTTTTTTTTTTTTTCAGAGAGGGAATGCATTGTTGCACACCGGATATTCAAACCCGTGTAGTGTGGGGCTCTCTGATCGAGTTCTTCGTGACCAGCATACCCACTAAACCCCCTCCTCTGTCTCTACACTACACTCCACCCGGAACTGCGTGAGCATTACTTCAGGTGGGTGGTGGTGTTTGTACCAATTGTTTCCTTACTGTTATTTTTATTGTCCTTTACTCGTTTCTATATTTCGATATCGTCTTTCGTCTTCTGTCGTATTAGTTATGCAGTAGTGTGATAAACCATTTTTCGGTCTTTTCGTCACATATCTAGTCGTCCAAGTTAGCTTCTTTGTGTTTCGTGTGATATTATAATCGCCTTCCATTCTCTCTCCATTTGTTCTTTTCCCAACATGATTTCGGTTATGTAAGCTTGTACTGCATCCCAGTTATGCTCACTTTCTAACATAACTTCCATGATGTTCTGTTCTTCTAGTTTTGTACCGCCTAGTGTCTCCGCGAGTCGAGTTCTTTCGTTCTCTGATTCTGTACACATGAAGATAGTGTGTTGTGCGTCGTCTGGGATATGACCGCAATAAAAACACTCCGCCGTGTCTCTTTTTTTAAACCGTTCGAGGTATGCGTTGAAGCATCCATGACCAGTGAGTGCCTGTGTAAGATGGTAACTCATATGTCCGTGTGACCTTTCATACCATGCTGTTACGTTAGGGATAAGTCTGTATGTCCACCTGCCACTAGTGTCTAGTCTTGTCTGTCTAGTCTTGTCTGTCTAGTCTTGTCTGTCTAGTCTTGTCTGTCTAGTCTTGTCTGTCTAGTCTTGTCTGTCTAGTCTTGTCTGTCTAGTCTTGTCTGTCTAGTCTTGTCTGTCTAGTCTTGTCTGTCTAGTCTTGTCTGTCTAGTCTTGTCTGTCTAGTCTTGTCTTGTCTGTCTAGTCTTGTCTGTCTAGTCTTGTCTGTCTAGTCTTGTCTGTCTAGTCTTGTCTGTCTAGTCTTGTCTGTCTAGTCTTGTCTGTCTAGTCTTGTCTGTCTAGTCTTGTCTGTCTAGTCTTGTCTGTCTAGTCTTGTCTGTCTAGTCTTGTCTGTCTAGTCTTGTCTGTCTAGTCTTGTCTGTCTAGTCTTGTCTGTCTAGTCTTGTCTGCCTAGTCTTGTCTGTCTAGTCTTGTCTGTCTAGTCTTGTCTGTCTAGTCTTGTCTGTCTAGTCTTGTCTGTCTAGTCTTGTCTGTCTAGTCTTGTCTGTCTAGTCTTGTCTGTCTAGTCTTGTCTGTCTAGTCTTGTCTGTCTAGTCTTGTCTGTCTAGTCTTGTCTGTCCAGTCTTGTCTGTCGAGTCTTGTCTGTCTAGTCTTGTCTGTCTAGTCTTGTCTGTCTAGTCTTGTCTGTCTAGTCTTGTCTGTCTAGTCTTGTCTGTCTAGTCTTGTCTGTCTAGTCTTGTCTGTCTAGTCTTGTCTGTCTAGTCTTGTCTGTCTAGTCTTGTCTGTCTAGTCTTGTCTGTCTAGTCTTGTCTGTCTAGTCTTGTCTGTCTAGTCTTGTCTGTCTAGTCTTGTCTGTCTAGTCTTGTCTGTCTAGTCTTGTCTGTCTAGTCTTGTCTGTCTAGTCTTGTCTGTCTAGTCTTGTCTGTCTAGTCTTGTCTGTCTAGTCTTGTCTGTCTAGTCTTGTCTGTCTAGTCTTGTCTGTCTAGTCTTGTCTGTCTAGTCTTGTCTGTCTAGTCTTGTCTGTCTAGTCTTGTCTGTCTAGTCTTGTCTGTCTAGTCTTGTCTGTCTAGTCTTGTCTGTCTAGTCTTGTCTGTCTAGTCTTGTCTGTCTAGTCTTGTCTGTCTAGTCTTGTCTGTCTAGTCTTGTCTGTCTAGTCTTGTCTGTCTAGTCTTGTCTGTCTAGTCTTGTCTGTCTAGTCTTGTCTGTCTAGTCTTGTCTGTCTAGTCTTGTCTGTCTAGTCTTGTCTGTCTAGTCTTGTCTGTCTAGTCTTGTCTGTCTAGTCTTGTCTGTCTAGTCTTGTCTGTCTAGTCTTGTCTGTCTAGTCTTGTCTGTCTAGTCTTGTCTGTCTAGTCTTGTCTGTCTAGTCTTGTCTGTCTAGTCTTGTCTGTCTAGTCTTGTCTGTCTAGTCTTGTCTGTCTAGTCTTGTCTGTCTAGTCTTGTCTGTCTAGTCTTGTCTGTCTAGTCTTGTCTGTCTAGTCTTGTCTGTCTAGTCTTGTCTGTCTAGTCTTGTCTGTCTAGTCTTGTCTGTCTAGTCTTGTCTGTCTAGTCTTGTCTGTCTAGTCTTGTCTGTCTAGTCTTGTCTGTCTAGTCTTGTCTGTCTAGTCTTGTCTGTCTAGTCTTGTCTGTCTAGTCTTGTCTGTCTAGTCTTGTCTGTCTAGTCTTGTCTGTCTAGTCTTGTCTGTCTAGTCTTGTCTGTCTAGTCTTGTCTGTCTAGTCTTGTCTGTCTAGACTTGTCTGTCTAGTCTTGTCTGTCTAGTCTTGTCTGTCTAGTCTTGTCTGTCTAGTCTTGTCTGTCTAGTCTTAGTCTGTCTAGTCTTGTCTGTCTAGTCTTGTCTGTCTAGTCTTGTCTGTCTAGTCTTGTCTGTCTAGTCTTGTCTGTCTAGTCTTGTCTGTCTAGTCTTGTCTGTCTAGTCTTGTCTGTCTAGTCTTGTCTGTCTAGTCTTGTCTGTCTAGTCTTGTCTGTCTAGTCTTGTCTGTCTAGTCTTGTCTGTCTAGTCTTGTCTGTCTAGTCTTGTCTGTCTAGTCTTGTCTGTCTAGTCTTGTCTGTCTAGTCTTGTCTGTCTAGTCTTGTCTGTCTAGTCTTGTCTGTCTAGTCTTGTCTGTCTAGTCTTGTCTGTCTAGTCTTGTCTGTCTAGTCTTGTCTGTCTAGTCTTGTCTGTCTAGTCTTGTCTGTCTAGTCTTGTCTGTCTAGTCTTGTCTGTCTAGTCTTGTCTGTCTAGTCTTGTCTGTCTAGTCTTGTCTGTCTAGTCTTGTCTGTCTAGTCTTGTCTGTCTAGTCTTGTCTGTCTAGTCTTGTCTGTCTAGTCTTGTCTGTCTAGTCTTGTCTGTCTAGTCTTGTCTGTCTAGTCTTGTCTGTCTAGTCTTGTCTGTCTAGTCTTGTCTGTCTAGTCTTGTCTGTATAGTCTTGTCTGTCTAGTCTTGTCTGTCTAGTCTTGTCTGTCTAGTCTTGTCTGTCTAGTCTTGTCTGTCTAGTCTTGTCTGTCTAGTCTTGTCTGTCTAGTCTTGTCTGTCTAGTCTTGTCTGTCTAGTCTTGTCTGTCTAGTCTTGTCTGTCTAGTCTTGTCTGTCTAGTCTTGTCTGTCTAGTCTTGTCTGCCTAGTCTTGTCTGTCTAGTCTTGTCTGTCTAGTCTTGTCTGTCTAGTCTTGTCTGTCTAGTCTTGTCTGTCTAGTATTGTCTGTCTAGTCTTGTCTGTCTAGTCTTGTCTGTCTAGTCTTGTCTGTCTAGTCTTGTCTGTCTAGTCTTATCTGTCTAGTCTTGTCCGTCTAGTCTTGTCTGTCTAGTCTTGTCTGTCTAGTCTTGTCTGTCTAGTCTTGTCTGTCTAGTCTTGTCTGACTAGTCTTGTCTGTCTAGTCTTGTCTGTCTAGTCTTGTCTGTCTAGTCTTGTCTGTCTAGTCTTGTCTGTCTAGTCTTGTCTGTCTAGTCTTGTCTGTCTAGTCTTGTCTGTCTAGTCTTGTCTGTCTAGTCTTGTCTGTCTAGTCTTGTCTGTCTAGTCTTGTCTGTCTAGTCTTGTCTGTCTAGTCTTGTCTGTCTAGTCTTGTCTGTCTAGTCTTGTCTGTCTAGTCTTGTCTGTCTAGTCTTGTCTGTCTAGTCTTGTCTGTCAAGTCTTGTCTGTCTAGTCTTGTCTGTCTAGTCTTGTCTGTCTAGTCTTGTCTGTCTAGTCTTGTCTGTCTAGTCTTGTCTGTCTAGTCTTGTCTGTCTAGTCTTGTCTGTCTAGTCTTGTCTGTCTAGTCTTGTCTGTCTAGTCTTGTCTGTCTAGTATTGTCTGTCTAGTCTTGTCTGTCTAGTCTTGTCTGTCTAGTCTTGTCTGTCTAGTCTTGTCTGTCTAGTCTTGTCTGTCTAGTCTTGTCTGTCTAGTCTTGTCTGTCTAGTCTTGTCTGTCTAGTCTTGTCTGTCTAGTCTTGTCTGTCTAGTCTTGTCTGTCTAGTCTTGTCTGTCTAGTCTTGTCTGTCTAGTCTTGTCGGTCTAGTCTTGTCTGTATAGTTTATCTAGTCTTGTCTGTATAGTCTATCTAGTCTTGTCGGCCTAGTCTTTTCTGTAAAGTCTTGTCTATCCAGTCTTGTCTGTCTAGTCTTTCCTGTCTAATCTCGTCTGTTTAGACAAGACTAGATATTAAAATTTTGCAAATGATTGTAATATTTTTGTTTGATGTAATATTTGTGCAGTGAAGAAAATTGTTATATAATTACGTGTGGCATTGATTATGGATGTCGCATGCGTTTGCCGGGATAATTTGAGTTTTTATTTCGAGGAAGGTAATGATAGGAAGCGAGGAAAGAGCGAGTTGAAAAAGAGCTTCGTGTGTGTGTTTGTGGGGAGGAATGCGTCAGTCCGTGTGTGTAATTTATCTTGTTCACAGTTCGTAAAACGGGGGGTAATTTCATGGCCGGAAATCGGCGGTAATTTTTCATGCATATTCATTAAAAGTTTTCAAGAGAAGACCAGACAAACAAAACAAAAAAACAGTAACAAAACTAAATATACCAACTATTTTTGCGAGGTGTTCAAATAGCAATTGTGCTGAACAGTAGCCTAAAACAACTTAGCTTAGCTTAGACAACTCTAAATAGACATAAACTTTCCTTTTGGTTCTTTTGTAATCCTCTATATCTACCTTCTAGACATGTTTAATTAGTTTCGTTTTATTTATTTATTCAATATCGTAGAAAGCTATTTTGGAATTGATTGTAATAGTATATTAAAGGACTAGTTCAGTAAGCGCGATTTTTCAGCACGCGTCCAAGTTTTGAAAACGACGAGCGTAGCGAGGAGTTTTCTAATGGACAAGTGGTGAAAAACCCCTTACGAACGAGTTTTTTATAGTATTCATTCTATTTTGCGCCCTTTTATGCCATTACTAATAAAAAAAATCGCCGATACATATTAAGAAAATTGTATCACACTCGGCGAGCCATAACCGCACGCATATGAGTATTGTTATGAGTCCATTACAGACAGAAATTATAAAGTACATAATTGTAAGTATAATTAGTTTCGTTAAAGATTTGGGAAGGATTTATAAGACTTGTCGTTGCCTTTTGTTTATTTTGTTGTTCTTGTATACCCACCCTCTAGGCATGTATATTGAGTTTAGTTTTAAGTATTTAATCAATAGTCAAGGAATTTCTTTTCGAATTGTTTGTAGAAATAGTAATATGTAGTTTACTATTTCTACAATTGAAGTGAAGTTAGTGTCGGTAAAAAAATGGGGGTGGAAACTGAATAGAATATTTGATTGAGTTCGCCGCGGGCGGTAATTGCGTGGAAAATAACAAGAAAACTCCACTTTTCCCATCCATATTTCATATTTTCCTTTTCACTAACTAAATCCCAGACAAAATATTCGTCGCGAGAATGAAAAGAAAAACTACATGAATGTCTTTTAACGGACATAAGCGGTGATAAATCTCTTTGGCAGGCCCGTATGGATCATCCCGTTTGTTTTCCAGTTAATACATTACATTAGATTTGTTAAACGAACTTTTCCGTTAATCATTGTTTACTTTTTCGTGGCGGAAAAATCAAAGTTGCTGACGCACGGTTAGGGTTAAAGTTCGAAGAGTTTACTGTCGGTTTTATCCCCTCGTTTGAATTTCCAAGTTTATTTTCCCATTGTTTTCCATAAACTTCTCTTGCGTTCGGATATTCGGCCCAAACAATGTCGCATTGTTCACTTTGATTAATAATCTAAAAAGTCCTTAATGAACCGAAACAAGGCATGACAAATCGATCAGGACAAGTAGACGGAATAGAAAGCTGTTGCTGTATTCATATTTAGTTTACACGTTATTAGACTAGAGTAATACAGACTATTAATTAGCCTCAAAAATTATCAAAAACTTAATTAACTTAATTCAATTTACATTACTTTTCACATATCTAACACCTTCGGTAAGGATGTTATATACGTGGTCTGTTAGAAAAGTATCCGACCTTTGGCCGGTACAAAAAACTGGCATACCTGGAGCGTTGGAAACCTAATCACCCTCAAAGTAGTCTCCTTGGGAGTCCACACACTCCTCCCAGCGGTGCCGCCATTGTTCGAAGCATTCCGAAAAAGCCTCTTTCGGAATCGAATTTAGCTCGGCTGTCGTTGCAGCCATAATGTCCTCTCTTGTCTGAAATCGAGTTCCTTTCAATGGCGTCCTGACTTAGGAATAGCCAGAAGCCGCAGGGGGACATATCAGGAGAGTAAGGAGCCTCTCGAACCAGAGGAGTCTGGTTTTTCGCAAAAAAATTGTGAACCAAATGCGAAGAATGTGCTGGAGCATTGTCGTGATGGAGTCGCCAATTTCCTGATGACCACAACTCTAGTCGCTTGCGCCGCACGGCATCACGTAGGCGACGTAGGACATCCCTATAGTACTCCCTATAATCGTTCCGTCATTTTACTTGCATTGAAAAACCGACGAAAGCACTACACACAACGTCGCTCGACAGCAACTGACGCTATCTACAGGCGGAAAAAAATTCACGCATGCGCACGAAGGTTCAAGGTCGGCTCATGCAAGCGCGCTTGATTCAAATCCATCAGGTTTTCAAAATAAAAAATAAGGTCGGATACTTTTCTAACAGACCACGTATAATATCCAAACATTATAGCTCGATGTATTTTATAATTGAAGGATACAGGGGAAAAACCACGCATGTCCACCTAGATTCCTTTTGAGAAAAAGGAAATTTAAAGTTAGGAATTACATTGTTTCTCCCTAGGATATCTATGTTATAATGTCAATTTCATAGGGACTAACGTGCTTTTCCCCAATCTTATATATACCGTGGAACGTAAAGTACAATTCTAATACTACCATATGGAAGCACCAGTTTAATATTGACAAAAAAACCCGGCCAAGTGCGAGTTGTAACTCGCGCACCGAGGGTTCCAAACTTCTAAGTAAGGTATCTTTTTTTGTGGAGGACGTAGCAAGTACATTCAGTTAACTTAACAAGTGGCCCTCCTGAAATCACGACCATCTTAGTACGCTGCAAGCATAACCTCAAGATGTCGCTGTCGTACGATGGAATTCTACCCTATATTTTATTACCATACATCTCCCATTCACTATGAGTGTTTAGAGTTTCTGGAACTTCACTATTTGTTTTTACTGCTCAATTTTGCCTGTATACCTATATATCCTGTATAAAGGTATACAGGGTTTTTTTTAATAACGCGAATATTTTTAAACTTATAAAAAGAAAACTTTATTTTAGTATTACATTTATTCACTAACTTATATTAAGATCTAACTATTTCTAGATCTAATATACACTAATTTATTAACTAGATCTATTTCGATACTCTTAACATTCAGTTGTTCAATTGACTGCTTTTGGGCAATTGACTACCAAAAAATATAGGGCGTACGTGATTTAAGTATATGTCGATTATAAACAAAAATTAGACGAAATATAAAATATACAAGATGTTACGGGACTTGAGTATGTCGCATGTCGGTTATAAACAAGCAAAATTTAGACATAATATATACCCTGTATATATTATGTATATAGATCGTACGTGATGAAATGTATAACGAATATAAACAAAGAAAATTCAGAATAAACAGCTTGGTGCCGACACATACTTTTTAACCTTCGGACCTAACCGAGGAGGACCTAATTGTTTGCAACCCACATGCTTCTGCTGCCTGACAATACCACGCAACAAGTTTCTAATAGTAAATTCGCATTTTTTTTTAATTAAACTACATATTTACGATTTTCAGATTTTTCCCTTTACATGTGCTGTAAGACATCCCTTCTTGCAAAATTTCATCGATGGCTTCCCGCCGATTGGCCCTAACCCTCAGTGGCACAACTTTTCAGGAGAGAGTAAAAACGAGTATTTTATAATTGAACAACTATTATGTGGGTTAGGGCTTTGAGCTGAGGGTTAGGTCTTTTTGGCTACTTACTATTTGCTTATGTTTTGATGTGACGCAGTTGGTTAGGGCGTTTTAAATGAGGGTTACAGCTTTTTCGCTGTTTGTGTTCTAAATGGGCA
The DNA here is from genome assembly GCA_944588485.1 of Phosphuga atrata. NCBI lineage: Eukaryota > Metazoa > Arthropoda > Insecta > Coleoptera > Silphidae > Phosphuga > Phosphuga atrata. The sequence goes on from OX155900.1 coordinate 61,858,611, forward strand.
ATAGGCCCTATCATTTTTTATTTTTTATTAAAGAAAAAGTACTATCGATATTGTTAAACTGATTAAACGTAAAGATCGATAGGAGATAGTAGAATCGGAATCAATCAAAACCCGAAATCAGCAAATTTGAGGGTTAGGGCCCATTGGCCGGAGGCCATCGTGATGATTCTAGGTCAACGGGAAGTACCTTATAGGTTTTGATTCCCTTGTGAATTCGCAAAATATGCGACATAAACGGTCATATCTTTTGATCGCGTTGACTTACAAGTTTGATTTTTTCACAGCTGAAAGAGACCGCAGACCCGAGTATTTGACTCAAATTTCAAGTTGTTACCTCTACGCGTTCCTAGGAAAAATGGTCTTGACAGACAGACAGACGGACGGACAGCCAGACAGACAGACAGACGGTCAACAAAGTGATCCTGTAAGGGTTCCGTTTTCGGTACGGAAACCTAAAAATGGACTTCCGTGGTTTTCCCCTGTGCCTTTCAATTGGTAAAACCATACTACATTATAGATAACCATATAAACGTAATAAAGTCGGAACACAGTCTGCATATATTGCATTAAAAAATATATTCAACTTTTCCGGAACTCTACAATACTATGTATTATAGAGCTCTGGAAAGGTTGAATATATTTATATATTCCCGCTGTGTTCCGACTGTATTAAGCTCATTGTATTATTTGAGTCTATGATCAAAGGAATAAGACGATATAGAAGTTTTAACTTTTTATATATTTTAATAAAATCAGCGGTCCTCAAGCAGCGGTGGGCAAAAATTTTGGTAGAATGTGTTGTTTTTTTGGACGTGTCGAACCTAAACTGTTGAGAGCAGCTGGTTACAATAAATATTTTCAAACTCGTGTATTATTGTTGTCCATATAGTAGGGGTGTTTGGATGTCCCATGTAGGGGCTCACTTACAAAAGGGTATTTTCGTGGATTAGTAATTAGCATTCAGTTTGTTTGCCGTTATGCAGACCGCCGAAACTATTATGTTATTGTGATCAATTACCCTTATGTAAGAGGGCTGGGGGTTTCGTGGTGAGAAAATAAATCAAGGGTAGCAAAAATCAAACATCAAACAAGAATTATATCTGTTGTTGTTTCAATATTATATTTAGTTTGTCAGTCGACAAACTGAAACTTACTTTCAAAACATGTAGCATTTAGCAGCTGCTATTTTGCGAATTAAGTAATGACTGTAAGTCATTGTCACATTGAACTGTTTTAGATCAGTCCACTGTTTAAGATCAGTCTGAAATGATAGCGAGGCTGCACCTAGTGATCCTTAACGAGGGAAACTCTTTTACATTCCGAAGAAGAAATACCGGATCGGGTATCGATGTTACAATAGCATCGGAAGGCTTTGCGCATTGGGTGGAGAGGTGGAGAGTACTAGGGGACGCCACCCTTAGCGACCACCAATATCTGGAATTTAGCCTGAAAACGAACCCAGAGAGTCAACAGAGAAACACTACCACATTATATGGAAACGGAGACGGATGGTTGGTGAAGAAACTCGATAGCACTCATTGTCATTTAAGAGCGACGCTGGAAGTAGCTAAGATGCATGGAGAAAAACATGGAGATTAAAGTTAGGACTTACATTGTTTCTCCCTAGGATATCTATGTTATAATGTCAGTTTCGTAGGGACTAACGTGCTTTTCCCCAATCTTATACAGTGGAACGTAAAGTACAATTCTAATATGTATTTTTGCCCACCGCTGCTTGAGAACCGCTGATTTTATTAAAATATATAAAAAGTTAAAACTTGTAGAATATGCGGTCGAAACCATTATAAAGCCCGCCATTCACGATCAGTTTAAACTGATCAGTTAAACTGATCAGTTTAAACTGATCAGTTCAAAATGATTTCCCCACTCACTGGCTTTAATTATTAACACCCGCCGTGAACGTAACAACTTTCAACGCTGCACAGTCGTAAAACTTGAAATTCATGAAACCTTGTAATACATTCATCGACCGATATTTCCCTACATAGACTTCAGTCTGCATTCATTATACGGTCACTACTAGACGATAGTTCAAACTATCCCAAAAATGATCACCCTGTTTGTTGTATTACCCAAGTCCGTGATCAGAGGAAGGTAAGAGGAAGAGTAAACCACTCATCGAACGATATTTCCTTACATAGACTTCGTTCTATTAAACACAAGGTATTTCAAACTATCCCAAATAATGATGACCCCGCTTGCTCTCTTATCCAAGTCTGTGATCAGTGGAAGAAGACTAGATAGAAGTTATGCAAATATTAGTATTTAATAAGGGATGACGATGCGGTTTCCTCTCGTTGTCGAGTCGTTTCAATTATAATAATTATTGAGGGAATTCTCAATTCCAACTTTTGTGTTTCTTATTATTTGCAGGGAGGTTGTTTCACATGAGCTTTTTATAATTTTAGCTTTTTTGATTAAAGCACGCGATTAAAGACTAAACGCACTGTAGGACAATGAAAGATAATTTGGATAATTATGGAAAGATAAAACTATAATCTTCGTGTAATTTACTTATGCGCATTCACAACATTCTCAAGACTGGATAAGACAGAGTCAAGACCTAGTTACACTAGACGGAAAATAAATTGGCGAAACTAGAACGATATCGCTCGGTATTTAATGAAACTCGTTGGGTTGACGGATGAAATGAAATTCGATATTTCCAATAACAATAAAGTAAAAGGAGAGACATCTAGGAAAAGTGGGCACTGCAAAGTAGTGTACTGAAACCTTACACTCACTAATTCCTCAGCAACTTGTTCGGTGATGATTAAACTGTGAGCAATTCCTCGCGCTCTGCTGACCTCCGACGCACAATCCAATTATTATTATACACACTTAAAACTAGCTTATTTTATAAAAAATAAGACTCCTTATAGATAGTATTTAGATAAGACTAAACATAACAGTCTTGTCTGTCTAGTCTTGCCTGCCTAGTCTTGTCTGCCTAGTCTTGTCTGTCTAGTCTTGTCTGTATTGTCTTGTCTGTCTAGTCTTGTCTGTCTAGTCTTGTCTGTCTAGTCTTGTATGTCTAGTCTTGTCTGTCTAGTCTTGTCTGTCTAGTCTTGTCTGTCTAGTCTTGTCTGTCTAGTCCTGTCTGTCTAGTCCTGTCTCTCTATTCTTGTCTGTCGAGTCTTGTCTGTCTAGTCCTGTCTGTCTAGTCCTGTCTGTCTATTCTTGTCTGTCGAGTCTTGTCTGTCTAGTCTTGTCTGTCTAGTCTTGTCTGTCTAGTCTTGTCTGTCTAGTCCTGTCTGTCTAGTCCTGTCTGTCTATTCTTGTCTGTCGAGTCTTGTCTGTCTAGTCTTGTCTGTCTAGTCTTGTCTGTCTAGTCTTGTCTGTCTAGTCTTGTCTGTCTAGTCTTGTCTGTCTAGTCCTGTCTGTCTAGTCCTGTCTGTCTATTCTTGTCTGTCGAGTCTTGTCTGTCTAGTCTTGTCTGTCTAGTCTTGTCTGTCTAGTCTTGTCTGTCTAGTCTTGTCTGTCTAGTCTTGTCTGTCTAGTCTTGTCTGTCTAGTCTTGTCTGTCTAGTCTTGTCTGTCTAGTCTTGTCTGTCTAGTCTTGTCTGTCTAGTCTTGTCTGTCTAGTCTTGTCTGTCTAGTCTTGTCTGTCTAGTCTTGTCTGCCTAGTCTTGTCTGTCTAGTCTTGTCTGTCTAGTCTTGTCTGTCTAGTCTTGTCTGTCTAGTCTTGTCTGTCTAGTCTTGTCTGTCTAGTCTTGTCTGTCTAGTCTTGTCTGTCTAGTCTTGTCTGTCTAGTCTTGTCTGTCTAGTCTTGTCTGTCTAGTCTTATCTGTCTAGTCTTGTCTGTCTAGTCTTGTCTGTCTAGTCTTGTCTGTCTAGTCTTGTCTGTCTAGTCTTGTCTGTCTAGTCTTGTCTGTCTAGTCTTGTCTGTCTAGTCTTGTCTGTCTAGTCTTGTCTGTCTAGTCTTGTCTGTCTAGTCTTGTCTGTCTAGTCTTGTCTGTCTAGTCTTGTCTGTCTAGTCTTGTCTGTCTAGTCTTGTCTGTCTAGTCTTGTCTGTCTAGTCTTGTCTGTCTAGTCTTGTCTGTCTAGTCTTGTCTGTCTAGTCTTGTCTGTCTAGTCTTGTCTGTCTAGTCTTGTCTGTCTAGTCTTGTCTGTCTAGTCTTGTCTGTCTAGTCTTGTCTGTCTAGTCTTGTCTGTCTAGTCTTGTCTGTCTAGTCTTGTCTGTCTAGTCTTGTCTGTCTAGTCTTGTCTGTCTAGTCTTGTCTGTCTAGTCTTGTCTGTCTAGTCTTGTCTGTAGCAATAGTTAGCGAATTATGTTAATGAATATTTCACACAATTCGTTTTCGTTGCTGCGAGTTTTTCCCAAGGAAAAATCCAAATATTTTTATTCGATGTGAGAACGTCGTCGGGATCTCTGTTAACGCGGTCTTGCGCCGGGAACATCACGTCTAGCGTTAACGCATACACTTTTGATGACACACGATAGAGTTTTATATCGCCCGTTCCTCGTCCTCGCCCCGTTGTTCTTCTCTTATTATTATTATTTCAGGGGGACGACGTGCCCTCTCGTTCTCCACCCACGAAACATCTCTCCACACAAATGTTTTCTCAACCGTTCACGAATTACTAACGACATGCGACGAAAAATACACAGAAAGTTGAAAGATTAGAAATGTGACTTGACAGAGACTAATCGAAACACCCAGACTAAATATAAACATATCTTAACTATATAAGCTTTGTCTCTTAAAAGATTAAATGGTCAAAACAAGACTAGACAGACAAAATAACACAGACAAGAGTAGACAGACAAGACTAGATCCTATGGATTAGATCCTACCTGACAAACAGGAAACAATACGTACGAATTGGGCCAATCTAACATCATAGACACAAATATTGGGGTTCCTCAAGGGAGCATTATAGCACCTACATTATTTCTATTATACCTCGCAGATTTTTCAAACTATGTGAAAGGGTCGCATTCCCCCACAAGTGTTTGTATGTCTTGTACTCTTGTACATATATAGTCCATGTAAATAAATTCCTCTGCAAACCGTGAGTGATGCATTATTCCACGGCGTCTCATCACCACAATTTGTAAGATTTATGACATATCCTATAGATACCGTATTTCAATTATGAAATAAATATTTTGATTTTGACTGAACAGACAAGACCATGCAGACAAGACCAGGCAGACAAGACTAGACAGACAAGTTTAGACAAGGGATTGGGATGGGATTGTATAAACAGCGAAGGTGTCTGGTTTAATAAGGATGTGTTTAAATGTACCTAGCATGTTCAACCAACCAATGAGAAGAAGCAAACGGCTAAATAAGATTGAATAAATAGAATGGCTTTTTTTAACAATTTTATGTAATGCACAGATTATTGATGCATCTTGATGGTCTTGATGGTCTTGGATGCATCTCGAATGTCCAATGATTGAATTGTAAATATGTAAAATGCGCTGGATATAATGTAATTTATTCCCATGCTCGAGTTTGTTTATTGTCGGGATTGATATGCCGTTCGCGTCTTTCTATTAAGGCTGCCGATTCACACAATGCACTTTTTAATGAAACCGACCCATACAATAACATTCGGTTAAATTATGTTAAACGAAGGATATTATTCATTTAGTATGCTTTTAACTCCGACAGTCGCTGTTAAATAAGACTGTATATTGTCTGCGGCTTCACACTAAAACGATACTTTTATCGTCCTGTCTCATATAAGCGAGTCTACATGGAATATTGAAAAGCAACTCTAGTCTATACAATATTAGACTAGGTATTAAGAGTTTAGTCTAGATGAAACCTTGAAAACCAAGTCTTGTATCATTTGTCATAATATGCCTAAATTAGTAAAAATACAGTCTGGCTGAAAGATTCAAGACCAAGTCTAACTTACATAAGGGGTCGTCTATTAATCAGGTAATATTTTTTGGCAACTTTTTAAGTTTTATATATTTTTTCGCTATACATCATCTCGCATTTCAGACTGATTTCACGGTGTCAAAACTTTATAACGGCTCACCACAGAGACTTCTAGCCTTCACCAATCTATTCAGCGTCCCAAAATTAGTCAGAAAACGTATATAATATCCCCTAGGAAGTTTTCAGTTAAGAAATACCATCGACACGGGGAGTCTAGACCGCGGAATCGACGAAATGCGAGAAAATCGATTTTGTCAAAATCGTTATTTTTTGAGTCACAGCAAAATTTAAAAACGGTTCTGAAAGTATTTTTGATGCTGATTACAGATATGTAAATTATATTTTGCTAGCTCTTTCCGTTCACTATCGCCTGCAAGAATTGAAGAAATTTTTAAGAAATTTCGGAGCTCGAGTAGAGATCTCGGAAAGTCGTGAACTTTCTTGGCACAAACTTAGTGTATCAATAGAAAAATGACCTTCCGAAAACGATGCCGTAATCGGTTTTTGATTATCTGCAACCGTTTCCGAGAGATCTACTTAGCAAATCGAGTATTGGGTAAATTTCAGTTTGAAATTGCTTGACGAATTATTGAATCTTTTCGGACAATTTATACATCGACTTGTTCGTCTTGTCGTGTCGTTTCTGTGTGCCGAAAATGATTTCGCTGCCTTTTATCTTTCTCGAAAAAATCGAAAAAAAACCGAAAAAGCACATATTTTTCGAACGAAATGATGAAATTTTTTTTGGAAATTTTTTTGGTGATTTTTTTGGTTGGTTGTCCGAAGGAAATCGAAGAAAACGGTTTTCCAGTTTATTTCGCTCTAAAGTTACAAATAAACAAATTTTATATTTTTTTTCGCTGTATAGAATCACACATTTCTTACTGATTTGGCGCTGTCATAACTTTTGAACCGCTCACCACAGATACTTCTAGTCTTCACCAATCGATTCAACGTCCCAAAATTAGTCGGAGAACGTATATAATATTCCCTGGGAAGCTTTCAGTTAAGAAATAGCATCGACTCGGGAAGTCTAGACCGCGGAAACGACGAAATGCAAAAAAAAACGATTTTGTCTAATTCGTTATTTTTTGGGTTAGGGGTCGTCTAGATCAGTGGCACGCAAACTTTTTTCATTGGCGACCCCCATATTTTGTGCAAAATTTTGACGCGACCCCTAGATCGATAGTAGACGTTTTTAAATCGTTAACGTAGGTAAAGTGTTTTTTTTTTTAGATATGTGTTTACAAGGCGTTTTTACAGAGGTTTTGGTGACGTCTTCATAAAAATGCTATTAAAGTTATTAAAGAAACAAATTTTTTTTTCGAACCTTTTGTTAAGTTTTCTCAAAATTTTATCAAACGATGGGAAATAGAGTTTTTAAATAACCGGAAACCTATTATTTTCTTTAGTAAATTATGAAAAGCAATGGGACATATCTGTATTGCTTATTTTAAATTTTTCTTGCCAAAGTATCAGGTCCTTTCTAAAAGCTTCAGTTTTACTACTCAATAATACAATGTATGTACTCTCTATTTCAAAAATGCCAAACATGTAACTGAGTTTTCCGAGCCAATCTTCATTAGCGAATGAGCGTGGAGTCATTTTCCCCAAAACAGGAATACAGGAATAGAAAACAGGAAAACAGGATATCGAACAGGGTCTAACTGAGGCACTGGAAGAGCTGAACCACTATTACAGTAAAAACCAGCTTAGGCCAAACCCAACAAAGACACAAGTATGTGCCTTCCACCTTTGCAACAAACAGGCTTCCAGAAGGCTACAGGTAACATGGAACATAGTGCTGCTGGAATATTGCCCAAACACAAAATACCTCGGAGTTACGCTGGACAGGACCCTTATCTACAAACAGCACTGCAGGAATACTAAACTGAAAGTAAGCGGGAGAAACAACATTCTACAGAAAATAACAAGCAGTTCTTGAGGTGCCAAACAAAGAGTTTCTTGGGGTGCCAAACCCCTGCCCAGTGTGGTACAAGTCAGCAAACGCCAGACAAGTGGATGTCCTGCAGACTGATCACGGGATGTCTGAAACCCACCATCTTGGACAAAGTTTACCACCTGGCTGATATCACTCCACCTGCAGTCCGAAGGGAAGCAGCAGCCTATAAGGAAAGATTTGAATCTTCAACTTGCGAACGACACCTCCTCTATGGCCTACATCCTGTACATCAGAGGTTAAAGTCAAGGAAAAGCTTCCTAACATCCAACATGGGCTTTCAAGAATATACCACCAAATCTATCGTAGATATGAGAAAAAACTTAATAATTTTTTATATTTTCTCTCCGTTTGTCCTTCCTTCTTACTTTTTGCAATATAAAAAATCTTTTTCAAAAACGTATCCTAAATAAACAATTAATTGCGACATTTTAGTAATGTCAGTAGTTTCGACAGGATATAGAGCAAACACAAGAAAAGTTTTGTATTAGATTTAACAGAACTGATTTTATATTACGTGATATGGTTGAAATTCGACGAGAAACGAAATCTTCTGATAATGGTATTGTTTTTAAATTGTTACCATAATTTTCTCCATGCATGATTGATGTCATTTTAATTTCTGAAGGAAGCATGAGGGATTCCTCAATTGTATGTTTCAAATTTTTCATTATTAAATATTTAAAACTTAAAAATATCTAAACTTCTAAGGAAGGAAATTAAAAACCTTAATAATGGATAAATGGCTAAAAATAGGTACCCAGAAAAATGAAAATAATGACAATATTACTGTGAATGATGGATCATGGATGGAACATCTAATAAACTTAGAAGAACTGTGGATAAAAACCTAAACTACAAAGAATATAGTGGCTCTGTTTCTACTTCAAAAAAATATCGAATGAAATGTGTTATTTAATTAAATATTAAGAAAACATCAAGAAGAGTTTATTAAGTTTACGGACCACCCTTCTCAGGACTTATTATATACCTATGTTTTCAAAACTACAGTTTGATTTTTAGGGTTCCGTACCGAAAACGGAACCCTTATAGGATCACTTTGTTGTCCGTCTGTCTGTCCGTCTGTCTGTCTGTCTGTCAAGACCATTTTTCTCAACAAGTTGAAATTTGTATCAAATAGTCAGGTCTGCGCTCTCTTTCGGCTGTGAAAAAATCAAAGTTGTAAGTCAACGCGATCAAAAGATATGACCGTTTATTCACAAGGGAATCAAAACCTATAGGGTACTTCCCGTTGACCTAGAATCATGAAATTTGGCAAGAAGCGGTGTCTTACAGCACATATAAAGGGAAAAATCTGAAAACTGTAAATATGTAGTTTACTTAAAAGAAAAATGCGAATTTACTATTAGAAACTTATGAAAATACACTGTGTTGCGTGGTCAGGCACCAGAAGCATATGGGTTGCATACAGTTAGGTCCTCCTAAAGATACCTTACAAGTTTGTACGGAACCCTCGGTGCGCGAGTCACAGCTCGCACTTGGCCGGTTTCTTTCATACTTCCAGCCCGTCGTTAAAAAAGGTTTCAGATTTATTTGCAAATTGTTTATGTTTACCTTCCAAATGTTGTTTTAATTCGCAGGTTTCAACCTTTCATTTGCTTATCCGAGCAAATAACACAAAACGGACGTTTTTCCCATTAACAACGCAAAATGTAAATCCGTATTTAATAAACTCTTCTTAATATTTTCTCAATTTTTTATTAGATAACATATTTCATTCGATATTTTTTGGCGACCCCGAAAGGCGAAAGCGACCCCGAAAATTTCTCTCGCGACCCCCCGAGGGGTCGCGACCCACGGTTTGCGCACCACTGGTCTAGATTATTACCAATTAAGACTAGATGAGATATTGAAGATCAAGTCTTGTCTATTCAATCAGACTAGATTATTAAAAATATAGTCTGGATAAAACCTTGAAGATGGTCTTCAAGGTTTTATCCAGACTATATTTTTTAGTCTAGTTTACATATTCCGACATATTATAATTATATTACATACATATAGCTTACATAATTACATAGATTATTTTAGATTTAGTGTAGATGGAATAATGAAGACCAAGTCTTGTTTATACAGTCAAGCTACGTTATTCAAAATCTACTTTTGATGAAGACTAAAGCTGCATGTACACGGTATAGAAAACTAGCACATAGTTCTGCTATAGTTTGACTATAGCTGTATGTCCGCTTTGTATAGTCCAAAACTATTCGTATAGTTGAACTGTACGTAGCGGTCACAGAGCTATAATCAAACTATAGCAGCACTATACGCTTGTTTGCTATTCCGTGTGCATGTAGCTTAAGTCTGGAGTCTGAACTCAGATTTAAACTCTCATTTATATGTTCTGTTCTTGACAAGAATATATAGAGTCTGGACTCTATATATTCTTGTCAAGAACAGAACATATATGAGTTAGGTCAAGAGAAGACTAGACAAGCTATATATAGCAATTTCTATTTGTGTGGACAGAACTAAATAAAACAGAAATTGTTTAAAAATATTGAAAACTTAAGAAATTCTGCCGAGTCTTTAAAATTAGACAAAAGCCTAGACAGTTATTGGGACAGGGTTAATAGACGAAATTTAATTTTAAAATTAAACGAAAATTTAATAGACAATTTTCAAATTTATAAAACAGAAAGTAATGAATCAACCAATTGGTGTTTGGTTCGAGCGCAAGAAGTAAAAAGTAAACAAACCTTTCTTTCTCGACGAAGACTTCGAGATAGAAAAAGAGCTCGATGCCGAGAGCCCGTGCGTGAGAGAGAGATTTATGCGAGGCGCGGTTTCGGCCCTCATAATACGTTCTCGTTCTTAATTTAAAATTATTACTTACACTTTTATTTGTACGTTAGCATGTTCGGTTGTTACTTTTGGGTGGTCCCTTTTCCCTCCTCTCCACCCCCTTCCCATCCACCACGTCGACAACCATCGCCTCCTCTTACTCACCAAACACTCTCCGAAAATATTGACACACATTAAACAGTGGCGTATATTTTAACAACTAAAGCCTCGACAAGATTAGACAAGACTAAATAACAGTAGATCAGTCTAGTCAAGATTAAATGCGACTAGATAAGAATAGACTAGTCTAGTCAAAATTGAACGACTTCTTCTGGAACGACGTCTTCTAAAATACTTCTTATCTAGTCTTGTTAAACCTTGACTAGACTAGTCTACTCTTATCTAGTCTTGTTTAATCTTGACTTTACATAGACAAGACTAAATAAGGGTAGAGCAGTCCATTCAAGTTTAAAAAGACTAGATAAGATTAGACTAGTCTATTCAAGATTAAAGAACTCTGGATAAGAGTAGACTAGTCTATTCAAGATTAAAGAAGTCTAGATAAGAGTAGACTAGTCTCTTCAAGATTAAAGAAGTCTAGATAAGAGTAGACTAGTCTATTCAAGATTCTAGATAAGAGTAGACTAGTCTATTCAATATTTAAGAAATCTAGATAAGAGTAGACTAGTCTATTCAAGATTAAAGAAGTCTATATAAGAGTAGACTAGTCTATTCAAGATTAAAGAAGTCTAGATAAGAGTAGACTAGTCTATTCAAGATTAAAGAAGTCTAGATAAGAGTAGACTAGTCTATTGAAGATTAAAGAAGTCTAGATAAGACTAGACTAGTCTATTCAAGATTCTAGATAAGAGTAGACTAGTCTATTCAATATTTAAGAAATCTAGATAAGAGTAGACTAGTCTATTCAAATTAAAGAAGTCTAGATAAGAGTAGACTAGTCTATTCAAGATTAAAGAAGTCTAGATAAGAGTAGACTTAAAGTAGAGAGTTTCTCTCTTCTTTATCTATTCAAGATTAAAGGAGTCTAGATAAGAGTAGACTAGTCTATTCAAGATTAAAGAAGTCTAGATAAGAGTAGACTAGTCTCTTCAAGATTAAAGGAGTCTAGATAAGAGTAGACTAGTCTATTCAATATTAAAGAAGTTTAGATAAGAGTAGACTAGTCTATTCAAGATTAAAGAAGTCTAGATAAGACTAGACTAGTCTATTCAAGATTCTAGATAAGAGTAGACTACTCTATTCAATATTTAAGAAATCTAGATAAGAGTAGACTAGTCTATTCAAGATTAAAGAAGTCTAGATAATAGTAGACTAGTCTATTCAAGATTAAAGAAGACTAGATAAGACTAGACTAGTCTATTCAAGATTCTAGATAAGAGTAGACTAGTCTATTCAATATTTAAGAAATCTAGATAAGAGTAGACTAGTCTATTCAAGATTAAAGAAGTCTAGATAAGAGTAGACTAATCTAATCAAGATTAAAGAAGTCTAGATAAGAGTAGACTATTCTAGTTATGATTCAATAAGAATAGACAAGACTAGAAATGATTAGAAATGATTACACAAGATTAGACAATTCTAGATAAAATTTAGCAAGACTAGACTAGGCCGTACAAAAGTAGAATTTAAAGAGTGCGCTAATGTCCTTTGTTACGAAGTAAAATATTTGGGTTATTAGTCCAAATTGTTGTTATTTTGCTTTTAAAATGAGTTTTAAATGCGTAATTATTACTCCTCGGTTGTTTTGTCCGTCACGTGACAACAATCAACATTCTAAGCAATTACTGTCATTTAGGAACTACAGCTGTTACTTGCATTTGCACCTAATATGAAAACCAATGTTGAATGTTTTCTTTATGTCTAGTCTTCTCTGTCAAGAGACCAAACAATACCAGACAAGACCAGACAAGACCAGAGAACACCAGACAAGACCAGACAGGACTAAACAAGAGCAGACACGACCAGGCAAAGCAATACAAGACCAGGCAAGACCATACAAGACCAGACAAAACCAGACAAGACCAGACAAAAACCATACAAGATCCGACAAGATAAAGAGAAGCCTAGACAAAACCAGACAAGACTAGTGAAGATCAGACAAGACCAGGGAAGATCCGACAATACCAGAAAAGACAAGACTGGACAAGAAAATACAAGAATAGACAAGACCAGATAATGCCAGAAAAGACTAGACCAGACCAAACAATACCAGACAAGACCAGAGAAGACCCGACAAGACCAGATAAGACCAGACAAGACTAGACAGAGGCAGACAAGACCAGACAAGACTAGACAAGTCCAGACAAAAATGAAATATTTGATGTAAAATAGCTCATAAATAGTTTCATCTTGTCTTTCAATTCATGTCCTTCTAGTCTTGTCTGTTTATTTAAAACTAGTCAGACGAGAGTTGTTGTGAAGTAACTTGGTGATCCTTATTTATGTAATCTGTTTATTGTATCAAACAGTCGATGTATATTTTGTTCTGGTTGTGACAATGTCTAGCTAGCAATGTTTAGTGACGTCGGCGTGCGAGCAACGCAGTCTGCCCATAACTCAATCTTAATGGAAATCTGGAGGAGTCTAATTCCACTCAACTACCATCGATCTAAATGGAATATATCAGTCGACTAGTTTTATTGTCAGCGGACGCTTTGCATCTTAAGCAGTTGCACTAGCATCAAGTCTTCTAATCGTGCAGGTTCTGTATACTAGAAATTTACAACTTTTGAAAATTGAAAAACATTGGTAAAGGAATCAGGGGTTTCTGCAAAAGCCAGAGTAGACAAGCACAGATAAGATCAGATAAGACTAAACAAGACTAGACAAAACAAGATTAGACAAGAACAGACACGACCGACAAGACCAGACAAGACAAGAAAGACCAGCCAAGACCAGACAAGACCAGACAAGACAGAACAAGACCAGACAAGCCTATCCATGTCCACAAAAGAGAATACAAGACCAGACAAAACCTGACAAGACCAGACAAAACCAGATAAGACCAGACAAGACCATACAAGGCCGGAAAAGCCCAGAGAAGACGAGACAAGACTAGACAAGACTAGTCCCTTGACGTACAATGACCACTATAAGACGTTATATATATGTAATAAGATCACATGTATATGGACATGTCAACGCGCATTTTATTAGTATGTTAAGGGGCTAGACAAGGCCAGACAAAACTTTCTGTTTTCAGTTTGTTGATGAGACAATGAACTGTCTCCGAGTGCGTGAAACTATTTTCGGAAATAAATCAATTTTACGAACAATTTCCGAAATCGTTTGATCTGGCAGCGAGAATTAGGAATTAGTTCCGTCCGCGCACAGACTCTCGACGCTTTAATGTCCGCTTCGTCTAAAACCGGATGCACCACAAAACAGGAAACGTTAATTCTAAATTTATTCACTTTAATATATTCCTAGTCATATCAAAGATTATACATACAAGACTAGATAGACAGGACTAAGCAGATAAGACTACAGACAAGACTAGACATACAAGGCTAAATATACGAGACCAAATAGACAAGAATAGACAGACAAGGCTTGACAGATAAGACTAGACAGACAAGATTAGACAGACAAGACTAGGTAGACAAGACTAGACGGACAAGAGTAGACAGACAAGACTAGACAGACAAGACTAGACAGACAAGACTAGACAGACAAGACTAGACAGACAAGACTAGACAGACAAGACTAGACAGACAAGACTAGACAGACAAGACTAGACAGACAAGACTAGACAGACAAGACTAGACAGACAAGACTAGACAGACAAGACTAGACAGACAAGACTAGACAGACAAGACTAGACAGACAAGACTAGACAGACAAGACTAGACAGACAAGACTAGACAGACAAGACTAGACAGACAAGACTAGACAGACAAGACTAGACAGACAAGACTAGACAGACAAGACTAGACAGACAAGACTAGACAGACAAGACTAGACAGACAAGACTAGACAGACAAGACTAGACAGACAAGACTAGACAGACAAGACTAGACAGACAAGACTAGACAGACAAGACTAGACAGACAAGACTAGACAGACAAGACTAGACAGACAAGACTAGACAGACAAGACTAGACAGACAAGACTAGACAGACAAGACTAGACAGACAAGACTAGACAGACAAGACTAGACAGACAAGACTAGACAGACAAGACTAGACAGACAAGACTAGACAGACAAGACTAGACAGACAAGACTAGACAGACAAGACTAGACAGACAAGACTAGACAGACAAGACTAGACAGACAAGACTAGACAGACAAGACTAGACAGACAAGACTAGACAGACAAGACTAGACAGACAAGACTAGACAGACAAGACTAGACAGACAAGACTAGACAGACAAGACTAGACAGACAAGACTAGACAGACAAGACTAGACAGACAAGACTAGACAGACAAGACTAGACAGACAAGACTAGACAGACAAGACTAGACAGACAAGACTAGACAGACAAGACTAGACAGACAAGACTAGACAGACAAGACTAGACAGACAAGACTAGACAGACAAGACTAGACAGACAAGACTAGACAGACAAGACTAGACAGACAAGACTAGACAGACAAGACTAGACAGACAAGACTAGACAGACAAGACTAGACAGACAAGACTAGACAGACAAGACTAGACAGACAAGACTAGACAGACAAGACTAGACAGACAAGACTAGACAGACAAGACTAGACAGACAAGACTAGACAGAGAAGACTAGACAGACAAGACTAGACAGACAAGACTAGACAGACAAGACTAGACATGCAGAGAGAATGGAAGGCGATTATAATATCACACGAAACACAAAGAAGCTAACATGGACGACTAGATATGTGACGAAAAGACCGAAAAATGGTTTATCACACGACTGCATAACTAATACGACAGAAGACGAAAGACGATATCGAAACGAGTAAAGGACAATAAAAATAACTGTAAGGAAGTAATTGGTACAAACACCACCACCCACCTGAAGTAATGCTCACGCAGTTCCGGGTGGAGTGTAGTGTAGAGACAGAGGAGGGGGTTTAGTGGGTATGCTGGTCACGAAGAACTCGATCAGAGAGCCCCACACTACACGGGTTTGAATATCCGGTGTGCAACAATGCATTCCCCCTCCTCTCTGAAAAAAAAAAAAAAGACAAGACTAGACAGACAAGACTAGACAGACAAGACTAGACAGACAAGACTAGACAGACAAGACTAGACAGACAAGACTAGACAGACAAGACTAGACAGACAAGACTAGACAGACAAGACTAGACAGACAAGACTAGACAGACAAGACTAGACAGACAAGACTAGACAGACAAGACTAGACAGACAAGACTAGACAGACAAGACTAGACAGACAAGACTAGACAGACAAGACTAGACAGACAAGACTAGACAGACAAGACTAGACAGACAAGACTAGACAGACAAGACTAGACAGACAAGACTAGGCAGACAAGACTAGACAGGACAAGACTAGACAGACAAGACTAGACAGACAAGACTAGACAGACAAGACTAGGACAGACAAGACTAGACAGACAAGACTAGACAGACAAGACTAGGCAGACAAGACTAGACAGACAAGACTAGACAGACAAGACTAGACAGACAAGACTAGACAGACAAGACTAGACAGACAAGACTAGACAGACAAGACTAGACAGACAAGACTAGACAGACAAGACTAGACAGACAAGACTAGACAGACAAGACTAGACAGACAAGACTAGACAGACAAGACTAGACAGACAAGACTAGACAGACAAGACTAGACAGACAAGACTAGACAGACAAGACTAGACAGACAAGACTAGACAGACAAGACTAGACAGACAAGACTAGACAGACAAGACTAGACAGACAAGACTAGACAGACAAGACTAGACAGACAAGACTAGACAGACAAGACTAGACAGACAAGACTAGACAGACAAGACTAGACAGACAAGACTAGACAGACAAGACTAGACAGACAAGACTAGACAGACAAGACTAGACAGACAAGACTAGACAGACAAGACTAGACAGACAAGACTAGACAGACAAGACTAGACAGACAAGACTAGACAGACAAGACTAGACAGACAAGACTAGACAGACAAGACTAGACAGACAAGACTAGACAGACAAGACTAGACAGACAAGACTAGACAGACAAGACTAGACAGACAAGACTAGACAGACAAGACTAGACAGACAAGACTAGACAGACAAGACTAGACAGACAAGACTAGACAGACAAGACTAGACAGACAAGACTAGACAGACAAGACTAGACAGACAAGACTAGACAGACAAGACTAGACAGACAAGACTAGACAGACAAGACTAGACAGACAAGACTAGACAGACAAGACTAGACAGACAAGACTAGACAGACAAGACTAGACAGACAAGACTAGACAGACAAGACTAGACAGACAAGACTAGACAGACAAGACTAGACAGACAAGACTAGACAGACAAGACTAGACAGACAAGACTAGACAGACAAGACTAGACAGACAAGACTAGACAGACAAGACTAGACAGACAAGACTAGACAGACAAGACTAGACAGACAAGACTAGACAGACAAGACTAGACAGACAAGACTAGACAGACAAGACTAGACAGACAAGACTAGACAGACAAGACTAGACAGACAAGACTAGACAGACAAGACTAGACAGACAAGACTAGACAGACAAGACTAGACAGACAAGACTAGACAGACAAGACTAGACAGACAAGACTAGACAGACAAGACTAGACAGACAAGACTAGACAGACAAGACTAGACAGACAAGACTAGACAGACAAGACTAGACAGACAAGACTAGACAGACAAGACTAGACAGACAAGACTAGACAGACAAGACTAGACAGACAAGACTAGACAGACAAGACTAGACAGACAAGACTAGACAGACAAGACTAGACAGACAAGACTAGACAGACAAGACTAGACAGACAAGACTAGACAGACAAGACTAGACAGACAAGACTAGACAGACAAGACTAGACAGACAAGACTAGACAGACAAGACTAGACAGACAAGACTAGACAGACAAGACTAGACAGACAAGACTAGACAGACAAGACTAGACAGACAAGACTAGACAGACAAGACTAGACAGACAAGACTAGACAGACAAGACTAGACAGACAAGACTAGACAGACAAGACTAGACAGACAAGACTAGACAGACAAGACTAGACAGACAAGACTAGACAGACAAGACTAGACAGACAAGACTAGACAGACAAGACTAGACAGACAAGACTAGACAGACAAGACTAGACAGACAAGACTAGACAGACAAGACTAGACAGACAAGACTAGGACAGACAAGACTAGACAGACAAGACTAGACAGACAAGACTAGACAGACAAGACTAGACAGACAAGACTAGACAGACAAGACTAGACAGACAAGACTAGACAGACAAGACTAGACAGACAAGACCAGACAGACAAGACTAGACAGACAAGACTAGACAGACAAGACTAGACAGACAAGACTAGACAGACAAGACTAGACAGACAAGACTAGACAGACAAGACTAGACAGACAAGACTAGACAGACAAGACTAGACAGACAAGACTAGACAGACAAGACTAGACAGACAAGACTAGACAGACAAGACTAGACAGACAAGACTAGACAGACAAGACTAGACAGACAAGACTAGACAGACAAGACTAGACAGACAAGACTAGACAGACAAGACTAGACAGACAAGACTAGACAGACAAGACTAGACAGACAAGACTAGACAGACAAGACTAGACAGACAAGACTAGACAGACAAGACTAGACAGACAAGACTAGACAGACAAGACTAGACAGACAAGACTAGACAGACAAGACTAGACAGACAAGACTAGACAGACAAGACTAGACAGACAAGACTAGACAGACAAGACTAGACAGACAAGACTAGACAGACAAGACTAGACAGACAAGACTAGACAGACAAGACTAGACAGACAAGACTAGACAGACAAGACTAGACAGACAAGACTAGACAGACAAGACTAGACAGACAAGACTAGACAGACAAGACTAGACAGACAAGACTAGACAGACAAGACTAGACAGACAAGACTAGACAGACAAGACTAGACAGACAAGACTAGACAGACAAGACTAGACAGACAAGACTAGACAGACAAGACTAGACAGACAAGACTAGACAGACAAGACTAGACAGACAAGACTAGACAAGACTAGACAGACAAGACTAGACAGACAAGACTAGACAGACAAGACTAGACAGACAAGACTAGACAGACAAGACTAGACAGACAAGACTAGACAGACAAGACTAGACAGACAAGACTAGACAGACAAGACTAGACAGACAAGACTAGACAGACAAGACTAGACAGACAAGACTAGACAGACAAGACTAGACAGACAAGACTAGACAGACAAGACTAGACAGACAAGACTAGACAGACAAGACTAGACAGACAAGACTAGACAGACAAGACTAGACAGACAAGACTAGACAGACAAGACTAGACAGACAAGACTAGACAGACAAGACTAGACAGACAGACTAGACAAGACTAGACAGACAAGACTAGACAGACAAGACTAGACAGACAAGACTAGACAGACAAGACTAGACAGGACAAGACTAGACAGACAAGACTAGACAGACAAGACTAGACAGACAAGACTAGACAGACAAGACTAGACAGACAAGACTAGACAGACAAGACTAGACAGACAAGACTAGACAGACAAGACTAGACAGACAAGACTAGACAGACAAGACTAGACAGACAAGACTAGACAGACAAGACTAGACAGACAAGACTAGACAGACAAGACTAGACAGACAAGACTAGACAGACAAGACTAGACAGACAAGACTAGACAGACTAGACAGACAAGACTAGACAGACAAGACTAGACAGACAAGACTAGACAGACAAGACTAGACAAGACAAGACTAGACAGACAAGACAACAGACAAGACTAGACAGACAAGACTAGACAGACAAGACTAGACAGACAAGACTAGACAGACAAGACTAGACAGACAAGACTAGACAGACAAGACTAGACAGACAAGACTAGACAGACAAGACTAGACAGACAAGACTAGACAGACAAGACTAGACAGACAAGACTAGACAGACAAGACTAGACAGACAAGACTAGACAGACAAGACTAGACAGACAAGACTAGACAGACAAGACTAGACAGACAAGACTAGACAGACAAGACTAGACAGACAAGACTAGACAGACAAGACTAGACAGACAAGACTAGACAGACAAGACTAGACAGACAAGACTAGACAGACAAGACTAGACAGACAAGACTAGACAGACAAGACTAGACAGACAAGACTAGACAGACAAGACTAGACAGACAAGACTAGACAGACAAGACTAGACAGACAAGACTAGACAGACAAGACTAGACAGACAAGACTAGACAGACAAGACTAGACAGACAAGACTAGACAGACAAGACTAGACAGACAAGACTAGACAGACAAGACTAGACAGACAAGACTAGACAGACAAGACTAGACAGACAAGACTAGACAGACAAGACTAGACAGACAAAGACAAGACTAGACAGACAAGACTAGACAGACAAGACTAGACAGACAAGACTAGACAGACAAGACTAGACAGACAAGACTAGACAGACAAGACTAGACAGACAAGACTAGACAGACAAGACTAGACAGACAAGACTAGACAGACAAGACTAGACAGACAAGACTAGACAGACAAGACTAGACAGACAAGACTAGACAGACAAGACTAGACAGACAAGACTAGACAGACAAGACTAGACAGACAAGACTAGACAGACAAGACTAGACAGACAAGACTAGACAGACAAGACTAGACAGACAAGACTAGACAGACAAGACTAGACAGACAAGACTAGACAGACAAGACTAGACAGACAAGACTAGACAGACAAGACTAGACAGACAAGACTAGACAGACAAGACTATACAGACAAGACTAGACAGACAAGACTAGACAGACTAGACAGACAAGACTAGACAGACAAGACTAGACAGGCAAGACTAGACAGACAAAACTAGACAGACAAGACTAGACAGACAAGACTAGACAGACAAGACTAGACAGACAAGACTAGACAGACAAGACTAGACAGACAAGATTAGACTGACAAGACTAGACAGACAAGACTAGACAGACAAGACTAGACAGACAACACTAGACAGACAAGACTAGACAGACAAAACTAGGCAGACAAGACTAGACAGATAAGAGTAGACAGACAAGACTAGATAGACAAGACTAGACCTATAAGACTAGACACTCAAACCTATACAAACAAGTCAAGACTACTCCTTCTTTGCTGCCTCATATGTTTAACTAAAATGAATTTTAAGCTTAACTTGATTACCCTTAATTACTAGTTAAGGCTAAGACAATTAATTCTTTAAAGAATTCTTTGTTGTTCAAATGAAATCAATTTCAATTAAAATAAATTGGCTTTAAACAATGATTTTCATTGGGTTTTAACAATGGTTAATGACTAGACAAGGCTCACACTATACGTGATTATAAGAGTAGGGAAAGATGATTCGTTCTGGCGCCACCGCAACCACCGACCTTGACTTGACCTTGATGTGACCTTGACCTGACCTTGGCTTGATCTTGAACCGACCTTGTATTTAGTTCAGCTTTTCAGCCACAGATGGCGCTTTAGTTCAAACCTCTTCATATCTGTTTATTAGCTCTTAATAGCTGTTCAAAACCTGTTCATTACCTATTTGATCCTGTTTAAACCACATCGGATCTGTTTATTAGTTAAGAGGGTGTGAGGTCTATGTTACCTCACGTTCCTCATAATCTGGTTCTGGTCTGGTTCTAGCGCATGCGCAAACCGCCGATACCTGTTCAAGCAGTATTTTCTATGAAAGGTTTAAACATAGACCTCACACCCTCTTAACTAATAAACAGATCCGATATGGTTTAAACAGGATCAAATAGGTAATGAACAGGTTTTGAACTGCTATTAAGAGCTAATAAACATATATGAAGAGGTTTGAACTAAAGCGCCATCTGTGGCTGAAAAGCTGAACTAAATACAAGGTCGGTTCAAGGTCAGGTCAAGGTGACGTCAAGGTCGGTGGTTACGGTGGCGCCAGAACGAATCATCTTTCCCTACTTATAATTGACTGCGAATATTCTTATATCTTATGTTGAATTTATTATATTTCTTATATTTTATGTTGGATGACATAGAAAACTGCTTCAGCTTCATTGTTTCTTCTTCTAGCAAATGATCATTTACTAGGCTAGGCTGGACTTATGTTGAATTTGAAAGGAAGAACTGCATTGGTTCTTCTTCTAAAAAATGATCATTTACAAGGCAAGACCTGACACTTCTTCTTCTTCGTCATATTTCCATCATCCACTCCTGGACATAAGCCTCTTCGTATGCCTTCCATATCTGGCGATTTTGGACTTTGCGATGCCAGTCTATACCAGCGGTCGATTTAATCTCGTTCAAGCACCTTCTCTGCGGACGGCCCCTGCTCCTTGTCGTTTCTCTAGGTCGCCGATGAGGAATTCTAGCAGTCGACCTGTTGTTGCTTAGTCTTGCCACATATCCGACCCAACGCCATTTGAATGGCGCTCTCAGATGTTTTCGATCTTCCTCTGATAATCTCATTCCTGACTTTGTCTCTTAGAGAGATCCCAATCCTTGATTGCTTCATTGCCCTTTGCGTTACCCTTAGTCGATCGGAACTCTTCTTTGTAAAACTCATAGTTTCTAAACCGATGTAGCTACTGGCAACATGCACGAGTTGTAAACTTCCACGAAGCAGCTCGTCTACCGCCTCTACGCATGGCATTGTTTCCTCCTCCAGCAAGAGTTTGCCCACAAGGATTGTCTCGGCAAGCAATTTCCTATTCTTGGAGAACTGGTCTTGCGCCTTTAAAAAGGACATCACGTTGGTTGTTTGCCTTCCTGGATTTGGGGACTCCGGCTCGTGGTGCCCCGCTTTGATTGAGCAACCCATCCGTCGAGCTGGGCAGCGAGATCCTCGTTGGGGAAAGTATTTGCCGCCGCAATGAGTCCACTAAGAAGTAGGACATCGCACACTCCTTTGTCGGCGGCCTATTCTGCACAGCAGTCGAATAGGGTCGTTGTAATTGGGACGTGCGGGCTGCAGGCTTAAGGTTTGGGGTTCCTCGGGCTGAAAACCTCTGTGTCCCTTCGGATTGGAGCGGAAACTCCTTTTCAAGTTTATTGGTATATCTTTGTTTCCCATGACTAACCTAACATAACCTAACCTCCGTGTCCCTTCGGAATGGAGCGGCAACTCCTTTTTAAGTTTATTTGTATATCTTTGTTTCCCATGACTAACCTAACATAACCTAACCTCCGTGTCCCTTCGGAATGGAGCGGCAACTTCTTTTTGAGTTTATTGGTATATCTTTGTTTCCCAGGATGTACTTTAGTTTGCGAAATGTATGTCCAATCCGTCTGGTCACTTCAGCTGTTTTCAGCTGGTGGTTTTCCTTTCACAACATGATCACATGGCAGAGGTAGGTAGTGCTTCACGCATTCGATATTTAACTTATGGAGCACAATGTGGCGAATCTCTGGATCTTTGTTCGTTTCTAACCCAATCTCGCTGGATGCTTGATTTAGCTGTTGCAGCATCTCCTCCAAATCGATTGAGTCTTTCGAATTTAAGACTATGTCGTCCGCGAAGCGGAGGTGGTTTAGATAAGTCATTTTGCTCTCAATAAAATTTCTTGAAGACATGTTCTAATGACGTGCTCAATGTAAGTAATTTCGATGAGGTCGTATCCCCTTGACATAGTCTTTCTCCCTATATTTATTTTCTAGGTATTTAGTCCTTCAATTTTAACACAGGCTCGCATTTGTAAAGATTAAGGGACCCTCACAGTGTAAAATTAAATAAAAAACGATATTTTTTTCATTATCCGATAGTATACACTGTTATAAATATTCTCCCCAATTTTTAAATCGAAATTCGAATTATTTAGGTCGCTACAGCCTTTCTTAGAAAAAGGGATTGGAGTATCTGGCTCGTCCGTCCGCCGTTGAACCGTTAGGCTTGTCGCACACTGCATCCGCTCCACTCAGTTCATATCAGATCCAATCGGTCCGCTCCTCTCAGCTCCGTCATTTTTCCACATATTGCATCCGATCAGCTACGTCACTTTTCCACACACTCAATCCCCTCCCACCTCTCCACCGGGAGAGCTGAATATGTACTGCTAGTATGGTTGCATAAATGTCTTAGCGCATATATGAAAACGTTAGTGCTGCGCGTGCGTGAACCATCCGCCAGCATCCGTCCTCCGGCCTAGTATTCTTCACAAACAGAGGATAAGGAGCGGAGAGGAACGGAACGGAGCCAAGCTGACCTGAGCGGACGCAGTATGTGCGTTTCTATTGAAATACACGGCTTTTATATTTTTCTGGGCGGAAAGGCTGAGCTGAGCGGAGACGAGCGGACCCAGTGTGCGACAAGCCTTATTCCCTATACGTAGCTCTGAAAAGTCGCAGTTAATGGGCAAAGTAATCATCGGTTCGCTTTATCATCATAACGTGTTTTTAAAAGGGGAAACAAAGCAAGAAAAAGGTTGGTTCACTTGAAGAAATCCAAAAAGGAAACTGCAGATAGAGCAGAGAGAAAAACAACCAAGAAACCTGTTAAGAATGAAGCGAAAAAGTGCGATTGACACTAAACTTGCTAAAAAATTTGTCCGAGTATTATAGCTTAGCAGTTTGTCGAAACTCCGATTGCGTTTAAAATATGAGGAAAGCAATATGGGGGACGTTTTAACACAAAATCTCAACTGATGAAAATCCTCAGCATCAGTTTTGCCCTTCGGGTGGAGATTCGTGGTGCGAATGGCGCAAAGCCTCTGGAATTCTGGAAAAATATTCTCATCCACCAGCGCTCGACGACGATGTCCAAGAAAATTTCTCACTACAAACTTTAAACGAGTTTTTCTCGAAATGGTGTTTTTCAAAACGGTCTCCATTCTCAATGGAACAGTTTTCAAGCAATCCCTTTGAAATTAGGACTGAACATTCTTCAGGTCATTCTTTATGCTCATATGGAAGCTTTTTTAAATCTTCCATTTTTTTTTACGAATAATTGTCGAAAAAATAAACTGAAAATGAATTCGATACCTTTTTGTCAAACCGCCGCAATTTTTTTTAAATTTCACAAAAAAAGCTTTCGTAGGAACTTAGAGGCTTTCCTATAGAATAATAATCTTCTTGATAATTTTCTATCAGTTCAAAATTACGTCCGCTATCATGGAGACGATGCATTAACTTTAATAAAATCATTTTGTATTCTCGATTAGTAGGTACTTTAATTTGTAAAAAAAAAATCGGACCGATTAGTTTATCGTAAACATAAAAAAAAAATCGCGAAAATTTGCTATTTTGCGAGGTGTCATACTGTGAGAGTCCATTAAGTAGACAGACTAGACCAGTGGTTCTCAAACTGGGTGCCGCGGCACCCTGGGGTGCCGCGAGAGTATGCCTGGGGTCTTCATCATCAACCAGCCCTTGGAAAGTCCACTGCTGGACATAGGCCTCACTCATGGCCCTCCACCCATTTCTATCTTCGCCTGTCTGGATCCAATTATTTGCGATTCTTTTCAGGTCATCGGTCCAACGTGTAGGTGGTCTTCCTCTGTTTCGCTTATCGGTGCGAGGCCTACATTCCAACAAACTCTTTGTCCACCTGTCGTCGCCCGTTCTGGCCACGTGTCCCGCCCAATTCCACTTTATTCTGGTTATTTGCTTGACGATGTCTTTCACGCCGGTTCTTTGCCGCAGGTCCTGGTTTGTGACCTGGTCTCTCAAACTCAATCCAATCATCGACCTTTCCATCTTGCGTTGTGCTACTTTGAGTTTTTTCGCGGATGTCGTCGTTAAGGTGAGTGTTTCTGCGCCATATGTGAGCACTAGCAGAACGCATTGGTCGAACACTTTTCTTTTCTGGCAGATGGGGAGTTCGCTCCTGAAGACATGTTTTAACTTTCCATAGGCCGCCCATCCTAGGCCGATTCTTCTGTGCAGTTTGCATGTTTGATTGTCTCTAGATATTCTTACCTCGTGGCCCAGGTACATATATTTTTCGACCCATTCGATTTCGGTGTTATCGATGTTTACACTTTTGCTCATGTCGAGATTTGTCATGATCTTCGTTTTGGAGAAGTTCATTTTCAGACCAACCCCGGAGCATGCCTCCTCCAATTCGCAGAGCATTTGTCTCGCCTCTCCCAAGTCGTCAGTTGTTAGGACTATGTCGTCCGCGAAGCGGAGGTGGCTAAGGTTCCGACCATCTATGTTTATTCCCTTTGTGTCCCAGTCGAGTTTTTTGAAGGAATGTTCTAGAACGGTAATAAATAATTTAGGAGACTCGGTGTCTCCTTGTCTCACACCTCTTCCGATTTCAATGGGGTTGCAAGTTTCATGTAGTCTAACTGACATAGTAGCGTTTCTGTATATATTATAGATGAGTTTTGAATATCTATAATCTACTCGACATTCTTTTAGGGCGTTTAGTATAGCTTTCACCTCATTGATGTCAAAAGCTTTGTGAAAGTCTACAAATAGGAGAACTAGTGGTCTGTTGTATTCTATGGTTTTCTCAATGAGGGTCTTAATACTCTGTAGGTGATCATTTGTCCCAAAGCCCGATCTGAAACCTGCTTGTTCTCTTGGCTGGTAACGGTCGAGTTTATTTTCTAGCCTTGATGTTATGACCCTGGTGAACAGTTTGTGTAGATGACTGAGGAGAGTTATTGGGCGGTAATTTTCCAGGTTCGTTTTGTCTCCCTTTTTATGGAGTAGTATGGTGGTCGCTTCGTGCCACTGATCCGGGACGGTGCATGGATGTAGACATAGGTTGAACAGTGTTCGTATTTTCTCTAGTAGGAGGAAACCTCCGGCTTTATTGCTTCTGCAACCACCTCGTGGACTTGTTGTTTTTGAGTCTTCCAGTTGCCTTAAGAAGTTCTTAAGGCAACTGGAAGACTCAAAAACAACAAGTCCCCGGGCCCAGATGAAGTTCTTGGCGATATGTTAAAGCTCATTGAGGAAGAATACCTAGACCTAATCACGGACTTATTTAACAACATATATGAATCGGGAGATATACCCGAGAAATGGCTAGTCTCTACGTTTATACCGATTCCTAAAAAAACCACAGCTAAACAATGCGAAGACTATAGAACTATCTGTCTCACAAGTCACTTCATGAAGGTCTTTCTTAAGATTATTTACGAACGAATATATCAAAAACTAGAAGACATTAGCGAGACGCAATTTGGGTTTAGGAGTGGATTGGGGACTAGAGATGCCCTTTTTGGTCTGAGTGTTCTGATTCAGAGAGCAAGAGACGTGAATTGCGATGTTTTCACGTGTTTTATCGACTTCGAAAAGGCATTCGATAGGGTTAACCATGATTTGCTAACAGAAACCATAAAGCAATCAGGAATAGATGACAGAGATGCACGAATAATCAACAATCTGTACAGACAACAAACAGCATGTGTTCGTGTGGAAAATATAATGTCAAAGGAATTTCCAGTAGAACAAGGTGTCAGACAGGGCTTCGTACTATCCACGCTACTGTTTAACCGATACGCAGAAAACCTTTTTAAGAATGCACTCGAAGAAGAACAGATTGGGATAAAGATAAACGGGGAAATAATTAATAGCTTAAGGTATGCAGACGACTCTGTACTAATTGCCGACAGTGCCGAAGGACTACAGAGACTGATTGATAAAGTAGTAGAGGCATGCGAACCACTTAATATGCGATTGAATGTGGCAAAGACAAAAATTCTAATCGTCAGCAAAAATGCGTCTAATGCCCAATTCCTGGTAAATGGGGCCCAACTACAGAGAGTACCATCAATATCGTACTTGGGTGTAAACCTCAATGACCAATGGGATCATAGTCGTGAAGTAAAGATCAACATAGAGAAGGCACGTTCTACATTTAACCAAATGAAGAATGTTTTGTGTAACATGCGCTTGAACATCCATCTTCGAACACGCATACTTAGATGCTACGTCTTCTCTAAGCTTTTGTATGGAGTGGAGGCATGGACACTCTCCGAGGCAACTAGTAAGCGACTGGAGGCCTTCGAAGCATGGTGCTATCGTCGAATGCGTCGCGTTTCCTGGACCCACCATGTTAGCAACGAAACCATACTTCTACGCATGCAGAAGGACAGAGAACTGCTCACAACAGTCAAATACAGAAAACTGTCATACTTTGGCCATATCATGAGAAACAGCAACAGATATAGGCTACTTCAACTCATCATGGGAAAAATCGAGGGAAAGAGGTCACAAGGAAGACGACGGATCTCCTGGTTGAAGAATCTGCGACAATGGACCGCAAGAACATCGGTTGACTTGTTCAGATCGGCTGTGGATCGAATCCGATGAGCCATATTGATCGCCAACGTCCACTGAGGATATGGCACAATAAGAAGAAGAAGAACCACCTCGTCTTCTTCTGGTGCTTTGTTATTTTTCATTCTTGACAGAGCGTTTAATTTTTTCGATAATGATGTCAGGCATCTCTTCCGATCCCTGGTTCACGACGCCTCGTTCTTGTGTAACTCCGTGTAGGTCTAGGGGTTCTTGGATGCGGCTCCCGTATAATACGTAATTGAACTCTTCCACGATGTTCAGGATTTCGTCTCTATTTGAGGTGATGTTGCCATGTTTATCTTTTAATTTGGTTATTTCCGATTTACCCTCGGAAAGATTTCTGCCTAGTACTTTCATACTTTTATTCTTCTCTATTGTTTCTTGGGTTTTCCTACCGTGGTAGTTTCTGATGTCCCTTCTAATTGCTTTAGATATTTCCTTATTTTTTTCTCTCATTTCTGTACTGTTGGTATTTCTGAGTGCTCTCATTTGGTTTCGTTCGACGATAAGGTTTTTCGTAGTTTGGCTGATTTTATCGTCTTTGTTGTTTTTGGGGCGAAACATTTCTTGGCCCTGCTTTAAAGCCTCGATTATTTCGTGGTTTAAACTGTTGACGTTTGAATCACGGAGGACATTTTTTTGTAGTGTATTTGTAATGTGGGTCTCGAATCCTTGAATATCTGTTAGTCCTGTCCACATCTGTTTGTTTGTTTTCCTTATCAATTTGTATCGTTCTTTACCAAGCTCTATACGGATCTTGCAACGCACCATTCTGTGGTCGCTTCCGGTCCTACAGTTGTTCAGCACTGTCACGTCTTCCACAATTTGTAACTTGTCCGCGATTATGAAATCGATCTCATTTCGGGTTTTACCATCTGGACTTTCCCGTGTCCATCTTCTGTGGGGTTTCTTACTGAAGAAGCTGTTCATATTGTATAGGTTGTGCTGGAGCAGAAAGCCCAACATGGTCTCACCCCGGGCATTTCTTCCTTCAGACCCGAAATTTCCTAGGCATGTCTCCGATTTATCTGTTATATATATATATATATATATATATATATATATATATATATATATATATATATATATTTATCTGTTATATCTGATTTAACAGATAAATCGGAGATGCCTGGGGTGCCGCAGCAATAATCAAGAACTGTAAAAAGAAAATTACATGAGGAGTTAAACGAATTTGAGTTCCTACTTTTAATGCAAAATTGTAGACAATTCGCTAAAATCTGAAATGGTCTAAATCAATCAAGTTCGTCTGCCTCAGATCGCGAAAGCGCAACTCACGACCAAAAGATAATCCGAGGAAAAATAAGGAAATATGATCCTAGCTACCTCATATCGTTTCGCTTTGTTT
Source organism: Phosphuga atrata (assembly GCA_944588485.1). NCBI lineage: Eukaryota > Metazoa > Arthropoda > Insecta > Coleoptera > Silphidae > Phosphuga > Phosphuga atrata. The sequence continues at coordinate 61,888,167 of OX155900.1, forward strand.
CTGTTGGGAACGAACAAGTACCGGGAGGGCAATGGGCAAGGGACAATCATAAAATTGTTGCTAACAGCGGCTTGGATTCATACAAATTAAAAAGACATCTGGAAAGCAATCGGTATGTATATATGTAGTACATAAACGTGAAGAAATCTTCAAACGAAATTTATCCAAAAAGTCAACATTTTTGTAGCCCGACAATTGTGCCGCGAGATTGTTTTAGCTCGATAGGGGTGCCGCGGCAAAAAAAGTTTGAGAACCACTGGACTAGACACTACACATGATTATTATTTGACTATAAAGATGCGTATTCTGAATTTGAAAGAGAAAACTGCTTCATCCTCATTGTTACGTCAAACCATTCAAGTTTCAAACATTTTTTTCTTCTTGTAAAAAGTTTGTTGAAAGTATTGGATAATAAATCTGCCAAAATCCAAATGCGTCGCAGGTAAGCACAGCGTTTGAGAATCCCAGGAGCGTATAAAACATTTTCATGTAAATCATTGAATCTCCCTCTACCCCTCGCCGATGGGAAACGAGATATGGATTGGGCCCTAACATTTATACATTTTTTGCGAGGAATCGGAAGGAAGTTACTTACTCACTCTCTGCTGCCGGTTCCTCTTATTTATTTAAACTTTTATTTAAGATTACATAAAGCGAAAACAAGTCGTCAGCATAAAAATATGTTGACACACAAAATAACAAATACTAGACAGACAAAATGGACAAAGTTTAAGAAATTAGATTAAGGCCTAAATTTAAGGCTACATTGTAAACAATTCTGATAATTCTGGTAGAATGTAGATTGCAAACAAAACAAACAAGATAACTGATTTAACCGAATTAAGGGATGTATAAAGCGGGTATATAGGACGTTATCATTTTTGAATTTCCTTTATCTGTTTTATTTATTTCTGAAACTGTAATTTGAGCTTTAAAAAATCTTCACATTGTCCCTTATCGCAACACAAAAGAGGAATATGTGCATTTCGGCCGTAAAACCTGTAACAATGTTTAGATAAAAATTTGCCCACTTCCCCGAAATATTTTTACAACCTTTTATCACAGACCTATCCCTACACCTGGCCCTTTAACGCCACTCCGCCAATCAACAAAGCCATTGAATTTCATGATAATTGAATATAGCGTGAAACTAAACTAATATGGATATAATCATACCAACTATGGATATAATCATACCAACTTATTACAGCAAAACACAGCTAATATACACAGCTAATATATTGATTTATTCAACCTTTCCGGAGCTCTATAATATCATTACGTCTTTTTAAGACTATAGAGATTTAATTTATAGGCTTAAAAAGACTTAATGATATTATAGAGCTTCAGAAAGGTTGAATATATTTATATATTCAAGCTGTGTTCTGCTGTAGTAAGTTGGCATTGAATTTTACTTTGTTTGTACCTTTTGTCTGGAACAAAATTACCTTGTTATAATTATCACCAACAATTTTCTAATAAAAGCCTAAATTTCAATTCGTATGCATCTTATAGATCGGAACAAATTACGGTAATATTTGTTGCGCCTTGTTATAACTAACTATCGTCGATGTAATTTTCTGCATAACATCGCAGCCCGCTTACACAACGGCGTAACAATATTTTCAAAGCTTTTACATGTAAATGCTGTCACAACACGAATTCGACGCAGTCACAATATACGTGCTAATGCCGTACAATTACCCACCAGATACCAATGAATGCGACCGACTAAATGAAACATAATCGTATTTCGCACGGCTCATAATAACAAACACTGTTTTCATGTTTCAACAGAATACTTAGTCATGAAGCATTTACAAACAAGAACGTAGGAACAGTCTACTGTTATCTAGTTTATCTGTCTGCTCCTGTCTACTTAGTTTGTCTAGTCGATCGAGACGGCATCTCGCAATGCGCCTTTACATCGAAAAACAACACGCATCAACATCGGCTTTAGCCTAGGCCTTAGGATCGACTGATTCGTGAGCAACAGCTGTTCACACGAAACCCTTCTCCACATCAGTCCTCCAGAGCCTCGCTGGAGTATTTGCTACTACTACCAAGATCTGCACCGGCGACGGCTCCAGACGGGCCCACGCCCAATCCTTCTGCGCTTATCGCCGCGACCCTCCTAATCGTCAGGGCTTCATGACGCCCGCTCGCGCGGGCGCCGCTCATGCCGCTGACGGCAGAGTATAATTGTCTAGTCTTGTTTGTCTAGTCTTGTCTGTTTAGTCTTGTCTGTCGAGTCTTGTCTGTCTTGTCTTGTCTGTCTAGTCTTTTCTGTCCAGTCTTGTCTGTCTAGTCTTGTCTGTCTAGTCTTGTCTGTCTAGTCTTCTCTGTCTAGTCTTGTTTGTCTAGTCTTGTCTGTCTAGTCTTGTCTGTTTAGTCTAGTCTGTCGAGTCTTGTCTCTCTTGTCTTGTCTGTCTAGTCTTTTCTGTCCAGTCTTGTCTGTCTAGTCTTGTCTGTCTAGTCTTGTCTGTCTAGTCTTGTCTGTCTAGTCTTCTCTGTCTAGTCTTGTTTGTCTAGTCTTGTCTGTCTAGTCTTGTCTGTCTAGTCTTGTCTGTCTAGTCTTATCTGTCTAATCTAGTCTGTCTAGTCTTGTCTGTCTAGTCTTGTCTGTCTAGTCTTGTCTGTCTAGTCTTGTCTGTCTAGTCTTGTCTGTCTAGTCTTGTCTGTCTAGTCTTGTTGTCTGTCTAGTCTTGTCTGTTTAGTCTTGTCTGTCTAGTCTTGTCTGCCTAGTCTTGTTTGTTTAGTCTTGTCTTTCTTGTCCTGTCTGTTTAGTCTTGTCTGTCTAGTCTTGTCTGTCTAGTCTTGTCTGTCTAGTCTTGTCTGTTTAGTCTTGTCTGTCTAGTCTTATCTGTCTAGCCTTGTCTGTCTAGTCTTTTCTGTCCAGTCTTTTCTGTCTTGTCTTGTCTGTCTAGTCTTGTCTGTCTAGTCTTGTCTGTCTAGACTTGTCTGTCTAGTATTGTCCGTCCAGTCTTGTCTGTCTATTCTTGTCTGTTTAGTCTTGTCTGTCTAGTCTTGTCTGTCTAGTCTTGTCTGTCTAATCTTGTCTGTCTAGTCTTGTCTGTCTAGTCTTGTCTGTCTAGTCTCGTCTGTCTAGTCTTGTCTGTCTAGTCTTGTCTGTTTAGTCTTGTCTGTCTAGTCTGTCTAGTCTCGTTTGTCTAGTCTTGTCTGTCTAGTCTTATCTGTCTAGCCTTGTCTGTCTAGTCTTTTCTGTCTAGTCTTGTCTGTCTTGTCTTGTCTGTCTAGTCTTGTCTGTCTAGTCTTGTCTGTCTAGACTTGTCTGTCTAGTATTGTCTGTCCAGTCTTGTCTGTCTATTCTTGTCTGTTTAGTCTTGTCTGTTTAGTCTTGTCTGTCTAGTCTTGTCTGTCCAGTCTTATCTGTCTAGTCTTGTCTGTCTAGTCTTGTCTGTCTAGTCTTGTCTGTCTAGTCTTGTCTTTCTAGTCTTGTCTGTTTAGTCTTGTCTGTCTAGTCTTGTCTGTCTAGTCTTGTCCGTCTAGTCTTGTCTGTTTAGTCTTGTCTGTCTAGTCTTTTCTGTCTAGTCTTGTCTGTCTTGTCTTGTCTGTCTAGTCTTGTCTGTCTAGTCTTGTCTGTCTAGTCTTGTCTGTCTAGTCTTGTCTGTCTAGTCTTGTCTGTCTAGTCTTGTCTGTCTAGTCTTGTCTGTCTAGTCTTGTCTGTCTAGTCTTGTCTGTCTAGTCTTGTCTGTCTAGTCTTGTCTGTCTAGTCTTGTCTGTCTAGTCTTGTCTGTCTAGTCTTGTCTGTCTAGTCTTGTCTGTCTAGTCTTGTCTGTCTAGTCTTGTCTGTCTAGTCTTGTCTGTCTAGTCTTGTCTGTCTAGTCTTGTCTGTCTAGTCTTGTCTGTCTAGTCTTGTCTGTCTAGACTTGTCTGTCTAGTATTGTCCGTCCAGTCTTGTCTGTCTATTCTTGTCTGTTTAGTCTTGTCTGTCTAGTCTTGTCTGTCTAGTCTTGTCTGTCTAATCTTGTCTGTCTAGTCTTGTCTGTCTAGTCTTGTCTGTCTAGTCTCGTCTGTCTAGTCTTGTCTGTCTAGTCTTGTCTGTTTAGTCTTGTCTGTCTAGTCTGTCTAGTCTCGTCTGTCTAGTCTTGTCTGTCTAGTCTTATCTGTCTAGCCTTGTCTGTCTAGTCTTTTCTGTCTTGTCTTGTCTGTCTTGTCTTGTCTGTCTAGTCTTGTCTGTCTAGTCTTGTCTGTCTAGACTTGTCTGTCTAGTATTGTCTGTCCAGTCTTGTCTGTCTATTCTTGTCTGTTTAGTCTTGTCTGTTTAGTCTTGTCTGTCTAGTCTTGTCTGTCCAGTCTTATCTGTCTAGTCTTGTCTGTCTTGTCTTGTCTGTCTAGTCTTGTCTGTCTAGTCTTGTCTGTCTAGTCTTGTCTTTCTAGTCTTGTCTGTTTAGTCTTGTCTGTCTAGTCTTGTCTGTCTAGTCTTGTCCGTCTAGTCTTGTCTGTTTAGTCTTGTCTGTCTAGTCTTTTCTGTCTAGTCTTGTCTGTCTTGTCTTGTCTGTCTAGTCTTGTCTGTCTAGTCTTGTCTGTCTAGTCTTGTCTGTCTAGTCTTGTCTGTCTAGTCTTGTCTGTCTAGTCTTGTCTGTCTAGTCTTGTCTGTCTAGTCTTGTCTGTCTAGTCTTGTCTGTCTAGTCTTGTCTGTCTAGTCTTGTCTGTCTAGTCTTGTCTGTCTAGTCTTGTCTGTCTAGTCTTGTCTGTCTAGTCTTGTCTGTCTAGTCTTGTCTGTCTAGTCTTGTCTGTCTAGTCTTGTCTGTCTAGTCTTGTCTGTCTAGTCTTGTCTGTCTAGTCTTGTATGTCTAGTCTTGTCTGTCTAGTCTTGTCTGTCTAGTCTTATCTGTCTAATCTAGTCTGTCTAGTCTTGTCTGTCTAGTCTTGTCTGTCTAGTCTTGTCTGTCTAGTCTTGTCTGTCTAGTCTTGTCTGTCTAGTCTTGTCTGTCTAGTCTTGTCTGTCTAGTCTTGTCTGTCTAGTCTTGTCTGTCTAGTCTTGTCTGTCTAGTCTTGTCTGTCTAGTCTTGTCTGTCTAGTCTTGTCTGTCTAGTCTTGTCTGTCTAGTCTTGTCTGTCTTGTCCTGTCTGTCTAGTCTTGTCTGTCTAGTCTTATCTGTCTAATCTAGTCTGTCTAGTCTTGTCTGTCTAGTCTTGTCTGTCTAGTCTTGTCTGTTTAGTCATGTCTGTCTAGTCTTGTCTGTCTAGCCTTGTCTGTTTAGTCTTGTCTGTCTAGTCTTGTCTGTCTAGTCTCGTCTGTCTAGTCTTGTCTGTCTAGTCTTATCTGTCTAGTCTTGTCTGTCTAGTCTTGTCTGTCTAGTCTTGTCTGTCTAGTCTTGTCTGTCTAGTCTTGTCTGTCTAGTCTTGTCTGTCTAGTCTTGTCTGTCTAGTCTTGTCTGTCTAGTCTCGTCTGTCTAGTCTTGTCTGTCTAGTCTTATCTGTCTAGCCTTGTCTGTCTAGTCTTTTCTGTCTAGTCTTGTCTGTCTTGTCTTGTCTGTCTAGTCTTGTCTGTCTAGTCTTGTCTGTCTAGACTTGTCTGTCTAGTCTTGTCTGTCTTGTCTTGTCTGTCTAGTCTTGTCTGTCTAGTCTTGTCTGTCTAGTCTTGTCTGTCTAGTCTTGTCTGTCTAGTCTTGTCCGTCTAGTCTTGTCTGTTTAGTCTTGTCTGTCTAGTCTTTTCTGTCTAGTCTTGTCTGTCTTGTCTTGTCTGTCTAGTCTTGTCTGTCTAGTCTTGTCTGTCTAGTCTTGTCTGTCTAGTCTTATCTGTCTAGTCTTGTCTGTCTAGTCTTGTCTGTCTAGTCTTGTCTGTCTAGTCTTGTCTGTCTAGTCTTGTCTGTCTAGTCTTGTCTGTCTAGTCTTGTCTGTCTAGTCTCGTCTGTCTAGTCTTGTCTGTCTAGTCTTGTCTGTCTAGTCTTGTCTGTCTAGTCTTGTCTGTCTAGTCTTGTCTGTTTAGTCTTGTCTGTCTAGTCTTGTCTGTCTAGTCTCGTCTGTCTAGTCTTGTCTGTCTAGTCTTATCTGTCTAGCCTTGTCTGTCTAGTCTTTTCTGTCTAGTCTTGTCTGTCTTGTCTTGTCTGTCTAGTCTTGTCTGTCTAGTCTTGTCTGTCTAGACTTGTCTGTCTAGTATTGTCTGTCCAGTCTTGTCTGTCTATTCTTGTCTGTTTAGTCTTGTCTGTTTAGTCTTGTCTGTCTAGTCTTGTCTGTCTAGTCTTGTCTGTCTAGTCTTGTCTGTCTAGTCTTGTCTGTCTAGTCTTGTCTGTCTAGTCTTGTCTTTCTAGTCTTGTCTGTTTAGTCTTGTCTGTCTAGTCTTGTCTGTCTAGTCTTGTCCGTCTAGTCTTGTCTGTTTAGTCTTGTCTGTCTAGTCTTGTCTGTCTAGTCTCGTCTGTCTAGTCTTGTCTGTCTAGTCTTATCTGTCTAGCCTTGTCTGTCTAGTCTTTTCTGTCTAGTCTTGTCTGTCTTGTCTTGTCTGTCTAGTCTTGTCTGTCTAGTCTTGTCTGTCTAGACTTGTCTGTCTAGTATTGTCTGTCCAGTCTTGTCTGTCTATTCTTGTCTGTTTAGTCGTGTCTGTTTAGTCTTGTCTGTCTAGTCTTGTCTGTCTAGTCTTATCTGTCTAGTCTTGTCTGTCTAGTCTTGTCTGTCTAGTCTTGTCTGTCTAGTCTTGTCTTTCTAGTCTTGTCTGTTTAGTCTTGTCTGTCTAGTCTTGTCTGTCTAGTCTTGTCCGTCTAGTCTTGTCTGTTTAGTCTTGTCTGTCTAGTCTTTTCTGTCTAGTCTTGTCTGTCTTGTCTTGTCTGTCTAGTCTTGTCTGTCTAGTCTTGTCTGTCTAGTCTTGTCTGTCTAGTCTTGTCTGTCTAGTCTTGTCTGTCTAGTCTTGTCTGTCTAGTCTTGTCTGTCTAGTCTTGTCTGTCTAGTCTTGTCTGTCTAGTCTTGTCTGTCTAGTCTTGTCTGTCTAGTCTTGTCTGTCTAGTCTTGTCTGTCTAGTCTTGTCTGTCTAGTCTTGTCTGTCTAGTCTTGTCTGTCTAGTCTTGTCTGTCTAGTCTTGTCTGTCTAGTCTTGTCTGTCTAGTCTTGTCTGTCTAGTCTTGTCTGTCTAGTCTTGTCTGTCTAGTCTTGTCTGTCTAGTCTTGTCTGTCTAGTCTTGTCTGTCTAGTCTTGTCTGTCTAGTCTTGTCTGTCTAGTCTTATCTGTCTAATCTAGTCTGTCTAGTCTTGTCTGTCTAGTCTTGTCTGTCTAGTCTTGTCTGTCTAGTCTTGTCTGTCTAGTCTTGTCTGTCTAGTCTTGTCTGTCTAGTCTTGTCTGTCTAGTCTTGTCTGTCTAGTCTTGTCTGTCTAGTCTTGTCTGTCTAGTCTTGTCTGTCTAGTCTTGTCTGTCTAGTCTTGTCTGTCTAGTCTTGTCTGTCTAGTCTTGTCTGTCTAGTCTTGTCTGTCTAGTCTTGTCTGTCTAGTCTTGTCTGTCTAGTCTTGTCTGTCTAGTCTTGTCTGTCTAGTCTTGTCTGTCTAGTCTTGTCTGTCTAGTCTTGTCTGTCTAGTCTTGTCTGTCTAGTCTTGTCTGTCTAGTCTTGTCTGTCTAGTCTTGTCTGTCTAGTCTTGTCTGTCTAGTCTTGTCTGTCTTGTCCTGTCTGTCTAGTCTTGTCTGTCTAGTCTTATCTGTCTAATCTAGTCTGTCTAGTCTTGTCTGTCTAGTCTTGTCTGTCTAGTCTTGTCTGTTTAGTCATGTCTGTCTAGTCTTGTCTGTCTAGCCTTGTCTGTCAAATCTTGTCTGTTTAGTCTTGTCTGTCTAGTCTTGTCTGTCTAGTCTCGTCTGTCTAGTCTTGTCTGTCTAGTCTTATCTGTCTAGTCTTGTCTGTCTAGTCTTGTCTGTCTAGTCTTGTCTGTCTAGTCTTGTCTGTCTAGTCTTGTCTGTCTAGTCTTGTCTGTCTAGTCTTGTCTGTCTAGTCTTGTCTGTCTAGTCTCGTCTGTCTAGTCTTGTCTGTCTAGTCTTGTCTGTTTAGTCTTGTCTGTCTAGTCTTGTCTGTCTAGTCTCGTCTGTCTAGTCTTGTCTGTCTAGTCTTATCTGTCTAGCCTTGTCTGTCTAGTCTTTTCTGTCTAGTCTTGTCTGTCTTGTCTTGTCTGTCTAGTCTTGTCTGTCTAGTCTTGTCTGTCTAGACTTGTCTGTCTAGTATTGTCTGTCCAGTCTTGTCTGTCTATTCTTGTCTGTTTAGTCTTGTCTGTTTAGTCTTGTCTGTCTAGTCTTGTCTGTCTAGTCTTGTCTGTCTAGTCTTGTCTGTCTAGTCTTGTCTGTCTAGTCTTGTCTGTCTAGTCTTGTCTTTCTAGTCTTGTCTGTTTAGTCTTGTCTGTCTAGTCTTGTCTGTCTAGTCTTGTCCGTCTAGTCTTGTCTGTTTAGTCTTGTCTGTCTAGTCTTGTCTGTCTAGTCTCGTCTGTCTAGTCTTGTCTGTCTAGTCTTATCTGTCTAGTCTTGTCTGTCTAGTCTTTTCTGTCTAGTCTTGTCTGTCTTGTCTTGTCTGTCTAGTCTTGTCTGTCTAGTCTTGTCTGTCTAGTCTTGTCTGTCTAGTCTTGTCTGTCCAGTCTTGTCTGTCTAGTCTTGTCTGTCTAGTCTTGTCTGTCTAGTCTTGTCTGTCTAGTCTTGTCTGTCTAGTCTTGTCTGTCTAGTCTTGTCTGTCTAGTCTTGTCTGTCTAGTCTTGTCTGTCTAGTCTTGTCTGTCTAGTCTTGTCTGTCTAGTCTTGTCTGTCTAGTCTTGTCTGTCTAGTCTTGTCTGTCTAGTCTTGTCTGTCTAGTCTTGTCTGTCTAGTCTTGTCTGTCTAGTCTTGTCTGTCTAGTCTTGTCTGTCTAGTCTTGTCTGTCTAGTCTTGTCTGTCTAGTCTTGTCTGTCTAGTCTTGTCTGTCTAGTCTTGTCTGTCTAGTCTTGTCTGTCTAGTCTTGTCTGTCTAGTCTGGTCTGTCTAGTCTTGTCTGTCTAGTCTTGTCTGTCTAGTCTTGTCTGTCTAGTCTTGTCTGTCTAGTCTTGTCTGTCTTGTCCTGTCTGTCTAGTCTTGTCTGTCTAGTCTTATCTGTCTAATCTAGTCTGTCTAGTCTTGTCTGTCTAGTCTTGTCTGTCTAGTCTTGTCTGTCTAGTCTTGTCTGTCTAGTCTTGTCTGTCTAGTCTTGTCTGTCTAGTCTTGTCTGTTTATCTAGTATCTCAGGGTAGTATTGTTAAGCTTAAAATGGAGTCTAGCTAACAATAAGCCAATTAAGACATACACAATTAATACTAATTTCTAGTAACAAATTTATAATTTGTATATTGGAAACTAGTTAGGTCCAACTATATGAAACGACATTTTTAATTCAAATTTAATTTTTTTTTCAACTTCCAACATTCTTATTTGACCAAAAGTGGTGTCAATCGACAGAAAACTGAACATTTCGCTCTGACATTTCTCTTGTTCGTTGGTGTTGTAGCGAAACTTTTATCTGTCGGCGTTTGAATAATGAGTTGAAACGGATTAAGCAAATAGATATTGCGTGCGTTTAATATAATTACACTTTCCAACTCTTCCCTGTCTTCTGGGTTTTATAAATTACTCCGCTATCTTGACTAGTCTGCACGATTCCTTACGAAACTGTTCGATCCGACTTTTTTCACTTTTACTAACGAACATTCCAATCTTAGTACAAACAAGACTAAAGGACAGACACGACTAAAGCAGAAAAGTTTCCTTCAAGTTTCCAAGTAACACTAGTTCCTTCTTAGTTTCTAGTTTGTGTCTATATAATCATTAGTAATATTAACTAACGCTAAGCTATATTTAGTTTCTAACAAATAACTTTATAGTTATCTTATCAATGTCACTTATCAATCTCTAGTTTTTATTATAATAATAATTATAATATTATATAAAAATTTCTATATTAATAAAAGGTAAATGGATTCCCCTTAAATCGGCGTTTTCGGGACGTCCGGCACAGCTTCAGCCCCAGGGGTGATCACGAGCCCCAAGGGCTGAAGCGGAGCCGGACGTCCCGAAAACGCCGATTTAAGGGGAATCCATCTACCTTTTATTCCCATTTCCTCCCTTAGAAGAAGCGCCGGAAGGACGATTCCACGTGGCGGAGACGCTGGCAGCCCACACAGGTAAGTGATCTAACCAGCCTGTGTTTTGTTTGTAAATTGTGAAATTTAGAGAGACACGGTGCGAACAGTTAGTATATGATTAATCAAAGGCTTCCTGTTGGACTGGACTGGACCGAACAGGACTGTACGGGAGTAGATTGGACTGGAGTAGACTAGACTGGAATGGACTGGACACGACCACAAAATACTAGACAACACCAGAGATGAGCAGACAAGACCAGACAAGGCCAGACAAGACCAGATAGAACCTCTCATGTTTTTACAATAAATATTGTAAGGAATTGATGAATGAAAATAATTAGTATCATTGAACTTCCGCCGAGAGTTTTCAGACTCTAATAATAAACACAATTCGCGCACATGTTCGCACTTGTACGTGAGTTTATTTATGTTTTAAAACGTACCATAAACTATATTTCCATGCGTCAACGCGACATTAGATTCAGCTCAACGCGTTTCCACCACAATTCAAAATAATTGGATTGTTACATAAGCAAGACAGACAAACCTAGATTCGCAAAAGATTAAGCAGGCAAGACTAGACATATATTTCTAGATAGACAAGATTAGAATTATCAAAATCAAATTAATGACGACTTATATAGTCACATGGTTGAAGCTAAATCAAAAACGAAAAGTAACAATAACATCCACTACGGTATCAAGTAGCACTACAACTCTATTTGGGTCTTGGCTGCAAGCACAATTTGCCTCCAACGGCATCTATCTAGCATTGCTTCCTGGTTCATTTTCGATACGAAATCTTCAGCATATCCGATAGAACATTGTCTTTCCATCTCATTCTAGGTCCTCCCGGTGGTCTTCTGTTCATCGATGCCTCCTGTCACGCCATTTTCAGCATTCTGTGTTCTATATATGTGTCGTGCCCATATCAATCTTTGTGACTTTGCTTCTCTCACAAAATCTCCATGGTACAATTGTTCTAACTCCGCGTTTGTTCTTATTCGATATTGCCCTGATCTAGGATCCTGACCATTACGGGATGTTATTATACATTTAATTAGTAAAGCTGTCGCGTAGTGGATGTTATTATTACTTTTAGGGTTCCGTACCGAAAACGGAACTCTTATAGGATCAATTTGTGGTCCGTCTGTCTGTCTGTCTGTCCGTCTGTCCGTCCGTCCGTCCGTCTGTCTGTCAAGACCATTTTTCTCAGGAACGCATAGAGGTAACAAGTTGAAATTTGTATCAAATACTCGGTTCTGCGGTCTCTTTCAGCTGTGAAAAAATCAAACTTGTAAGTAAACGCGATCAAAAGTTATGACCGTTTATGTCGCATATTTTGCGATTTCACAAGGGAATCAAAACCTATGGGGTACTTCCCGACCTAGAATCATGAAATTTGGCAGGAAGCAGTGTCTTAAAGCACAAGTAAAGGGAAAAATCTGAAAACTGTAAATATGTAGTTTAATTACAAGAAAAATGCGACTATTTACTATTAGAAACTTATGAAAATACACTAATGTGCTGCGTGGTATTGTTAGGCAGCAGAAGCATATGGGTTGCATACAGTTAGCTCCTCCTCGGTTAGGTCCGAAGGTTAAAAAGTATGTGTCGACACCAAGCTGTTTATTCTGAATTTTCTTTGTTTATATTCGTTATGCATTTCATCACGTACGCTGTATATACATAATATATACAGGGTATATATTATGTCTAAATTTTGCTTGTTTATAACCGACATGCGACATAGTCAAGTCCCGTAACATCCTGTATATATTATATTTCGTCTAATTTTTCTTTATAATCTACATATACGTACGCCCTATATATCACGTAATATCACGTACGCCCTATATTTTTTGGTAGTCAATTGCCCAAAAGCTGTCAATTGAACAACTGAATGTTAAGAGTATCGAAATAGATCTAGAAATAGTTAATATATTAGTTTATATTAGATCTAGAAATAGTTAGATCTTAATATAAGTTAGTGAATAAGTGTAATACTAAAATAAAGTTTTCTTTTCATAAGTTTAAAAATATTCGCCTTATTTAAAAAAAATACCCTGTATACCTTTATATAGGGTATATAGGTATACAGGCAAAATTGAGCAGTAAAAACAAATAGTATAGTTCCAGAACCCCTAAACACTCATTGTGAATGGGGGATGTATGGTAATAAAATATATGGTAGAATTCCATCGTACGACAACGACATCTTGAGGTTAAGCTTGCAGCGGTACTAAGATGGTCGTGATTTCAGGAGGGCCACTTGGGGCTCAAATTAACTGAATGTGCTTGCTACGTCCTCCACAAAAAAAGGTACCTTACTTACAAGTTTGTACGGAACCCTCGGTGCGCGAGTCACAACTCGCACTTGGCCGGGTTTTTTTCGTTTTTGAATTAGAATTATCTGTCTAGAAAACATTAGATGGACAAGCTTTTGAACGTGTCTCATTTCATCTATACACATGGATTTATATCTATACATATATACTTATATGGACAAGCAATCCCGAATATAGTTAATATCCGACTGTAAGCGTTTAAGCGGATTCTAAACCGAGAGATACCGTTCGAGAAGAAAAAAACTGTCGCTGGCCATAAATCAATTTGGATAGAAAACGGCATATAATTAAGAAAAAAGTCATAACATATCAACTTAAAGGCAGCAAGAAACTACCAAAGGCACTTGAATTTATTAGGCTGAAGAAAAACCAGTCCGGAATCCATTTGCGGCGCAGCAAAAACGCTCGACACAAGCCATGCCGTACTTGATTACAAGCGCACAAAAAGGCCACAACACGAGGAAAAAATACGAGAACGATCCGAAAAAAGGGATAAATAAAAGCGGCAGCGGACGCCGCACATCTCAAACGAAATCGATAAAACCTGGCCCCGATAATTTAATTTCCGCTCTGCTTTGTGCCCCGCTGCGAGTCCAAGATTATTTATAAATCAACAGATATCACTGGCAATGGGAAATATTTTTTATTCACAAAACTAGACTAAGATCACAAAACTGCATAGACTAAATGATACTGAAAAACGTGTTGACAACTAGACATCCCACAAGACTAGACGGACTAGGTGGCCTAGACGGCCTATGCCAGTGTTTCCCAACCTTTTTTGTGCAAAGCCTTTCTAAAATTCTTATGTTTAAGCCTATTTCTATATTCTTTAGCCTTTCTAAAATTCTTATTGTTTTTATCGGCGTACGAACAGGATTGCAGTTTTCCATCTCAAAGCGTTTCAGCATTCTTCGGAGGTAATTCTTTTGATTCAAGCTAAAACCCTCGTCAGTCCGTTCGATGTTGATTCCGAGGAACGATTTGAGCTCCCCCAAGTCTTTCATTCAGAATTTTCCTCTCAATTCTTCCTTGGAAAAATAAAATTTTCTGTAGTTTTTCCCTCAAACAATAATATCAACATAAAGAAGCAGGAAGATGTAGGTGTTATCGTTCTTCCGATATGCTCAGATCTTTTGAAATCACGGTTGGTTAAGAATTTGTCGATGGTTTGATTCCATGCTCTCGGTGCTTGCTTCAGTTCGTATAACGCTTTCTTCAGTTTGCAGACTAAATTTCGTTTGCCCTTGAAACCGTCGGGAATTTTGATAAAAAGCTCCTCCTGAATTTCACCGTGTAGGAATGAATTTTTAACATCCATGTGGTAGACTGCGCAGTTCTTCTCGACGATTACGGATAATAGGATTCTCAGCGTCGTAAGTCTTGCCAATGGGGCATATGTTTTTTCGTAGTCAAAACCATATTTCTGCGCACAACCCTTGATTAGTCTTGTAGCGCTCAAATTTCGCGCGTTTAACCTTGAAAACCCAGTTGCTATTGAGTGTGTATTTTTCTTCAGGAAGTGGTGTTAATTTCCAGGTTTCGTTTTCCTCAAGTGCGCTTATTTCTTCGGCGACTCCGTCCATCCAATGATCTTTGTCTTCACGGGTGACGATTTCCTCGTAGTTGCTCGGTACACGTTCCACGAAAACTTCGGCGTGCTACGCCAGGATTACATAATTTTCTATATCATCGTCCAGGTAATAGTCCTGCAGATAACGTTGCCTAGATCGACGTTTTTTCTTCATTTTCCGGTTCTTTGGTCTTGTCCTGTTTCTCCTGTGAACTTTCGTAAGTCCCCATTTTACCGCGTCTCACTTCGAAAGGTTCGCTTTTCTCGTTGCTGCAATCGAAGTCTTCTTTCTGATAGAGTACTTCTTCGTCTTTACTGCTTCCGGTTTTTACTTCTATTGGCTCTACAACATCTGGAACAATCCAGTCTTCATTTGGCAGTCCTTCAAAAGAAAATTTTGATTCGTTGAAGATAACATCACATCCAACGATGACCTTATGCTCTTCTGGATCTCAAAACGTGTAACCATTTGTGCAATATCCAATCGTGAAACATTTCTTCGATCGAGATTCGAATTTTCCGCCTACAATTTGCGTTGGAATGCGTAGAAAGGCTACGCATCCAAAACCCTTTAGTTTCTTCAAGTTGGACTCTTCATTGAACCAAAACGACGCCGGAACTTTCCCGTACAACGGGAACACGATGAAGTGGGACATCAATTAATCAGATAAACTGCTGCTTGGACTGCCTCGGACCAAAAATGTTTACATTGGAGGAGCGTACATCTGACCTTCTCTAGTATAGTTCATCTATTCATTCTGTCTGCTAATCCGCTTTGCTCTGGCGAATAACGGATGGTAAACTCTAAAGTTTGAAAGTAATTAAAATCTGAATTAATATGAGCACTATGTTTCACCTTCAAATGCGCCTCAAGACGACCTTGTTTCATCGATTCAAAATCAAAATTCTCGCCAAAAGAAATTTATAAAATTTATTATTTAAGAATTTGCTTTTTTTCTTTCAATTTTAGCACCTAAATATAGCATTGCATTTAAATGGCCCGGAGCAAAAGGGTTAAACTCACGTCGGGTCCATTTTCGAATTGTCCTCCTTAACAATCAAATTGCCCCCCTGTGGGGCGCGGGCCCCACGTTGGGAAACACCGGTCTAGACGGACTAGACGAACTAGACGGTCTAGACGGCCTAGATGGCCTAGACGGCCTAGACGGACTAGACCTCGCACGTGGGGCTACATATACCTCACACTCTCATCTGTGAAAACTGGAAGTGGAAAACCAGAAACGGAAGTCGAAACCGGACGTCGGAACCGGAAGTGTCAAGGTAAATGGTGGTGGAGGGCCTAGAAGGAACCATCTTCCCTACTTCTATGTAAGACGGCCTAGACGGACTACACCTCGGACGTGGGGCTACATATACCTCACACTCTAATCTGTGAAAACTGGAAGTGAAAAACCGGAAACGGAAATCTAAACCGGAAGTGTCAAGGGCAATAGAGGTGGGGGGCCTAGAAGGAACCATCTTTCCCTACTTCGATGTAAGACGGCCTAGACGACCTAGAACAGTGGTGGCGAACCTATGGCGCGCGTGCCACATCTGACAAGTAGAAAAATTTTATTGGCAACGCGAACGCATGCCTTCTAAAATTGTTAGATTAACTATCCTTTCTAAAATAAATTTTGAAGTTTCTCAATCTACTTTTGTGCAACATCAATGGTGTAAAATATAACACGTGTTCAAAATCCGTCGATTGGTTTGCCCGTAATTGCAAAAGGCGAACAAAAATTTTCAAATTTAAAAAATTCACCAAAGCCGTATTTACAAAGCTACAATTTGGTAATTTGTGATACCTTGCAGGAATATCAATTCATACCAAGTTTCATCAAAATCCGTCGATTGGTTTGTCCGTAATTGCAAAAGACGCACAAAAATTAACAAATTTCAAAAATTCACGAAAGCCTTATTTACAAAGCAACAATTTTGAAATTTGGGAATTTGTGAGATCTCATAAGAATATCGAACCATACCGCGTTTTTTTTTAAATCCGTCGATTGGTTTGCCCGTAATTTCAAAAGTGCACAAAAATTTCAAAATTTCACAAAACCCGTATTTACAAAGCTACAATTTTTAAATTTGGCAATTTGTGGGACCTCGTAATAATATCAAACCATAACACGTTTATCAAAATCCGTAGATTGGTTTGCCTGTAATTGCAAAAGGTGCACAAAAATTTCCAAAATTCACAAAGCCGTATTTACAAAGCAACAATTTTGAAATTTGCTAATTCTGTAAGATTTCGGAATAATATCAAATTATACCAAGTTTCATCAAAATCCGTCCATTGGTTGGTGTGTAATTTGAAAAGGCGCACAAAAATTTCCAAAATTCACAAAAGCCGTATTTACAAAGCAACAATTTTGAAATTTGGTAATTCTGTAAGATTTCGGAATAATATCAAATTATACCAAGTTTCATCAAAATCCGTCGATTGGTTGGTGTGTAATTTGAAAAGGCGCACAAAAATTTCCAAAATTTACAAAAGCCGTATTTCCAAAGCTGCAATTTTGAAATTTGTTAATTTGTAGGACCTCGAAAGAGTATCAAATCCTAACACGTTTCATCAAAATACGCGTATTGGTTTGCCTGTAATTGCAAAAAGTGCACAAAAATTTCCAAAATTCATAAAAGCCGTATTTACAAAGCCAAAATTTTGAAATTTGGTAATTTCTGAGATTTCGCAAGAATAACAAATTATATCAAGTTTCATCAAAATCCGTCCATTGGTTTGAGTGTAATTTCAAAAGGCGCACAAAAATTTCAAAAATTCACAAAACCCGTATTTACAAAGCTACAATTTTGAAATTTGGCAATTTGTGGGACCTCGTAAGAATATCTAATCATACTACATTTCATAAAAATTCGTGTATTGGTTTGCCTGTAATTGCAAAAGGTGCACAAAAATTTCCAAATTTCACCAAAGCCATATTTACAATGCTACAATTTCGAAATTTGGGAATTTGTGAGATCTTGTAAGAATATCAATTCATACCAAGTTTCTTCAAAAGACTTCAATTGGTTTGTCCGTAATTGCAAAAGACGCACAAAAATTTACAAATTTCAAAAATTCACAAAAGCCGTATTTACAAAGCTACAATTTTGAAATTTGGCAATTTGTGGGACCTCGTAAGAATATCTAATCATACTACATTTCATAAAAATCCGTGTATTGGTTTGCCTGTAATTGCAAAAGGTGCACAAAAATTTCCAAATTTCACCAAAGCCATATTTACAATGCTACAATTTCGAAATTTGTGAGATCTTGTAAGAATATCAAATCATACCAAGTTTCTTCAAAAGACGTCAATTGGTTTGTCCGTAGTTGCAAAAGACGGACAAAAATTTACAAATTTCAAAAATTCACAAAAGCCGTATTTACAAAGCTACAATTTTGAAATTTGGTAATTTGTGGGACCTCGTAAGACAATCAAATCAAAATACGTTTCATCAAAATACGCGGATTGGTTTGCCTGTAATTGCAAAAGATGCACAAAAATTTCCAAAATTCATAAAAGCCGTATTTACAAAGCCACAGT
Organism: Phosphuga atrata; assembly: GCA_944588485.1. Classification (NCBI taxonomy): domain Eukaryota; kingdom Metazoa; phylum Arthropoda; class Insecta; order Coleoptera; family Silphidae; genus Phosphuga; species Phosphuga atrata. Next base: position 61,905,705 of record OX155900.1, read on the forward strand.
TTTTAAATTTGGCAATTTCTGAGATTTCACAAGAATAACAAATTATAACAAGTTTCATCAAAATCCGTCCATTGGTTTGAGTGTAATTTCAAAAGGCGCACAAAAATTTCCATAATTCACAAAAGCCGTATTTACAAAGCTACAATTTTGAAATTTGTTAATTTGTGGGACCTCGTAAGAGTATCAAATCCTAACACGTTTCATCAAAATACGCGGATTAGTTTGCCTGTAATTGCAAAAGGTGCACAAAAATTTCCAAAATTCAAAAAAGCCGTATTTACAAAGCCACAATTTTGAAATTTGGTAATTTCTGAGATTTCGCAAGAATAACAAATGATACCAAGTTTCAGCAAAATCCGTCCATTGGTTTGTGTGTAATTTCAAAAGGCGCACAAAAATTTCAAAAATTCACAAAACCCATATTTACAAAGCTACAATTTTGAAATTTGGCAATTTGTGGAACCTCGTAAGAATATCTAATCATACTACGTTTCATAAAAATCCGTGGATTGGTTTGCCTGTAATTGCAAAAGGTGCACAAAAATTTCCAAATTTCACCAAAGCCATATTTACAACGCTACAATTTCGAAATTTGTGAGATCTTGTAAGAATATTAATCCATACCAAGTTTCTTCAAAAGACGTCAATTGGTTTGTCCGTAATTGCAAAAGACGCACAAAAATTTACAAATTTCAAAAATTCACAAAATTCGTATTTAAAAAGCTACAATTTTGAAATTTGGTAATTTGTGGGACCTCGCAAGAGTATCAAATCATAATACGTTTTATCAAAATACGCGGATTTTTTTGCCTGTAATTGCAAAAGGTGCACAAAAATTTCCAAAATTCATAAAAGCCGTATTTACAAAGCCACAATTTTGAAATTTAGTATTTTCTGAGATTTCGCAAGAATAACAAATTATAACAAGTTTCATCAAAATCCGTCCATTGGTTTGTGTGTAATTTCAAAAAGCGCACAAAAATTTAAAAAATTCACAAAACCCTGTATTTACAAAGCTACAATTTTGAAATTTGGCAGTTTGTGGGACCTCGTAAGAATATCTAATCATACTACGTTTCATAAAAATCCGTGGATTGGTTTGCCTGTAATTGCAAAAGGTGCACAAAAATTTCCAAATTTCACCAAAGCCATATTTACAATGCTACAATTTCGAAATTTGGGAATTTGTGAGATCTTGTAAGAATATCAATTTATACCAAGTTTCTTCAAAAGACGTCAATTGGTTTGTCCGTAATTGCAAAAGACCCACAAAAATTTACAAATTTCAAAAATTCACAAAAGCCGTATTTACAAAGCTACAATTTTGAAATTTGGTAATTTGTGGGACCTTGTAAGAGTATTCTAATCATAACAAGTTTCATCAAAATACGCGGATTGGTTTGCCTGTAATTGCAAAAGGTGCACAAAAATTTACAAAATTCATAAAAGCCGTATTTACAAAGCCACAATTTTGAAATTTTGTAATTTCTGAGATTTCGCAAGAATAACAAATTATACCAAGTTTCATAAAAATCTGTCCATTGATTTGTGTGTAATTTCAAAAGGCGCACAAAAATTCGCAAAACCCGTATTTACAAAGCTACAATTTTTAAATTTGGCAATTTGTGGGACGTCGTAAGAATATCTAATCATACTATGTGTCATAAAAATCCGTGGATTGGTTTGCCTGTAATTGCAAAAGGTGCACAAAAATTTCCAAATTTCACCGCGGCCGGGAAAAGGTTCGCCGCCACTGGTCTAGACGGACTAGACCTCGCACGTGGGGCTACATATACCTCACACTCCCACTTTTGAAAACTGGAAGAGGAAAACCGGAAACGGAAGTCGAAACCGGAAGTCGGAACTGGAAGTGTCAAGGTCAATGGAGGTGGACGGCCTAGAAGGAACCATCTATCCCTACTTCGATGTAAGACGGCCTAGACCGCCTAGATGACCTAGACGGACTAGACCTCGGACGTGAAGCTACATATACCTCACACTCTCATCTGTGAAAACTGGAAGTGAAAAACCGGAAACGGAAGTCGAAACCGGAAATGTCAAGGGCAATGGAGGTGGAGGGCCCAGAAGGAACCATCTTTCCCTACTTCGATGTAAGACGGCCTAGACGGCCTAGAACGCCTAGACGGCCTAGAACGCCTAAACGGCCTAGACGGACTTAACGGACTAGAGAGACTAGACGGACTAGACAGACAAGACAAGCCAGATGAAATTATTCATCAATTTAGTAGCACATTATTCTAGTTCCTTTGTAATATAACTATATAGACAAGTAAAGACTAGCCAGACTAAACTACACAGAAAAGAGTGGACTAACCAGACAAAACCAAATTAGATTGAAAAAGCGCCTTGTAAACGAATTATTCATCCGTTTATTGAAACATTATTCCAGTTCCTTTGTAATATCTCCTCATTATACAACAAATTAAAATATATTGAGTCCATACAGATAGCGAGAGACTTGAAATTAACATACAATATATCACCAGCGACTTGTTTACGTTCCATTCTTTGTTAATGTTTACACTAAGCTGAAAATAAAAACGCAGCGGTGCCGGGAAATTAAAAACAATTTCCTCCCTCGGTTGTGATTTCTTTTTGTTGTTATTACGCTCGTACGGCTCGCGTTTTCTCCGGCAATTTTACATAATATGAGAATATATGCAAAATAATAATTAAATAACTCGGTCGATGGTGTGTTGTTGCTCACACGCGATCCATGTTTTTCTAATCTCTCCTGAATATATTTAACAGTGTAAGGAAATATTGACAAGAAAGTCTTATGCAATCTTATCTAGACTTATACAGTCTAGTCGCATTCAATCATGTAATCTGTGATTACATGATTGAATGCGACTAGACTGTATTATTTTTTACTAATCACATTATTATTTACTAATTACATTACTAATCACATATTTATGATCATTTCAGACGAATCAATTATTAGCACATATTATGTGCAGCAGGAGCTGAACATCTTGCAACTCTTCTTATTCTTCACACAGACATACAATACAGACAAGCGCCACAAGAATTGCGCATCATCAATTCTGCTTACTATTTCATATACAACTTCACGTTCCACATACATCATTTGGCGTTGAAAGCGCCATTAGGGTCGCGCACCTGAAAATTGGTTACACAATTCATCAGTTGTTCCGCCTTCAGCAACTACAGTCAAACCTGGATAAGTGAGAACTGGGTAAGGGAAAAAACTCTATAAATGAGAGTCATTGAAAAATAGAAACCTCTATAAGAGAGAGTCGATTATTTATACGAGTCAGTTTTTAATCAAAGAAGTTTGCGGCAAGCGTTTGTGCGATATCCATACGGCAAACGTGTGGATAGGGCATAATAAGTTAGTCTGCGACAAATCTTTCAAGGGTGAAGACGCATTTCAAAACGCAATCTTTTTAAATACCCACGTAATGTCTAAAAGAAAATTCCAAGTGTTCTCAAAAAACTCAAAATCTTGAATGCGTTTGAATGTGGGAAATCGCGTAGTGAAATCAGAGCGAGTTTGGTCTACCAAAATCCACCTATTATAAAATTATTAAATCAAAATATTCTATTAAGTCTCAGTGCTCTGAGGGAGACGGAAATGTTAAGAGGAGTCGACTTCCCGAGTCTCCCGATATCGAAAACTGCCTTTTAGAATGGATCAAACAAACTCGCGACAAGAATATTCCCATAGATGGACCCTTGTTAAAACAAAAATCTAAAGATTTTACTTCAAAATTGGGAATTCTGAAGTTTTCGGCTAGTAATGGCTGGTTAGAGGGTTTTAAAAGGCGCAATGATATAGCTTCTAAAAAAGTAGCCGGAGAAAGCAAATCTGTGGACCAAAGCCTGTGTAACCAATGGACTAAAGATTTTCCTGGTTTCTTAAGGGTGTATCATCCAGACAATATTTACAATGCGGATGAAACTGCTTTGTGCTTCAAGTGCCTTCCCGATAAAACATTTACATTTAAAGGAGAAAAATGTCATGGAGGGAAACAAAGTAAAGAACGTCTAACTATTCTTCAATTCGTAAACATGACCGGTACGGACAACCTCTTTTCATCATTGGCAAATCAAAACGACCTCGATGTTTAAAAGGTGTCAAGACTCTACCTGTTGATTATGCCAATAATACAAAAGCTTGGATGACAAGGATATTATTTCAAGATTTGTTGAAAACAGTTAACAAGGATATGAAAATAAAACGTAAAAAAATCCTGCTTTTTATTGATAACTGTGCTGCCCATACGGAATTACCAACATTTGAAAATGTAAAAGTCATGTTCTTACCTGCAAATACCACCAGTAAACTTCAACCTTTAGATCAAGGTATCATACACACATTTAAACGCTTTTATCGCAGAGAAGTTGTTCAACATACTCTTAGATGCCTCGAAGCAAATCATAGCCCGGATATTAACGTACTTCTAGCCATGAAATATGCAAGGAAAGCATGGTACACAGAAAGTGATGTTACTATCAAAAACTGTTTCAAGAAAGTCGGATTTTGTATCAGTACAGATAAACGAGAATTTCTGCCAGAAGGTAATGAAGTTAACGCTGGACCTAGCAATGAGGAATGGACCAAGCTTGTGGCTCAAGAATCTATTGGTGATGTGGTAACGCCAACCTTTGAAGATTATGTACAAATTGACGACGACCTGGCTACCAACGGAGAATTTACCGATGACAATATTGTGCAGAATTATATGAGAACGTGTACTGACGAAAATGACTAAATGAAATGAAAATGACGAAAATGTGAAGATGAAACCGACCGATCACAAACTTTGGATACAGAAGTAGAGAACATTCCAAAGAAGAAAGAAATTTTTAAGGCACTGGAGAAGATACACAAGTTTTTTGAATACTCGGCGGTTGTTGATAAGAAAATATTCGATAAAATTTATGAATTAGAAAATCATGCACAAAATGTAAAAACGGAAAAACAGAAAAAGCTAACTAATTTTTTTGAATAAATGTGTAAAATTGTTTCTTTCCTTTTTGTAAATAAGTAAATCTATGTATATAATGCATACATATATTTATTCATTCCATATTTGCTCTATCGTTTATTAGCCTCTATGAGTGAGAAAGGCCACTGTACCTCTGTACTCTATAAGCTAGGAACTCGGGTTAGTGAGAAACCTCTATAAGCGAAAAAGAATTCGCAGTCCCTTGAGCTCTCACTTATCCAGGTTTGACTGTATTCCATTCATATCAATTCTTCCATCCACAATAACTATTCCATTTCAACAAATACGATCCACATGTAGTGGTACGTTGTACTAAGTGAGTAACGAGCCGAAATGAAATAAAAAGGGGGCAAAATAGTAGATTATGATACAAGTGTGTGCCAAAGCCTTTCACACACGTCTGTCATACATTATTTTAATGGGAAAAACCATTAAAATCGCAAAAGTCGTCCCTGAAGGAGAATGCTGCGACAAATTTTAGTGATAACGGTCCCGCTGTACAGCCCGATAAAGAAGAAGATAAAGAAGAAAAAAATGGAAAAAAAGAAGAAAGAAATAAGATAATCCCTGTCGTGGATCGGCATCCTGGAAAAAACAATAACAATCGAATTGAAACGGTTGGCGAGGAAAATTCAACAAATTTAAATGAAAACCATAGCAAATGGGAAACTCAGCGGTATAGAAAAAGGAGAACCAGAAACTCGAACATAATTGGAACCAACGATGATACTACTGTCATAAAAGCAGCAACAAGATATTGTCATTTACATGTTTACCGGCTAGATCCGAAACTCTCAATTGATAACGTTACTAATTACCTCAATGATAAGAACTTCAACAACGTAACTTGTAAAAAGTTAATTTCCAAACACCCCAACGAATATTCGTCGTTCAAGGTAACGGTGCCGATAGAACATCTAGAGAACATAATGAAACCGGAGACGTGGCCGAGAAACACGTGTATAAACCGTTTTTTACTGAGGTTGGAGAATACAACGGAGAAATTGAAATAAACCGAGTTACCATTACAACCCCTCGAATAAATTCATCAAAAACTACGCAACCTGCAATCATACCACACAGCCTACATGGTGAGAGGAAAACAAATATAAAGCTTAACCCTCGTTCAAAATTTAGTTTAATAAACCAGAATGTTCAATCCATTGGCAATTGTATAAACAAGATTGAATATATGTTAGAGGATAATCCACACTGTCAGTGTCTTGCAATGACTGAACACTGGAAAAGTGCAGATCAATTACAACTGTACAAAATTAAAGATTTTAGACTGACCTCTCATTTTTGCAGAGGAGAGGGTAAGCACGGCGGAGTCGCTATTTTTTGTAAAGAAACTCTATACCAAAAAAGTAGGAACGATATAAACAATCTAGCAGAAAAAGTTGTATTTGAATGCGCAGCAACGGAGATGCTCCTCGACACCAAGTCCATAATCATAATAACCATTTACAGATCGCCCCTCGCGTCACATAAACCTTTTATGGATAAACTTCATAACCTCCTACTGAAATTAAATAAAGAAGAAAAGGAATTTTTCATTGCAGGGGATTTTAATATAGATATTTCAAAAACGACAAATATGAATCAGCAACTTATATCACTCCTGGACTCCTTTCAGTGCACTTTGGCATTCAAAGATACGAGTCACCCGTCGACAGGAACCTGTATCGATAATTTCATAATAAAATCCGGTTCAATATTTCAAACTACAACCATTAACTACCATATCTCCGACCACAACGCTCAACTGATTACCTTTGAAAGGTGCAAACAACCTTCAACGTCGAAATTCATACGACTCTTCTCGCAGGCCAATGTAGCAGCTTTCAGACAACGTCTACGTGAGGAATCATGGAAAGAAATTCTGCAGTGTGACGAATTGGATATCAATAGCCAGTGGAATACTTTCATGAACGTTTTCATTTTATATTTTAATGAATGTTTTCCTCGAGTCCCTAAAGATACAAGGAAGAGAAATCATAGTAACTTTAACACTCGCCAAATATACATGGTAAGAAAACATGGTAAGAAATTTCAAGCCAGAGTACAAAAAAGCCTACAATAAATTACGTAGAGATTATACTGCTCTACTGAGAACGCAAAAGAAAATTAAATTTGAAAACCAACTAAAACATACTGACAACATCAGCAGAACAACTTGGGACGTAATTAAAAAAATCACGCAATTAAACCCTAGACCTTTACAATTAATCGAAAATGCAAACAATGTCCCTACAATTTCAGCGGAAAATTTAAACAATTTCTTCACAGATAACGCTGAAGAAATAACAAAAAATCTCCCATCTGTCCCTTTCTATAGTTACATCCCGGAAACAAACAGGTCAATGGTGGTAGACCCTCTGACTGCAACGGAGCTTTACAATATCACTATGAATATGAAAAACAAAAAATGTGCCGGTAGCGACGACATACCCATTCGAGTTATCAAAGAGAGCTTTTGGGAAATAGCAGACCCACTAATATATATAGCGAACAACTCCATAGTATCTGGTATTTTCCCAGAAGTCCTTAAAACTTCTACAATTATTCCTATATTTAAGAAGGGAGATAAAAATGACATGGCGAACTATAGACCTATCAGTATATTATCCTCTTTTGCAAAGGTTGTAGAGAAGATCTTTCAAGTAAGAATAGTATCCTTTCTACAGAAATATAATACCATTAGCGTCTGCCAGCATGGTTTTATCAAAGGAAAAAGTGTAGAAACAGCTTGTTTCCAATATATTGATAATATCTACAAGCAACTTGATAACCAAGACATCCCTTCCGGTATTCTCGTCGATTTATCGAAGGCTTATGATACTGTTGACCACAATATTCTTCTAAATAAAATGGAAAAGTATGGAATCAGAGGGACAGCGCTAGAATGGGTGAAGTCTTACTTATCCAACCGTAAGCAGATCACGAAAATTGAAACACCTTACGGCTTTGTAACATCTACAACGAGAACAGTCAGGACGGGGATACCTCAAGGGAGTATCTTGGGCCCTATCCTATTTACTATTTATGTCAACGATCTGCCTACAGCAATAGACAATACATCAGCCCTAATGGTTAACTACGCGGACGACACTAGTCTCCTTCTCAAAAACCGTAGCGTGGAAGAAGTTCATACTAATTCAACATTGGTAATGAACCGGTTGATAAACTGGTTCAATTCAAACCGTTTAGTAATTAACAAGGACAAAACCAACATCATTATATTTAAAACAAAAAGAAGTTTGAAACTTTATCCTGAAAATATTGCCATAGGGAACGATCTGTTTGCTGCAAAACAATCTGTAAGAATTCTAGGAGTGATAGTTGATAACACCTTAGACTGGGGAAACCATATTTTAGCATTAATGTGCAAATTGAATAAAGCCAGTTATGCACTAAGAATCCTCCAACCCTCCGTGGGCTTAGAAGTCTTACGTATTGTATATTTTGCCAATTTCCATTCCCATCTCCGCTATGGCATTATTTTTTGGGGCACCGGTAAGGATATTAAATGTCTATTTAGAATTCAAAAGCAAGCTATCAGAATATTATATAATCTAGAATACAGGACATCTTGTCGTGGGAAATTTAAAATCGCGAAAATCCTGACAGTTGTTGGAACCTACATCTATGAACTACTGGTTTTCATATATAAACACCGAAAGTATTTTGAGAATTATTTAGTCTCACACAGTCAAAACACCAGACAAGTTCATCTAGCCTACAACATACCCCATCATAAGTTGACGTTGACTGAGAAAAACCCTACATATACCGGTATAAAGCTCTTCAATGCATTGCCTAGAGAGATCAGATTCGTAATGGGGTTAAGAAATTATAAACATAAGGTATTTGAATATATCAACAACATGGAACCTTACACAATGGAGGAGTTTTTTATGTTTCAATCCGGCCAAAAATCTTATACCTTTTAAAAAAAGTGTCTTTTACCTTTGCATTTAATTTATTTATTTTAATTTATTTATTTATATTTATTAGTGTATTAATGTTTGTACTTATTAGCAGTACTTAATCTGTATTTAATACTATGATATTGGTCTTGTTAGTTGCATTATCATGGTATATGTTTTACTGACACTTTTCATTTAGTATTTTTATTCACTTTTGTATAAACTACTTTATTAATGAAATAAATATCTTTTGATTTGATTTGATTTTATCTACGAATCATGTTAAAATACTGTTAAATTGTAATTTTGACTGACAACATACTTCAAGTCAGTGACACAATAAGGTTAAAAAGTTCAGCGCCTCCGTGGAAAAAATTGCTAACTAATAAACACGCACAGTAACGGGAACACTATTTGGTCGTTGTCGATGAGTAGGGAAAGAGTTTTTCCATCTGGGCCCTCCACATCCACTGACCTTGACACTTTGATTTTTCCTTCTAGGCCCTCCACCTCCACTGACCTTGACCTTTTGATTTTTTCCTTTTGGGCCCTCCACCTCCACTGACCTTGACCCTTTGATTTTTCCATCTAGGCCCTCCACCTCCAGAGATCTTGACACTTTGTTTTTTCCTTCTAGGCCCTCCACATCCACTGACCTTGACACTTTGAAACTGATTTTTCCTTGTAGGCCCTCCACATCGACTGACCTTGACCCTTTGATTTTTTTTCTTCTAGGCCCTCCACTGACCTTGACACTTTGTTTTTTTTTTCCATATAGGCCCCCCACCTCCACTAACCTTGACGCCTTGACCGGCTTCTACTTCCGTTTTCGATTTTGAATTTTTCAGCATGCGCCGAATTTTGCATTTTCCAACGCACAGTAAAGGAACCGGAAATGGAGCGACCGAATGTGAAAAACAGGAAATGAGAAACCGGAAGTTAGAAACCGGATGTGGGAAACCGAAAACAGAGTTCGAAACCGGAAGTCGGAATCGGAAACGGAAGTCGAAACCAGACCTCACACCCAGCATGTGGTTACATAAACCTCACACGCGGGACTACATAGACCTCACACCCAGCGTGGGGTTACATAGACTTCGCACGTGGGGTTACATAAACCTCACACTCTCATATCGCAACTCCAACAGAAAAGTGACACAAGTGCGAAATGGCGGATGAAAAATCGCCATAATTTAAGCTGAAAATTGTCTAACTAGGATGTTGTTTTTAGTATTATGAAGTCGATTTTTGGTTTAATTCAATTATTGATTGCCAGAAAGTGGAAGTGTCTTTTTTCATCTGAGCAGATTTTCAACAAAAATATGACAGATAAACAGTTGTTCTCAGAAATCAGCAATTCGCACTTGTGTCACTTTTCCGTTGGATGTGCGATATGTGAAGAGGAAAACCGGAAATGGAAGTCGAAACCGGAAGTCGGAAGTGTCAAGGTCAATGGAGGTGGAGGGCCTAGAAACAACCATCTTTCCCTACTTCGATGTAATCTAGGTTAACCTAGATTTAATCTAGATTAGATTATGGTTAGGTTATGTTATATTAGAGCCAGATACATCCAGACAAGGTCAGACAAGGTTAGACAAAGTAAGACAGGTTCATATAAAACTAGACAAGGCGAAACAAGACACAAGCTAGGAACAGCGAAGATTTAAAAGAAAAAGCAGAACACATTACGGAACAACTCGACGAAATGGGCATCAAACTAGCAGCCGAAAAAACAGAAATGGTTCTTCTCGCAGGCCGCAGGAAACTCACCAGACTGGAGATAAAAATAAATGGGGAAATAATAAAATCCAGAAACTCTTTAAAATATCTGGGTGTCTATCTAGACAAGGACATACGAATGGCAGAGCATATAAAGAACACCTGCACAAAAGCCACAAACACCCTCAACGTTCTTGCCATGATAATGCCAAATGTCAATGGCCCTGCAACAAATAAACGAAGAACGCTAGCATCCGTGGTTTCCTCCATCATCCTCTACGGAGCCCCAATTTGGTCGTGCGCGCTAAAATATAAACACAATGTTGCCAAACTAGAAAAAGTAAACAGAAGAATGGCTATAAGAATAACGGCAGCATACAGAACTGTCTCTACAGAGGCAGTGCTGGCTATCGCCGGGACCCCCCCCCCCCCCCTATAAAACTACTCGTGCTCGAACGCTGCCAGCTGCATGGTAGAGGAACGGCCAACAGAAATGAAGCCAGGGGAGGATTTTATGTCATCATGGCAGGACCTGTGGGAAAAGTACAACGGCTGGACCAAAACATTCATAAAAAATATCAGAGCATAGTGCGAGAAACCTTGGGGCGAGGTAGACCACTACATAACCCAAGCCATGACAGGACACGGCGTTTTTGGCATATACCTGTTCAGAATAGGAAAGAGGCAAAATACCGCGTGCTCGTACTGCTCCGAAGAAATGGATGGGCCCGAACACACTTTGTTCCACTGCCCCAGATGGGACGCAGAAAGACAACGCGTATAAGACACTAGCGGCATTGTCTTTGCAAGCAGAAACTTAGCGGAAGTTCTACTCACGAGCGAAGAGGGCTGGACTATAGCCACCAACATGCTGATGTTGCGAACTGGTAATTTGGTATGGTGCTGCTCCAGGATCAGGACAATGGATGAATTAATTACACGCAAATATGTCCTTTATATGTAATTAAATACTACTTATCTGCTAATATCTTACAATATGTACAACTAATCGCTAACTTATTACAGTAATTACTAACTAACTTAAAAATAATAAATAATAAACAATACACTTAATTCTACGAAACTTATGGTCGAAACCCGGAATTTACTTCAACAAAAATACGGAGGTTCGTCTTCAAAACTCAAATTACTCTCTTGCTAGCTCAATTCTGACTGCCCCTTTTTAACTTCCCCTCTACCTCATCACCTCGGTCTTGGTGTGAGCCCCCCCTAATCTTTATGGAAAATTTCCAAAACTCATAAAACAAAATCCTCTCGGCGTCTCGGCACGATCCCTAAGTTCGAGCGTCTGCCCGCATGATTTAGATAAAGCAGAGTAATGGTCCTAAATAAACAAAAACTAATCGGGTGTCCACTTAGTTTTCTTTGCCGACTCGTGAGAAACTGAAATTCCTTGAAACCAAAATCGCGAGATCACAACACTGAGGAACATAATGTGCCAAAAAGCGAGAGAAGAAAGAGAAATGCAAAGCAGAGACAATTGATTAAAACACGAATAATACATCTCTGATGATATGAAAAAACTAGGGCGGCAGTAAACCGTCCGGGCTGCCCACCCTGAAGGAATGCGCGAGCGATACCGGGGTGGCGCATACTAAAGCCAAGTGGAAAAGGGGGTTTAGTGAGTGACAGCCTCACTCGCTGGTAGAGCTTCCCCAAACCACAATAAAAAATAAAAAGCGAAACAAGACCAGACAAAACTAGACCAGACCAGACAGGACCAGACAAGACTACACAAGACAAGACCAGACAAGACGAGGCAAGACTAGAAAGACCAAGGAAGACCAGATAAGGCCAGATAAGCCTAGACAAAACCAAACAAGTGCACACAAGACTAGACAAAACCAGACAAAATCTAAATCTTTACATGGTTCTACTAAATATAAACGATTTTGTATTAAGGCGATTTCGTAAATGTCTTGAATTTAATAGCGATTCTGTCTTATCATCAAATTGCGATCTGGAACATGGAGCAAAGATTGATAATAATCAGTGAACTCGAGTCGAGAAGAGATAATTTATGGCTTAAGCAGGGTTAGACGGCAGGTGCACCAGAAAATTTTACGCCCCTTCGGCCCAAACTCCAACCCTCTTAACCACCGCACGATAATTATATGTTTGTCCTAAAACTAAATTTTACTCGAAAATTGAATACAATCTGAATCTTATCTATCTAGTCGTGTCTGTCTAGTCTTCTGTGTCTAGTCTTGTCTGTCTAGTCTTGTCTGTCTAGTCCTGTCTGTCTAGTATTGTCTGTCTAGTCTTGTCTGTCTAGTCTTGTCTGTCTAGTCTTGTATGTCTAGTCTAGTCTGTCTAGTCTTGTCTGTCTAGTCTTGTCTGTCTAGTTTTGTCTGTCTAGTCTTGTCTATCTAGTCTTGTTTAGTCTTGCATGTCTTTAGTCTATTCTGTCTGGTCTTGTATGTCTCACCTTGTAGGTTTAATTCTTTACTTTTAGTCTCCTCTGCTTTGTTGATAAACAAATAAGAAAATGCGTAAAGATTTTTGCATAAATTTGAATAAAGTCTTGCCATGTGGAATTGGCAATGTATGAAATTTGCATAAAATAAACAAACTAATCTGTTTACAAAGAGCACAAATTTCGTTAAGAACATGAGAAATTCATAATAAAATAGATTTTGGAATTGGAATAAACTGTTATTAGATATGCAGATAGTTTTGCATACCAAGCGGAATAAATGGTTTATTGGAATCAATAAAAGCTTGAAAGTTTTTCTTCGCGAAAGCAAGTAAAGCTTTGATTGCAAATAGCAAACTCATGATTGATTATTATCATAAGAGCAAACTGAAAGAAAAGGGTTTGACATAGAACATGTTTAACATTCAATTGAAAACATGTGTAGAAAACATGAACATGTTTCAATTTTCGCTTATTGTTCGCACAGCAATCAATAAAAGCTCAAAGTTACAAAAAGTTTTTAAAATTTTCGCAACAAACCTCTTTCAAACAAACAGTATTTGGCAAAATCCTTGCTAATCCAAAAAATATTCATAAATCACCTCTTTGGCACTAATCGCACTAAGACGGTATTAGTCCAGTCACTGGCATACATAGTTCATAACTCTACAAGCATAAACAATGGACTCCAGAGGGCAAACCGACGCGGATGGCAACACCGACGTCCGAACGTCGACAAGGACTGAAGTCTTGGACGCCGAGGCGGACCGAGGGCCCAGTCCGAGCGCAACAGGTGTCGGCCATGTTGCCAACTGGAGAGGGAACGCAAGGCTACTTAAACCCGAACCGACTCGCCGCACCAAAAACCTTAAGACAGTTTCACCTCCACTTAATCATAAAAGGGATTCATCTCAAAATTGTTAAAAGTATATTTACACAAGATTCTTTGGGCATTTAACAAGCACAAGATTAGATAGACAAGATTAGACGGACAAGATTGGATACACAAGGCTAGACAGACAAGGTTAGTCAGATAAGGCTAGATAGACTAGACTAGACAGATAGGACTAGACAGAAAAGACTAGATAGACATGACTAGAGAGACAAGACTAGACAGACAATACTAGACAGACAAGACTATACAGACAAGACTAGACAGACAAGACTAGACAGACAAGATTAGACAGACAAGACTAGACAGACAAGACTGGACAGACAAGACTAGACAGACAAGACTAGACAGACAAGACTAGACAGACAAGAATAAACAGACATGAGTAGACAGACAAGACTAGACAGACTAGACTAGATAGACAAGACTAGACAGACAAGACTAGACAGACAAGACTAGACAGACAAGACTAGACAGACAAGACTATACAGACAAGACTATACAGACAAGACTAGACAGACAAGACTAGACAGACAAGACTAGACAGACAAGACTAGACAGACAAGACTAGACAGACAAGACTAGACAGACAAGACTAGACAGACAAGACTAGACAGACAAGACTAGACAGACAAGACTAGACAGACAAGACTAGACAGACAAGACTAGACAGACAAGACTAGACAGACAAGACTAGACAGACAAGGACTAGACAGACAAGACTAGACAGACAAGACTAGACAGACAAGACTAGACAGACAAGACTAGACAGACAAGACTAGACAGACAAGACTAGACAGACAAGACTAGACAGACAAGACTAGACAGACAAGACTAGACAGACAAGACTAGACAGACAAGACTAGACAGACAAGACTAGACAGACAAGACTAGACAGACAAGACTAGACAGACAAGACTAGACAGACAAGACTAGACAGACAAGACTAGACAGACAAGACTAGACAGACAAGACTAGACAGACAAGACTAGACAGACAAGACTAGACAGACAAGACTAGACAGACAAGACTAGACAGACAAGACTAGACAGACAAGACTAGACAGACAAGACTAGACAGACAAGACTAGACAGACAAGACTAGACAGACAAGACTAGACAGACAAGACTAGACAGACAAGACTAGACAGACAAGACTAGACAGACAAGACTAGACAGACAAGACTAGACAGACAAGACTAGACAGACAAGACTAGACAGACAAGACTAGACAGACAAGACTAGACAGACAAGACTAGACAGACAAGACTAGACAGACAAGACTAGACAGACAAGACTAGACAGACAAGACTAGACAGACAAGACTAGACAGACAAGACTAGACAGACAAGACTAGACAGACAAGACTAGACAGACAAGACTAGACAGACAAGACTAGACAGACAAGACTAGACAGACAAGACTAGACAGACAAAGACTAGACAGACAAGACTAGACAGACAAGACTAGACAGACAAGACTAGACAGACAAGACTAGACAGACAAGACTAGACAGACAAGACTAGACAGACAAGACTAGACAGACAAGACTAGACAGACAAGACTAGACAGACAAGACTAGACAGACAAGACTAGACAGGACAAGACTAGACAGACAAGACTAGACAGACAAGACTAGACAGACAAGACTAGACAGACAAGACTAGACAGACAAGACTAGACAGACAAGACTAGACAGACAAGACTAGACAGACAAGACTAGACAGACAAGACTAGACAGACAAGACGAGACAGACAAGACTAGACAGACAAGACTAGACAGACAAGACTAGACAGACAAGACTAGGACAGACAAGACTAGACAGACAAGACTAGACAGACAAGACTAGACAGACAAGACTAGACAGACAAGACTAGACAGACAAGACTAGACAGACAAGACTAGACAGACAAGACTAGACAGACAAGACTAGACAGACAAGACGAGACAGACAAGACTAGACAGACAAGACTAGACAGACAAGACTAGACAGACAAGACTAGACAGACAAGACTAGACAGACAAGACTAGAAAGACAAGAACTAGACAGACAAGACTAGACAGACAAGACTAGACAGACAAGACTAGACAGACAAGACTAGACAGACAAGACTAGACAGACAAGACTAGACAGACAAGACTAGACAGACAAGACTAGACAGACAAGACTAGACAGACAAGACTAGACAGACAAGACTAGACAGACAAGACTAGACAGACAAGACTAGACAGACAAGACTAGGACAGACAAGACTAGACAGACAAGACTAGACAGACAAGACTAGACAGACAAGACTAGACAGACAAGACTAGACAGACAAGACTAGACAGACAAGACTAGACAGACAAGACTAGGACAGACAAGACTAGACAGACAAGACTAGACAGACAAGACTAGACAGACAAGACTAGACAGACAAGACTAGACAGACAAGACTAGACAGACAAGACTAGACAGACAAGACTAGACAGACAAGACTAGACAGACAAGACTAGACAGACAAGACTAGACAGACAAGACTAGACAGACAAGACGGACCAGACTAGACAGACAAGACTAGACAGACAAGACTAGACAGACAAGACTAGACAGACAAGACTAGACAGACAAGACCAGACAGACAAGACCAGACAGACAAGACCAGACAGACAAGACCAGACAGGACAAGACCAGACAGACAAGACCAGACAGACAAGACCAGACAGACAAGACCAGACAGACAAGACTAGACAGACAAGACTAGACAGACAAGACTAGACAGACAAGACTAGACAGACAAGACTAGACAGACAAGACTAGACAGACAAGACTAGACAGACAAGACTAGACAGACAAGACTAGACAGACAAGACTAGACAGACAAGACTAGACAGACAAGACTAGACAGACAAGACTAGACAGACAAGACTAGACAGACAAGACTAGACAGACAAGACTAGACAGACAAGACTAGACAGACAAGACTAGACAGACAAGACTAGACAGACAAGACTAGACAGACAAGACTAGACAGACAAGAAGACTAGACAGACAAGACTAGACAGACAAGACTAGACAGACAAGACTAGACAGACAAGACTAGACAGACAAGACTAGACAGACAAGACTAGACAGACAAGACTAGACAGACAAGACTAGACAGACAAGACTAGACAGACAAGACTAGACAGACAAGACTAGACAGACAAGACTAGACAGACAAGAAGACAGACAAGACTAGACAGACAAGACTAGACAGACAAGACTAGACAGACAAGACTAGACAGACAAGACTAGACAGACAAGACTAGACAGACAAGACTAGACAGACAAGACTAGACAGACAAGACTAGACAGACAAGACTAGACAGACAAGACTAGACAGACAAGACTAGACAGACAAGACTAGACAGGACAAGACTAGACAGACAAGACTAGACAGACAAGACTAGACAGACAAGACTAGACAGACAAGACTAGACAGACAAGACTAGACAGACAAGACTAGACAGACAAGACTAGACAGACAAGACTAGACAGACAAGACTAGACAGACAAGACTAGACAGACAAGACTAGACAGACAAGACTAGACAGACAAGACTAGACAGACAAGACTAGACAGACAAGACTAGACAGACAAGACTAGACAGACAAGACTAGACAGACAAGACTAGACAGACAAGACTAGACAGACAAGACTAGACAGACAAGACTAGACAGACAAGACTAGACAGACAAGACTAGACAGACAAGACTAGACAGACAAGACTAGACAGACAAGACTAGACAGACAAGACTAGACCAGACAAGACTAGACAGACAAGACTAGACAGACAAGACTAGACAGACAAGACTAGACAGACAAGACTAGACAGACAAGACTAGACAGACAAGACTAGACAGACAAGACTAGACAGACAAGACTAGACAGACAAGACTAGACAGACAAGACTAGACAGACAAGACTAGACAGACAAGACTAGACAGACAAGACTAGACAGACAAGACTAGACAGACAAGACTAGACAGACAAGACTAGACAGACAAGACTAGACAGACAAGACTAGACAGACAAGGACTAGACAGACAAGACTAGACAGACAAGACTAGACAGACAAGACTAGACAGACAAGACTAGACAGACAAGACTAGACAGACAAGACTAGACAGACAAGACTAGACAGACAAGACTAGACAGACAAGACTAGACAGACAAGACTAGACAGACAAGACTAGACAGACAAGACTAGACAGACAAGACTAGACAGACAAGACTAGACAGACAAGACTAGACAGACAGAGAGACTAGACAGACAAGACTAGACAGACAAGACTAGACTAGACAGACAAGACTAGACAGACAAGACTAGACAGACAAGACTAGACAGACAAGACTAGACAGACAAGACTAGACAGACAAGACTAGACAGACAAGACTAGACAGACAAGACTAGACAGAGACAAGACTAGACAGACAAGACTAGACAGACAAGACTAGACAGACAAGACTAGACAGACAAGACTAGACAGACAAGACTAGACAGACAAGACTAGACAGACAAGACTAGACAGACAAGAGTAGACAGACAAGACTAGACAGACAAGACTAGACAGACAACAGTAGACAGACAAGACTAGACAGACAAGACTTGACAGACAAGAGTAGACAGACAAGACTAGACAGACAAGACTAGACAGACAAGACTAGACAGACAAGACTAGACAGACAAGACTAGACAGACAAGACTAGACAGACAAGACTAGACAGACTATCTATTGTTATAGTAAATTAGTCCAGCTATATAGCTAGTCTAGACTATGTAGCTATATGAGACTAGATTGAATTATATTCCTTATCTTATTGCTTTCGATAGACATTTGTGTTAGAATTCCGAATAAATGATCCAGTATTGGGAACCGTTCGGTCGAAGATCCTTCCTAAATATAATGAAGGGCAATAATCATTATCGCATTTCGCAATTTCCTCGCGCCAATGTTTCTGTTGTTTGCCAAGAAACGCTTAACCTACTTCCACCGAAATATTATCACATTATATGGAAGTGGCAAGACAAAGGGCTCAAATAATAAACTCGTTGCGTTTCATTTGAGTAATCCAAACTAATCTCACACGATTTGAGAAACGAGGGAATGAGTATAAATCATATTTACTTGGATTGATCAAACAATTTGCCCTCACAGGGCAGTCAGCTCTCATATATAGCTCAACGTTCCACACCCTGGAAACTGCATTGACCTGCAGGCTAAACTAAGTGAGGGTGGATAGACGCCCTAGACGGCCTAGACGCTCTAGAAGGCCTAGACGTCCTATATGTCCTAGACGGACTAGATGGATGAAACTGACTAGACGGTCTATATTGACTAGACGGACTAGACGGTCTAGACCAGTGGTTCTCAAACTGGATGCCGCGAGAGTATGTCTGGGGTGCCGCAGCAATAATCAAGAAATGTAAAAAGAAAATTACATGCGAATACGAACAATGCAATAACGAATTTGAGTTCCTACTTTTAAAGCAAAATTGTAGACAATTCGCTAAAATCTGGATTGGTCTAAATCAATCAAGTTAGTCTGCCTCAGTTCGCGAAAGCGCAAATCACGACCAAAATATAATCCGAGGAAAAATAAGGAAATATGATCCTAGCTACCTCATATTTTTAGGCTTTGTTTCTGTTGGGAACGAACGAGCACCGGAAGGGCAATGCGTTATCTGTCATAAAATTGTTGCTAACAACGGCTTGGTTCCATACAAATTAAAAAGACTTATGGAATGCAATTAGTCTGATTTAGTACATAAATGTGAAGAAATCTTCTAACGAAATTTGTCCAAAAAGTCAAAAATTTTGTAGCCCGGCAAGAGTGCCGCGAGATTGTTTTAGCTCGATAAGGGTGCCACGGCAAAAATAAATTTGATAACCACTGGTCTAGAAGGCCTAGACGTCCTAGACGGCCTAGACGGACTAGACGGACGAGACTGATTACACGGCCTAGACTGACTGGACGGACTAGACGGACTAGACGCCCTGGACGGCCTAGACGGACTGGATTGACTTGACTGACTAGACGGACTAGATGGACTAGACGGACACACTGACTAGACAGACAAGACTAGACAGTCAAGGTTTTTGTAAAGGGAAATCTAATTCAACAGCTTTGGTAGAATTTGATAACCAAATATTACAGGTAGTGTATAGAGGTAAATCCAAGACATTATGTACACACATAGGGGTACCACAAGGAAGCGTACTGCCGCCATACTTGTATACGCAGGAACAATTTGTATCGGTAAGGGTTGGTAATCCAAGATATTATATACACACATGTGGGTACCACAAGGAAGCGTACTGCCACCATACTTGTATAAGCAGGAACAATTTGTATCGGTAAGAATCGGAAATCCAAGACATCATGTACACATAGGGGTACCACATGGAAGCGTACTGGCACCATACTTGTATAAGCAGGAAAAATTTGTATCGGTAAGGATTGGAAATCCAAGACATTATGTACACATATTGGTACCACAAGGAAGCGTACTGTTACCTTACTTATTTCTGCTATTTACCGAGATTTAGTTAAGTATATGAGATGGTTTTATTGCATTCTATATGCCGATGGCACTAGCTTTATTGTGCCTGGAAAAGACTCTCACAGTAATTTTGAGGTAGCCAATAGATTATTAGAAATAATTAATAAATGGTTTACAGCAAAGAAGCTCCATTTCAATGAAATTAACATTAATTAACAGTTTTAATTAACAATTTCAATTACCAGAATATGTTATTTTTCAATCGACAAGAAGTATAGTATACTGTCGACCGCTTGACAAGTGGGTATGTTGCCAACTTTTCTACCGAAGAGGACAATATTAGTAGGACTAGACAGACAGGTTTAGACGTTTATTTCTTTTAACTTGTAGTTGTAACTGTTTATCAATATGCAAATGCGCAATTTCCTAGTAATAACCGGCGCGAAAACGGTATTAGTAGTGTTCATGTTAGTGGCGTAGATAAGGATATTTTATTGTTTGAACTCGCGACCTCGCAATAATTACACAAATGTTAATGGCGAGCGACACAACGACGCGTTCTGTATTTTCTCGACGGCTCGGCAAATTCTTATCACCGGTTGTAAAACACAGAGACGACTGTCTCACAATCAGAAGATGTTTTATAATCGTTTTCCCGGAACTTGCTGATAAACAACAAAAACAATTAGACAAGACTAAATGTATATTCTATTTATGGATATGGATGTATTCATTGTCGAGTAAATTATAAGACACCTAAGAGTTTTAGACTGTCTTCATTTTAAATATTAGACAGTAGACAGACGTAAAGACGATGATGTATCATACAGAAAGAGCAAAGTATAAAGTGGTGGAAACTGAATGTAGAAGAGCTGCGAGAAGAATTCAAGGAAAAAGTGTTAAGGGACCTGAGAGTACCGGAGGACGTACAGGAGTGGTGGCATGCCAATAGCAGTTTTATAAAGAAAGCTGGTGAAGACGTGCTAGGTGAAACATCCGGAAAGGAGGCATGGTGGTGGAATGAGGAGGTCCAAAAACAAGTAAAAGTGAAGAGGGATGCTAAGAAACAATAGGATTTAACAGGAAGCCTACAAGATTTGAAAGAAGAAGGCAAAACGAGCTGTGGCAAAAGCGAAGACTGAGGCAGTGGAGGAGCATATGAAGAGCTGGAGAGAAACCAAAATGACAGACAACTTACTCAAAAGAATTGCGAAAGCCAAAGATAAAGCGTCCAAGGACATAACATCCATGAAGCACATAAAGGATGAGTCATGTGTAGTGCTACATGAGCAAGAGAAAATACTGGAAAGATGGCTGGAGTACTTTGAAAGACTACTGAATGAAGAAAATCTGAGAGAAAAGCACGAGGATGGAAAGGTAAACGAAGGAGTGACCCAAGCATTAAGTAGGGAAGAAGGATGTGCGCTAAAGAAAATGAAACATGGGAAGGCAGTAGGTCCAGACCAAATCCCAACAGAAGCCTAAAGTAGCCTGGGAGACCGGGGTATTGATATCCTCTGGAATTTAATGAAGAAGATTTGGAACGGAGAAACTATGGCACATGCGTGGAGAAGTAGTATTCTTGTCTCCATACACAAAGCGAAAGGTGATACTCAAAATTGTGGCAATTATAGAAATATAAAGCTGATGTCTCACACAATGAAGACATGGGAAAGGATCATTGATACAAGGTTGCTTCGGGAAACTGAAGTAGGGGAAAAACAGTTAGGGAAGGACAGTACAGCAAGGAAGAGGAACAACTGATGCATTATTTGCACCAAGGCAGCTGATTGAGAGACACAGGGAGGTGTAGGTTGATTTACATATGGTCTTCATTCATCTGGAGAAGGCGTATGACAGAGTGCCCAGGCAAGAGATATGGAGATGTATGAGAAGTAAAGGTGTACCAGAAAAGTATGTGAGACTGGTGAAAGAAATGTACGAAGGTTTGGTGACACAAGTTAAGAGCAGTGTGGGTACAACAACGGAATTCCCAGTGAGAGTAGGGTTACACCAAGGACTCAACCCATATCTCTTTGCTCTGGTAATGAATGTGCTAGTCAAGGATGTGAGGAATTTGAAGCATGATGTTCGCCCAGGACGTTGTACTCTGTGAACTGACCCGAGAAAGCTTCAAGAGGTGCTCGAAGAGTGGAGGAAAGCCCTAGAGGAAAGGGGAATAAGCATCAGCAGGGTGAAAACTGAATACATGTGTATGAATGAAGCTCAAGATCTATGTATTTACCAGCAAGAAGAAGAACTGCCACCGACCAAGAAGTCTAAATATCTGGGGTCATATATTGAAAGTGATGGAGGGCCGGAGTCTGAAATACAACACAGGGTAAATAGCGGATGGATGAACTGGAAGAAATTGAGTGGAGTACTGTGTGACAAGAGGATCAGCTGCAGGGGGAAAGGAAAGCTCTACAAAACTGTGGTGAGACTTGCTATGCTCTATAGTGCGGAAACTTGGCCGATTACAAAAGCACATGAGATAGCTGGAAGTGGCAGAAATATGAAAGTTGAAGTGGATGAGCGGGGTAACAAAGAAAGGATAGAATAAGAATGATCACATCAGAGGAACAGTGAAAGCGGGACCCATAGGAAAGAAGGTTCAAGAAAGCAAGCTAAGGTGGTTTGGAAATATGCAGAGAAGAGAGGAGAGCTACGTGGGAAAAGAGTTGAAAAACTGGAAATAGGAGCGTCAAGGAGCAGAGGAAGATCAAAAATGAGATGGAAAGGCAAGGTAGCAGGGAATTTGAGAGAAAAAGGTTGGAAGAGTGAGGACGCATTGGATAGACAATTATGGAAAAGACGAATCGAACAAAGCAACGCCGAGCCTACGTGATATAGGAAAAGGCAAGAAAAAGAAGTAGACACATTAGGCATTAAGAAGAGACACATTAGCCACACACTAGAAACATTACGCATTAAGCAGTTACTGATAAATTACAGACTTTGCTAGTTTGGAAATTTTAGGCAAACATATCTAGACAAATCTACGGTGTCTATGGGGTCATCCAACCAATCTTCGCGATCGTCTAAATCTCATTATGTTCGTTATAAGAATACGATGGTTGCGACTGTTACTATGTGGTAATTCATACTTACAATCTTCGTTATAAGGATTTTTAAATATCTTTATCTAGAAAGAGGGCAGAAGGACCTAGTGGTCGATAACCCTTCGCAAAAAGTAAAAAACAAGTATATTCTCTCTCCCTCTCTCTATCTCTCTCTCTCCCTCTCTCTCTCTCTGCCTCTCTCTCTCCATGGCGTTTCCTACTATTGTTGAAAAATCTTTTCATGGAAATATTTTTGTAAATGAGTTTTTACACCCTAAGGTACATAAGCTGTTAATGAACACGAAAAATAAAGCAAAGGCATTAAGGTTTAGGTATGTCTGGGTGCAAAACAGTCAAATTTTTGTTAAAAAGGACGATAACTCCGAAAAACTAAGAATCGACTGTGAACTAGATTTAGGAAAGTTAGAATTGCAAAATGTAGATTTAACCAATAGCTCAGTCGATATAGGGTCCACACTATTAAATATTTTAAGTTTAAATATAAATAGTGTTGTGGGCCATATTGCTCAATTTCTTAATTTAGTTGCTGAAACTACACCAGATATTATTGTTCTCGTAGAAACTTGGTTAAAACCTTCCATAGAAAATAGTATTTTTTCACTAGATGATTATATTCTAATAAGGAGAGATCGCATTTTAAAGCACACTGATAGTGGTCGTTATATACAGGGTGGTGGAGTTGCTTGTCTTATTCATAAATCTCTAAAAACAAAGGTTTTACATATTTCTACCTCAAACCATTTAAATGAACCAGAATTTCTTATGCTTGATGTGACTTTAGTGACTGGTGCTCATCTTTTGCTGTCTTGCATTTACAGAAGGCCTAAGGGTCTATTTCTGAATGAATTCTTCGAAATGTATTCTCGGTTTTCATCGAATTTTAAGAATTCTATTATAGCCGGGGATCTAAATTGTAACTTACTTGAAAATAGTTATACAACCGATCATCTGAAAACATTTATAAAGGAGCTATCACTGTATTGTGTCCCCTATGGCACTACTTATCATAAACATCAAAGAGACTCTTGGCTAGATGTAGTATTGCTGGACAGTGAGAATAAGTTAGCCAGCTACTCGAAGTCTATTACTCCATTTATTGACGGCCATGACTATTTACTGTGCAAATATTTACTTACAAGTCCAAAAACAACCGAAAAAATCATCAGTTATAGGAATCTTAAAAATTGTGACCATACTGCCTTGTCAAATTCATTAACGAACTCTCTTGATACTGAGAGTGGAATGTTTCAAAATTCGGACCCAAATGAACTTCTCGATTTCATTTTAACTAAGACACTGTCTGTCTTAAACTCGTTTGCTCCGATGCTTACCCGAAAGATCACTCGAAGTAGTAATCCTTGGTTTACTAAAGAGTTAAAGGCAAAGTGTTGTGAGCGGGATAAAATTTACAAACAGGCTAAGCGAACACGAGACCAAAATCTTCTTACTCTCTATAAATTAAAAAGAAAAGAATTGAAAAACCAGTTGAATCGTGTGCGTGAAGAATATCTAAAGAATGCTTTGTCAACATTGCCACTTGGTTCAACTGTTTGGAGTAAATTGAAACATCTGGGACTCATAAAATCAAATCCTTCCTCTCCGCTAAATCACTTTGATGCGCTTAAACTAAATGAGTATTATGCCAATATAGTTCGAAAACATCCTCCTTGCAGTATTGACTTTATAGACACTTTGCCTTTAAAATACAGTACTGAAGTTGAATGCTCATTTAAGTGGTCAAAAATAGACATTGTTGATGTTACTAAAGCTTTACATCTTACTCTGCAAAAATCGAAAGGTAAAAGTCCTGATGGAATTGATCTGAGATGGCTAAGAGATCATTTTCCTCAAATTTCTACCACTCTCACAGCTTTATTCAATAGATCTCTTGACACTGGTGTATTTCCTGACGTATGGAAGCTCATCTATATCATACCTTTAAATAAAAGCACACCGCCTAAGTCGCCCTCCGATACTCGACCGATTGCAAATTTGTCTCATTTAGCTAAAGTTTTTGAAAGAATTATTGCAAATCAAGTGGTAAATTATTTGGAAGATAATGAATTATTAGATTCTTTTCAATCTGGTTTCCGCAAACACCACAGTACCCAGTCAGCACTTTTACGGCTTACTGATGATATCAGGAATGCTATGGATAAAAATCATTTAACATTATTAGTTTTGTTTGATTTGAGCAAAGCTTTTGACTACGTTGACCACAAAACTATACTAACCGCATTATTCAGACTTGGTTTTTCACTGGAAACGATAGTTTGGTTTTTCTCCTACTTATCAAAACGATCTCAATCAATTTTAAATGATTTTGGGATTCCAATTCAGCTCTTGAGAACCTTTTCTGAAGTTCCTCAAGGCTCTGTTCTGGGACCGATATTGTTTCTGATAGTAATGAATTCAGTTGTTGGGTGGATTGTCTATTGCAAGCATGGGTTATTTGCCGATGACAAGTATATATATTTGCATTTTTTAATATTCCAATTGGAGGAAGCCGTTAGTAAAGTCACTCATGATGCACAATTAATAGCAAATTGGGCTAGGGAACATGGCTTGGAGTTGAACCTAGGAAAAACCAAAGTAATGATATTGGGCTCGAATAGTAAATTAAAGCAACTACAACAAAGGGAGATACCTCCTATTATAATAGATGGTCTTGCATTACCTTATGTAAATTCAGCAAAGTGCTTAGGATTACATATAAGTCAAAACTTGTCCTGGAATTATCATGTCTCGCAAACAATTAGTAAAGTAAATTCGACCTTACATTGCCTTAAAATTCGCAAAAACATCTTTACAACGGCAATCAGGAAGTTATTAGTTTCAGCAACTATCTTACCACTCATAGATTACTGCACAATTGTACTTATTGATTCTACATCAGAAAATAATTTGAAATTGCAGCGCGCAGTCAATTCTTCTATAAGATTTATCTTTAGTCTGAAACGAGATGAGCACATAACCCCTTATCGACGAGAGCTAGGGTGGCTATCAATCAAACATTGTCGACGTTACTACATGGCTTGTTACTTTTATAAATTATTGAAAATAGGTAAACCAAGTTATTTACGTGAATTATTTGTGGAGGAGACTGAAGTTAGACGATCGGATAGATTAGCATCAGAAAAGCATTCTTACTTCAGAGTACCTCATTTTGATACCACCTACCTTGAGCGTTCGTTCGTAATAACTGCTATACGGTTGTGGGAAGAATTGCCCACTGATATGGTAAACTCTAGTAGTCTGGAAGTATTTAAAAACAAAATATTTGACTATCTATTGAATCTGGACTTTTGACTCTGAATTCAATGTTAGAGAAAAACTGCATAGAGCAAAAGTAACGTGGACATTTTTTGATACACTAAATTTGGTTAAATCTCATTAAAAATATATCTGTGTTTATGTACCATATTATGATATGTATTTAAGTAATCATTAGTACTTAATTTAATCATAAATTAGTGTTTATGTAATTATTTATGAATTACCATTTATTTATCATATTATCATTTTTTGTTATTGTTATTTTGTTATAACATATTTTGTTATCTTTGGGAGACCTGTAAGACTAACAAATGTTAAAAATGATACCTATATTGTATTTATATTGTATTCTTAAATTGCCATTTGGCCATACGCCTTGGCATAAATAAACTAAATCAATCAATCTCCCTCTCTCTCTATCCCTCTCTCTCTCTCTCTCTCTCGCTCCCTCTCTCTCTCTCTCTGCCTCTCTCTCACCCTCTCTCTCTCTCCCTCTCTCTCTCCCTAGAAAGATTATCAAAGACTAGACAGGCAGAACAGTCTTAAACATGGATTAACCATGGTGGTTTGTCCATGTTTAGGACTGTTAGACGAGAAATAGACAATACTCTGATTTCTATGTAGTCAAAACTTGAATAGACAATCAAATTCAAAAGACTACAAAGCCAAGTAATGGTGCGACTAGTCAATCAGACTCACAAGACTACACAAGACTAGACAGACCAATTACTTGTAATGTTGCTGCTGCTCAACGCTAGTTTTCTCGACATATCTAGTCCGTCTAGTCAGTCTAGGCTGTCTAGTCCGTCTAGTCAGTCTCGTCCGTCTAGGTCGTCCAAAAACCGGCTATTCTTAACCACTGGTTCGACGGACCACCAGTGGTCCGCGGAGAAACTTTACTAGTCCGCGGACAATTTTTTCTAACCGCAAAAAAAATTACTTATAAAAAAAATAACTAAATTTTAATTTATAAAATTACGAAATACGAATATCTTACACTAATTTTAATTCTATGTAATTTATGATTAGTGCGGCACTGAAGAAAAAAAAAAGAAAAATAATTATATATTTTTACATTTAAATATTATTGTAAGTAAATGATAATAAAAGTGATACAATTAACTTATGTAGTAGTTCTTTAATACCTAGTAAAATTTTGTTAACAAAAATATCACTGGTCCGCGAATTTTTTTTTTAATTTTACTGGTCCGTGGGCCAAAAAAGGTTGAGAAACGCTGGTCTAAGCCATCTAGGTCATCTAGTCCGTCTAGGCCGTCTAGTCCGTCTAGGCTGTCTAGAGACCGCCTTGTTTATCTAGTCTTGTCTGTCTAGTCTTGTCCGTCTAGTCTTGTCTGTCTAGTCTTGTCAGTCTAAACTTATATCTATATTTCTGTAATGTATGTAACCATCTATATTCTTGTCTGTTTAATCATGTCCGTCAAGTTTTGCCTGTATAGACATCTATCTAGTCTAGCTTGTCTGTTGGTGTCTGTTTAGACTTCTCTGCCAGATCTTATCTGACTAGTCTTGATGCGACTAGTGCTGACATTTAAGTAACTTGTAAGCTGTTTATAGGCAACTTTAGATCCATTTAAGTGTTTTCCAGCGAGATTTAACTCGGCAAACCGGCAATTACAAGCAGAGATTTCGCATTAAAGTCGTTTATTCGCAATAAAACTTGCAAAAAGCGCGTAAAAACCGCATAATGTTTTTTAGATAATTTTATTTGAATTGCTTGACCCAGTTCAACTCAAGGATCTTCTGTTATCTTGAGATAAGGAACCCGGATTGGAGTCGAACGTGTATTAAACTGCAAAGTTCTTAATAAAATCGAAGAATGGAGTTAAGATGGTTGTGCAGATAATGGCGAAGCAATAGACCTTTTCATATTTGAAATTTTTTTGTGCGCATGTGCCCGAACCCGAAATATGCCCGAACCCGAAATGTGTCCGAAACTTTCATATTCCCGCCTTTCAAACTTGGCGGATGCGCATGCGCTTAACTAATAGGAAAAAGGTATAATAAAATTGCTGAATGGAGATTATTGGCTACAGTTAACTATAGATTTAGTTAACTGCAGTGATTCAGAAAACAGACTCAAAGAAAATACGAGTTGATATGTAAACTCACGTGTTTGCTTAGGTTAGGTTAGATTAGTTTAGGTTAGACTAGCTCAAGATTTTTAGACAGACCAAGTTAATTTCAAGTTCTTGCTTAGTTTAAACTAGTTCACGATATAAGGAGACAATTAAAGCATGTCCCAGAGTTATGGAAAGCTGCAGAAGTGATAATTATAGCAAAACCTTGAAAGCCTCTAATCGATGCTGCTTATTACAGACCCATATGCTACTTGTAATGTCTAAACTTTTTGAAAATCTTTTAATAAAGCGTATTATTGCTATAATAGAAAAAATATATAATACCAGACCGATTATAATACCATTTTCCGAAGAGAATGCACCAGAAAAAAAAAACAGGCCAAGTGCAAGTTGTGGCTCGCGCACCGAGGGTACCGTACCAACTTGTATGTAAGGTATCTTTTTTGTGGAGGACGTAGCAAGCACATTCATTTAACTTGACAAGTGGCCCTCCTGAAATCATGACCATCTTAGTACCGCTGCAAGCATAACCTAAAGATGTCGCTGTCGTACGATGAAATTCTACCCTATATTTTATTACCATACATCCCCCATTCACTATGAGTTTTTAGGGGTTCTGAAACTTCACTATTTGTTAAAAAACCTATATATATATACTCTGTATAAAGGTATACAGGGTATTTTTTTTAAATAACGCGAATATTTTTAAACTTATAAAAAGAAAACTTTATTTTGGTATTACACTTATTCACTAACTTATATTAAGATCTAACTATTTCTAGATCTAATATAAACTAAAATATTAACTATTTCTAGATCTATTTCGATACGCTTAACATTCAATTGTTCAAAAAAAAGTTGTTCAATTGACTGCTTTTGGGCAATTGACTACCAAAAAATGTAGGGCGTACGTGATTTAAGTATACGTAGATTATAAACAAAAATTAGACGAAATATAATATATTCAGGATGTTACGGGACTTGAGTATGTCGCATGTCGGTTATAAACAAGCAAAATTTAGACAGAATTTATACGCTGTATATATTATGTATATAGAGCGTACGTGATGAAATGCATAACGAATATAAACAAAGAAAATTCAGAATAAACAGCTTGGTGCCGACACATACTTTTAACCTTCGTACCTAACCGAGGAGGACATAACCGAGGAGGACCTAACTGTATGCAACCCATATGCTTCTGGTGCCTGACAATACCACGCAACACATTAGTGTATTTTCATAAGTTTTCAATAGTAAATTCGCATTTTTCTTGTAATTAAACTACATATTTACGGTTTTCAGATTTTTCCCTTTACATGTGCTGTAAGACACCGCTTCTTGCCAAGTTTCATGATTCTAGGTCAACGTGAAGTACCCTATAGGTTTTGATTTCCTTGTGAAATCGCAAAATATGCGACATATCTTTTGATCGCGTTGACTTACAAGTTTGATTTTTTCACAGCTGAAAGAGACCGCAGACCCGAGTATTTGATACAAATTTCAACTTGTTACCTCTACGCGTTCCTGAAAAAATGGTCTTGACAAACAGACAGACAGAAAACAGACAGACGGACAACAAAGTGATCCTATAAGGGTTCCGTTTTCGGTACGGAACCCTAAAAAGGTAAATCCCAAAGTTTAACTCTTCCAATATTCAAGAAACAAAGATCACGGAAGAATGAGAAAAATAACCCACAAACAAATGGGCCAATTTCAGCAACAAAATAATGTATTGGATTTCCAATCCTTACTGACATAAATTGTTCCTGCTTCCAAATACGATTGTATCCAACGGCCCCCACTTTAGCCCTGATTCCTGTGCTATATAAGTAGTTCAGGAGAATACTATGCGAGGTACAGCGGAGGCTTTAGTTAGATCGCAAAATATTCCATTGGGTTGATAGCCTCTATCCACTTCCTGTAATATTTTGTTATCAAATTCTACAAAAGGTGTTAAATTAGATTTATCTTTACAAAAACCTTGTCTGTCTTGTCTGCCTATTCCGTCTAGTCAGTCTAGTCCGTCCTAATTGTCAAAGCTTTTGCAAAGGTTACTCACCACAGAATTTAACCTTCAAGAAAAAAATGGAAAACTTGTTGGCACAAGAAAACTGCGAGGAGCTGTCAAACTACTTTTACGAGTTCCTTAATTGCCCCGAACCACTCGAACGATTCCCACACACATGTGCAAGAAATGTAACACGAAACCCGACGCTGATCCACCGAAACTAGAAGAAATCCAACATCGCATCACAAAACTGCAACTAAAATAAGTAGTTCTGCGAATAACCGCAGAACTACTGAAACATCTTGAACCACGTTTATTCTTCTTCTTATTGTGCCATATCCTCAGTGGACGTTGGCGATCAATATGGCCCATCGGATTCGATCCACAGCCGATCTGAACAAGTCAACCGATGTTCTTCCGGTCCATTGTCGCAGATTCTTCAACCAGGAGATCCGTCGTCTTCCCTGTGACCTCTTCCCCTCGATTTTTCCCTGCATGATGAGTTGAAGTAGCCTATATCTGTTGCTGTTTCTCATGATATGGCCAAAGTATGACAGTTTTCTGTGTTTGACTGTTGTGAGCAGTTCTCTGTCCTTCTGCATGCGTAGGAGTATGGTTTCGTTGCTAACATGGTGGGTCCAGGAAACGCGAAGCATTCGACGATAGCACCATGCTTCGAAGGCCTCCAGTCGCTTACTAGTTGCCTCGGAGAGTGTCCATGCCTCCACTCCATACAAAAGCTTAGAGAAGACGTAGCATCTAAGTATGCGTGTTCGAAGATGGATGTTCAAGCGCATGTTACACAAAACATTCTTCATTTGATTAAATGTAGAACGTGCCTTCTCTATGTTGATCTTTACTTCACGACTATGATCCCATTGGTCATTGAGGTTTACACCCAAGTACGATATTGATGGTACTCTCTGTAGTTGGGCCTCATTTACCAGGAATTGGGCATTAGACGCATTTTTGCTGACGATTAGAATTTTTGTCTTTGCCACATTCAATCGCATATTAAGTGGTTCGCATGCCTCTACTACTTTATCAATCAGTCTCTGTAGTCCTTCGGCACTGTCGGCAATTAGTACAGAGTCGTCTGCATACCTTAAGTTATTAATTATTTCCCCGTTTATCTTTATCCCAATCTGTTCTTCTTCGAGGCATTCTTAAAAAGGTTTTCTGCGTATCGGTTAAACAGTAGCGTGGATAGTACGCAGCCCTGTCTGACACCTTGT
The DNA here is from genome assembly GCA_944588485.1 of Phosphuga atrata. Taxonomy (NCBI): domain Eukaryota; kingdom Metazoa; phylum Arthropoda; class Insecta; order Coleoptera; family Silphidae; genus Phosphuga; species Phosphuga atrata. Next base: position 61,937,913 of record OX155900.1, read on the forward strand.
TCTACTGGAAATTCCTTTGACATTATATTTTCCACACGGACACATGCTGCTTGTTGTCTGTACAGATTGTTGATTATTCGTGCATCTCTGTCATCTATTCCTGATTGCTTTATGGTTTCTGTTAGCAAATCATGGTTAACCCTATCGAATGCCTTTTCGAAGTCGATAAAACACGTGAAAACATCGCAATTCACGTCTCTTGCTCTCTGAATCAGAACACTCAGACCAAAAAGGGCATCTCTAGTCCCCAATCCACTCCTAAACCCAAATTGCGTCTCGCTAATGTCTTCTTCTAGTTTTTGATATATTCGTTCGTAAATAATCTTAAGAAAGACCTTCATGAAGTGACTTGTGAGACAGATAGTTCTATAGTCTTCGCATTGTTTAGCTGTGGTTTTTTTAGGAATCGGTATAAACGTAGAGACTAGCCATTTCTCGGGTATATTTCCCGATTCATATATGTTGTTAAATAAGTCCGTGATTAGGTCAGGTATTCTTGCTCAATGAGCTTTAACATATCGCCAAGAACTTCATCTGGGCCCGGGGACTTGTTGTTTTTGAGTCTTCCAATTGCCTTAAGAACTTCTTGATGAGTTATAGAAGGTCCTGTTTGTGCTGGGCTATTTGTGTTAGAAACTGTTCGGCTATCGTCAGCATAAAGAGTCTGTATGTATTGTTGCCATCTTGCTACTTTGTCATTCAAGTTCAGTAGCGTAGTCCCGTTTTTGTCGGTAATTATGTTATTCTGTCGTGGTTTGTTTATTCCAGCTGCATCCTTTATTTTTTTATGTGTATTTAAAACGTCATGTTTTCTGTCTAGTTCTTCTATTTCAGAGCATTGTTCTTTCCACCAGTTTTCTTTGGCTTCTTTGATCTTTTTTTTAATGTTGTTGTGGATTTGCTTATATGACTTTAAGTCTTTGATCTTTGTTTTTCTTCGTTCTTCCATCAAACCTAAGATCTCATCTGTAATCCACTTGCTTTTCTTTTTTCTATGATTTGTGTAAAGGTTTTTATCTGCAACAGTTTTCATTACATTGGTGATGGCTTCGACTTGTTGTTCTATGTTGCGGCTGGCAAGGCTTCTGATCTTGTTCATACCTTCTTTAATCTGGTCTTTAACTTGTTGCATCACGTTGGGGTCTTTCAGTCTCTGTATGTCATGTCTCTTCAATTGGGGCTTCTTCTCTGTTCTCTTAAAGCGTACTTTAAGTGTTGACAGCAGTAGGTTATGGTCGGTATATACGTCTGCTCCAGGGTAAGTTTTAGTGGATGTGATGGAGTTTCTAAACCTTTTATTTATTGTAATAAAGATCTTCCAGTACCCGGCCACCTCGTTTCACTGCATCCGAGTTAGTCGACCTTCATTCGTTCTAGTTCTTTTATGACGTTTTCCGTTTTTCCTGCCTGGAACATACTTCGCAGGTTCCATGTTCCTATTCTATAGTTTTTATCTTTGGTTGAGGTCTTTGGGATTCGCAATAGAGTTTTTTTGTTTGTAGCAATATTCAAAACAGTCCCCCCCGGAGATCCGATTGGGAGACTTGATGCTCCGGTACAATATTTTGTTTTGAACATGGCCATTGATTGTACTAGGGATATCTGTGACGATCTTTAATGTAGTGGTTTCCCGTTGCCTTCTACATCCTATGCTATTGACCGTATTGTTCGGTTCATCCGCCTTCGGGGGTTATTTCTAACCCCCTGGACCAAAGAGAGCCCAGCTTTTTCCTAAGAATAAGTTTGCTGCTTATCCCGGCAACGGTTCGGTCCCCCTCTGCATTTGCCATCATCATGATGTTACCATACTCTACCACGTGGAGGTTGTAGATAGGGGTTTTCCCTTCATCGGACAGAAGACCCGAAGGCATTCCTTCTGCCCTCCAGTACTTTAGAGTCACGTTTATTACAGGAAATCATTCATCATTCCCAGAAATTGAAATATGCACTCATCAACCCACTCCACAAAAAAATGAATCAACACTGATGTGAGTTAGCTGCCTCCTTTCAGTTCCCTACAAAATACTATCCGCTTGCCTCTTACTACGCACACAACAACAACATCTAATTGGGGAATATAAAGCAGGTTTCAGTCCACAAAATTTGACTTTCAAGAAGAAAAGATGGAAAACTTGCAGTCACCAACCAAGAAAACTGCGAAATCTGAAACACAGATCAGGAACGGAGCAAATTTTCAAACTGAAATCTAAATCATCTGAACATTTGTCGACTTCAGGAAAGCTTACAACTCCATCGGCCGACAATCCCTGTTTAATATACTCGAAAAAAATAATCTGGATCTGAAAACACAACGGCTCATCCAACAAACACTAACAAACACAACTTACAAAGTCAAATTCAACGGAGAAATCCCGAAACCTTTCCCCATCTCAAGACTGGTGTCCGACAGGGCGATAGCCTCTCCCCGTCAGTCTTCAACATCGTTTTGAACAAAGTTATCAAAGCATGGGGACAAAAACTGGAAAATCGAAAACTTTGGAGACTCATAAGGCCTAGACCGCACTACGACTAAACCGCCGCGGTTTTAATCGAGTGATTTTGTGACTCAAGTAAGCTAATACAAGCGGCCTCAATTGCGCTTTTTTTCCACGACTGATTTTTTCCATAGTGTTGTGTCTTTCTCGAGCGGTTTCGCGGTTATAGCGGTTACCGCTCGCGGGCAAAAACCGTAGTGCGGCCTCGGCCTAAGGTCGCAAGAAACAACAGGATAACTTCAACAATGCAAATTCAACGCTGATTATCTCGCGATCCTTTCCGAAAATGAACAAACAGCAATCCATAAGATCGAAGTCCTAAAAGAATATGCCGAGAAAGCTGGACTATAAATTTCCTTTTCGAAAACCGAAATCATGGCCACAAAACACATCAAAACACAAAATGTAATTACAAAATACGGCACAAAAAACAAGGTTCATAACTTTTGAACGGCTCACCACAGAGATTTCTAGTCTTCACTAATCGATTCAGCGTCCCAAAAATTAGTCAGAAAACGTATATAATATTTCCTAGGAAGCTTTCAGTTAAGAAATACCATCGACACGGGGAGCCTAGACCGCGGAAACGACGAAATTCTAGAAAATCGATTTTGTCAAAATCGTTATTTTTTGAGTTACAGCAAAATTTAAAAACGTTTGTGAAAGAATTTTTGCTGCTGATTAGAGATATGCAAATTATAATTCGCTAGCTCTTTCTGTTCATTATCGCCTGCAAGAATTGAAGAAATTTTTAAGAAATTTCGGCGCTCGAGTAGAGATCTCGGAAAGTCGTGAACTTCCCAATAACAATCTTAGTGCCTTAATAGGAAAATGACATTCTAAAAACGATGCCGCAATCCGTTTTTGATTATCTGCAACGGTTTCTGAGACATCTACTTAGCAAATCGAGAATCGGGTAAATTTCAGATTGGAATTTCTAAACGAATTATTGAATCTCTCTGGACAATTTATACATCGGCTTGTTCGCCTTGTCGTGTAGTTTCTGTGTGCCGAAAATGATTTCGCTGCTTTCTACCGCTCTAGAGAAAAACGAAAAAAACCGAAAAAGCACCAATTTTCGGAACGAAATGAAGGAAAATTTTTGTTGAAAATTTTTTTGGCAATTTTTTTCGTGATTTTTTTTTGGTTACCTGAAGGAATTCGAAGTGCTCAAAACGGTTTTCCAGTTTATTTCGCTGTAAAGTTACAAATAAACAAGTTTTATATATTTTTTCGCTGTACACCATCTCGCATTTCCGACTGATTTGACGCTGTCATAACTTTTGAACGGCTCATCACAGAGACTTCTAGTCTTCACCAATCGATTTAGCGTCCCAAAATTAGTAAGAAAACTTTCAGTTAAGAAATACTGTCGACATGGGGAGTCTAGACCGCGGAAACGACAAATGCGAGAAAATCGATTTTATCAAAATCGTTACTTTTTTAGTTATAGCAAAATTAAAAAACGTTTCGGAAAGCATTTTTTCTGCTGATTACAGATGTGCAAATTATATTCCGCTAGCTGTTTCCGTTCTCTATCGCCTGCTAGAATTGAAGAAATTTTTATGAAATTTCGGCATTCGAATAGAGATCTCGGAAAGTCGTGAATTTTCCATGGACAATCTTAGTGTTTCAACAGGAAAATTACCTTCAGAAAAAGATGCCGCAATCCGTTTGAGATTACCTACAACTGTTTTCGAGAGATCTACTTAGCAATTCGAGAATCGGATAAATTTCAGTTTGAAATTTATCGACGATTTATTGAAGCTTTCCCGACAATTTATACATCGACATGTTCGTCTTGTCGGGTAGTTTCTGTGTGCCGAAAATGATTTCGCTGCTTTTTATCGTTCTCGAAAAAATCGAAAATAACCGAAAGAGCACATATTTTTCGACCGAAATGATGGAAAATTTTTGTTGAAAAATTTTTTGGAATTTTTTTTCGTGTTTATTTTTTGGTTACCCGAAGGAAATCGAAGTGCTGAAAACGGCTTTCTAGTCTATATCCCTCTAAAGTAACAAATAAACAAATTTTATATATTTTTTCGCTGTACACCATCTCGCATTTCCAACTGATTTGACGCTGTCATAACTTTTAAACGACTCACCACAGGGACCTCTAGTCTTCACCAATCGATTCAACGTCTTCAAATTAGTCGGAAAAAGTATATAATATTCCTTAGGAAACTTTCAGTGAAGAACTACCATCGACACGGGGGAGTCTAGACCGGGGAAACGACGAAATGCGAGAACATCGATTTTGTCAAAATCGTTATTTTCTAGTTATAGCAAAATTTAGAAACGTTCCGGAAAGCATTTTTGCTGCTGATTACAGATATGCAAATTATATTTCGCTAGCTCTTTCCGTTCACTACCGCCTGCAAGAATTGAAGAAATTTTTAAGAAATTTCGGTGCTCGAGTAGAGATCTCGGAAAGTCGTGAACTTCCCGCTAACAAACTTAGTGCATTAATAGGAAAACGACATTCTGAAAACGATGCTGCAATCCGTTTTTAATTACCTGTAACCGTTTTCGAGACATCTACTTAGCAAATCGAGAATCGGGTAAATTTCAGATTAAAATTTCTTGACGAATTATTGCATTTCTCCGGAGAATTTACACATCGACTTGTTCCTCTTGTCGGGTAGTTTCTGTGTGCCAAAAATGATTCCGCTGCTTTTTACCGTTCTCGAAAAAATCGAAAAATAACGAAAAACCACATATTTTTCGAAAGAAATGATGGAAAATTTTTGTTAAAAAATTTTTTGGAATTTTTTTTCGTGATTTTTTTTTTGGTTACCCGAAGGAAATCGAAGTGCTGAAAACGGCTTTCTTGTCTATATCGCTCTAAAGTTACAAATAAACAAGTTTTATATATTTCTTCGCTGTACACCATCTCGCATTTCCGAGTGATTTGACGCTAACTTTTAAACGGCAGCCACACCACAGAGACTTCTAGTCACCAATCGATTCAGCGTCTCAAAATTAGTCGGAAAGCATATAAAATATTCCCAAGGAAGTTTTCACTTAAGAAGTACCATCTACACGGGGAGTCTAGACTGCGGAAACGACAAAATGTGAGAAAATGCACTGTGCTAGTCTAGTCTATGAAGATCAATATACTCTAATTCCCAACTTGGTGGGTTTATTGGGGTTATAGGTCAGAAAACAAATTTTGCCTTTGAATCCAACGACTGATTCATCCACAGAAATTGTCCTCGATGGAACAAACTGTTCTCTGAATTGTTTAAGTAAATATTCTAAATACAGTAGAATCCGCTTATAATGACATCAAAGGGAAGTGACAAACACGTCAAACTAAGCTATCTAAGCGACTAAGCGACGTTATACAAAGCATAGTCTTAAAAAATAAACATCTTATTTTTATCAACCTATTTTTATTAGTAATGTATTTAGTTAAATAGAGAGAAAAACTACAAATTGTATAATACATATATATATATATATATATATATATATATATATATATATATATATATATATATATATATATATATATATATATATATATATTATATATATATATATATATATATATATATATATAAATATATCTATTAACAAAAAAAAAACATGAATGGGCACAAAATTAACGTATGTATATACATATTACATACATATATGTATACAAAACATAACATAAAAATTGTACATAATATCAATGTACATACATAATATATTTAGTCATTTTTATATATAATCACTAATTTTTGTCTGCTTTTGTTTCTTCTTTAGATCTCTCGAATAACAGTCTCTAACATTATTGTGTAAAGAAGATATTGATTGCCCTGTTTAAATTATCATTTTCGAAATTGGTATGAACAAATCGTGATAATTAGCCTGCAGCTTTTAAATCCTCCTCTGCGGTAGGTATTGATTCTTCCGCGACTTCCTCTTCTTCATCGCTTTCGTTTTACTCATTAGCTGTAATATCTTGTACGATATTTTCATCTGATGTTCTTCTGATGTGAGGAGAGCGTTATCAATTTCAACATAATCGTCCCACATTACCGGCGCTTTTAACGAGTCTGAATTTAGGTTTCGTAACCACAAAGATAAAGGAACGTCATCGTCATCATCAAATTCATTTTCTGCTGTATTTTGAAAACCAATATTTCAACCAGTATTTTTCAATGAATCCTGCTTCAATGTTTGAAACAGTTGTAAATTGTACTTCGTAAACCATAAGAATTGCATCAAGAACTGTTATTTTAGTAGAAGAGCTATTTTGATTATAATCAAGGCTATATCATTTTTAGCACAAGATTCTTTCTGAAATTGCAACCATTCAATTATCAACCAGCAATAAAATCTGTTTCTTCTTTTTCTCCAAATCGCGATCCCAATCTCGAAGTCACTTTTCGAACAGTTCTGACGTCATCCAAGCTTTACGGTTGTTTGCATAATCGACTGGCAACGAATTAACACTGCTAACACATCTTGGTTTTTAGATTTTCCAATAACGAGCAATTTTTTTTCTCTTTGCCGCTCAGATTTGCTGCTACCATGACGGTTATTCTATCTTTTGACAACTTGCCTCCACTACAATTCTCTCCCTTAAATTTTAAAGTTCTGTCCGGCATTAATTTGTAAAACAGACCAGTTTCATCTGCATTGAAAATCTCATCATCAGAAAATTGTTTCCGTAGATTTGACCACACAGTGGTTAACCAGTTTGTTGTAAAGCTTTGATCAACAGACGAGGATTCACCTACAATTTTCCCCGCCACAATGTTATGTCTCACTTTAAAACGACTTAGCCAGCTCGCAGAACAATTCAAGTTGAGGATACCAAAACGTAAAGCAAAAACATTTGACTTTTCCTGTAACATAGGGCCGTTGATAGGTATTCTTTTGTTTCTCTCCATTCTAAACCACTTAATTAACGCTTGATCAACATTATTCTCGTGATTTTCGAAGCCTCTTCGGATTCAAAACATTTGAATTAAACAATTCCTTAATCTGGTTCTTGTTTTTAAAAATCATTGATATGGTCGAATGACCAACACCAAATTCCTTTACGAGAGATGAGTTTGATTCTACATTTTCTAGTCTGCATATAATCACCTTTCTCTTCAATGGTAAACGCGTTACGTCGTTGCAATGTCATTTGGTGCACAAATCACTAACTGTAGGTACGTATCCATGAAGTATCAATTCGTCACTGGGAATCATAACAAAAACGAGGCACGTACTCACCAAATTTCGTTGCAGGGAAAGGTGTGGGGATGGTTTTAGGTGGGGACGGTCACAATAGCCGGACATAATTTCTTAAAAACAAGTCATAATAAGCGACATGTCATTTTAAACGAAGTCGTTATATCCGAACTTTGCTAAGTAGCAACCGCTTAATATGAAGTAATTGCAGTGTGAAGTTTGGTTCTCATATTAAATTCTTTATAGCAAAGTTGCTATAAAGAATTTAATATGAAAACCAAACCACACTGCAATTACTTCATATTAAGCGGTTGGTCAATATAGCCGGAGTCATAATAAACGGATTCCACTGTAGTGACTCACTTTCTGTGTTCTTGCTCTAAGACTTTGATTGTTGGGATCAATTCGATGTAAATGGAGCATCCAAAATATTTGCATGAAGCGTTCCCTTCTAAAGATCCCTCCAAAGTATGAAATTTTAGCATTAAAATTTTGCGACCAATATTCTTGAAGATTGCGAACTGTCATAGTTCCCATATTTAGGACAACTCCAAGAAATGCCCTAAATTCATGAAATATCACTTTTTTACGCCATTTTATTCATTGAAGCGTTTTACATATTCCATGCGAAAAGAGTACAGTGCGAAAGAGTGCGTTTTTTATTTAACCTTTTGTTTTGTTTTTTATTTAACCTCTATATTCAGTTTCTTCAGCATCAATGACTTTTTTAACAAAAAACATATTTTTGTTGATACTGAAAAGTTTTAATTCATGGACTTATGCCCTTTTCGAAATGACTGCTTCAATTCATTTCCGGCGCATCTCGGAAAGTCGTGAATTTCGCGTAATCATAAAATCACTTACTACTTGCGTCTTGGAGTCTCTTGGAGTCTTACTACTTGCGTCCTGCACTCTTCTGAAGTCCTGCGGACCAGGCGGCTTCCCTGTCCAACAGGCACTTCCTGCAGTCTGCGCCGCTCCCCCAACCATATCCACCAGTCAAAGGCAAGGGTTCCATCACTACCTATTCTTTAAGGGTTTAAAGTTTCGCGAATCTAACACACGCAGAAAACAAACGCGCACTATTAGCAAAGTTTCGGACAATTTCCCTTCGGATTTTAAGCCGTCTTTGCGGTTGGCTTTCGGATGAAAATAAAGTACTTCCCTAAGCAGTATCTAGAAACACGGTACGTAGATACATTTAGTCTAAACCGACGCATGCGGATGCTCGTCCAGCTTGTCCGGTGAGGGCCAAGATATTTTTACTTCGAGGTTTACGCCTCTAGATCCGCTACCTTTAGTTGAAACAGGTGCACCTCACGAAGGAGTAGTCTAAGACCACTGGCACGGGGTCTTTTCAACACAGGCTTTATGTTCGCATTTGGTATGCCTGGTATGGTTTTGCATACCTATGCACCCAAGCTGAAAAAAAAATTACGGCGAATTAATGTGTGTATTTGTGAAAATGGACAACACATTCAACATCTGTTGTAATGTTTGTTCTTCTTTGTTAATTTTATAATTCACAACACTATAGAATAAATCAGTGTTAAATTTATGAGAAGGCATTTTATTACAATATACTAATCGAGTAAGACGTCTTCCCTGAAATAACAAGGGGTCAAAAAATCCGAATTTCTTGAAAATTAAGAAAAATTGTGTAAAAATGCGATTTACGTCTTGAATTTTTTCCGGTCAATTGCACAAAAAATTAGGTTTTTTTTTTGACGAGCTTAAAAAAGGTCCGCCCCCGCAAAGAACGGCTGTAGGTGCGTTTTAAATTTTTAGCTTTTTCTTCAAAAATTACGTTCCTCTTGCGCGTCGAAACATGAAATTGTCATTTTCTGTTGTAAAAGAGAAAAACGGAACGGGCCTTCGACCCGTGTTGGTCTGCCGCTGCCAAGTCCCAACCGGCGTCTTCCAGGTGCTAAAAACAGGAGGTCGTTTCTAGCACCTTTGAGGAGCAATTTTGGTCCGCGGCTCGATTTTTTACTGCGTCATCTTGCCGCGTCGATTTCACGTTTTTTGACGTCATGCGGAAAAGTACGCGACCGTCGGTTCACCTGTGCGGCGGAAAATGTAAACGAAAAAAAAACGTTTTTTCCATCACATCTGTGGACTGCGTTCCCTTCATTTAAGAACGCCGTCTCTCCAAACCGGTCCGTTCGATGCGAGATGTTTACCCGCAATATCCGGTGAAAGAATCTGGGACATGTGGCATCCTATTCCCGCTATAGGTCAATTTTAACGCAAAATTCGGAAAAAAGCGGTGTTTTTTTCACCTAATTTGCGGGGATCCCTCTCCTGGTAAACCCAACAGTCGGATCGGGACCGGACCGGCACCAATCGATTCGGCATAGTGCCTTTTAGTTTGTTTTTGAGTTTAATTGCGATTTCGTACCGGATGGGACCGGGACGCCTGAAAAAACATGTTTTGCAGACGTCCACGAGAATCCTCCGGGATTCGCTAAATTAAGGAGAAGGGCGTCGCGGTGGCGGTTTCTAAATAGAGAACAAAAGGGTCTATAAGGCGATAGGAACGACGCACCGCTTGATCGCATTTGGGGGACGCGACACCCGTCCAAACTTGAAACGAATTTTTCAAAATTGAGCAAATTGAAACCCTCAATATTCGGTGAAATGTTTTAGAATTGTTGAACAACTAATGTTTATAACTAATGAAATTGTTGAACTTAACACTAAAAACAATGCGACATAACCTCAAGACCACTGACAGCTACTTAATAATGACAGTTTACTTTTATGTATCTGAATCAATAAATGATCTACTTTTTCAAGTTCATGGCAAGAGTGGATTTCAAGACTTTTGGGACTCACGTTATTATTATTAAATAAGCCTATTAAATTAACTATTACCCAGTAATTATTAAATATTACCCAATAATTACAATAATGACCCAGTAAACGGACTATATCATACAACAAGTACGACAAAATTATCTTAATTAGAATTGCGTTTTCCAGCTGTTATCTCCACAAAAAAACGGAATATTTGTTTTACACATTTGACATTGGGTTAACAAATTGCAGCACACAAACACACTTTAGCCATTTATCACCTAAAAAACAACAATATTTACTTAGATAAGATTCGGGGCCTAATATAGCAGCGAGATAAATCCGCTCGTAAGTTGGCGTAGCTGTCGAGACGACAGCAATCAGTCGACACGAGCATGGATATGAAACCGTTTCACTTGCCCCATCAGCTACTCCTCGGCGCGGGACCATGCAACTGTACACCGAGGGTCCTCAGCGCCTTGGCTCTACAAGGACTAACTCCCGTGGATAAGGACACTGTCAACGTAAGTGCTATTCTAACCAAGGAAAATTAATCTAGTCCTTATCGCCTTGACTCTACAAGGACTAACTCCTGTAGATAAGCGACACTGTCAAAGTAAGTGCTATACTAAGCTAAGAAAATTAATCTAGTCCTTATCGCCTTGGTTCTAAAAGAACTAACTCCCGTGGATAAGGACAATGTCAAAGTAAGTGCTATTCTAAGCAAAGAAAATTAATCTAGTCCTTAGCCCCTTGGCGCCACAAGGACTAACTCTCGTGGATAAGGACGCTGCAAAAGTAAGTGCTATACTAAGGAAAGAAAATTAATCTAGTCCTTAGACCCTTGGCGCTACAAGGACTAACTCTCTTGGATAAGGACACTGTCAAAGTAAGTGCTATACCAAGGAAAGAATATTTATCTAGTCTTGTTCAATTAGACTAAATCTTAATTACTGTATTTAAGATGATTATCTTGTTACAATCATTCTTGACACAATCTTGTTACAATCATTCTCTTTATTTATTTGTTAGTATTTTAGTTGTGATAGTAATTTGTATAGTAAGTTATGCTACACAAGGGAAGGAAAATTGTCTTGTTCTAATTCCTCGCCGTAATTCTTGTTTTTACGAAGACTTCTTACAATAATCCTTTTGATCTAGTTGTTGGATGAGGTGAAGGAAATGACGAAGCAGATGTTCCACACAAGGAATCGTTTGACAGTGGTGCAACAAACTTCCGGTTCCGGGGGCCTGGAGACGGTCCTGGCGAGTCTCATCGAGCCCGGCGAGAAGATAATCGTCGCAATCGGCGGAGTTTGGGGGGTGCGGACGGCGCAAATCGCGGAAGTATACAGTAAGCGTTTTCAGCGGAATTAGTGCAAGCAAGGAATGGGTAGATGTTTATTCTGGGCTTTCGTTGAATGGGATGGTTACATATTCGCGTTTTCATACGTCGGCAGGATGTTGGAGTAATTTGTGTCGCGGTAATAAGGGAAGTTGTGAAGGATGAACTTTGCATTTTAAGAATCGCCGTGCAAACTAGTTTAACTTTGTAACGGCGGGTTTTGCACGGAAATCGCGCTGGAAATTCGGATTTTGTGCAGCGCGAAGGAAAACGCAATCTTGCATATCATTCACAACTTAACAAAAGACACTTATTTGAAGGCATACAACACTCGACAAACAAGACTAGATAGACCAGATTAAACAGACAAGACTAGACGGACAAGACTTGACAGATAAGACTAGACAGACAAGACTAGACAAACAAGACTAGACAGACAAGACTAGACAGATAAGACTAGACAGACAAGACTAGATAGACAAGACTAGACAGACAAGACTAGACAGACAAGACTGGACAGACAAGACTAGACAGACAAGACTAGACAGACAAGGCTAGACAGACAAGACTAGACAGACAAGACTAGACAGACAAGACTAGACAGACAAGACTAGACAAACAACACTAGACAGACAAGACTAGACAGACAAGACTAGACAGACAAGACTGGACAAACAAGACTAGACAGACAGGACTAGACAGACAAGACTAGACAGACAAGACTAGAGAGACAAGACTAGACAGACAAGAGCAGACAGACAAAACTAGACAGACAAGACTAGACAGACAAGACTAGACAGACAAGATTAGACAGACAAGACTATACAGACAAGACCAGACAGACAAAACTAGACAGACAAGACAAGACAGACAAGACTAGACAGACAAAACTAGACAGACAAGACTAGACAGACCAGACTAGATAGACAAGACCAGACAGACAAGACTAGACAGACAAGACTAGACAGACAAGACTAGACAGACAAGACTAGACAGACAAGACTAGACAGACAAGACTAGACAGACAAGACTAGACAGACAAGACTAGACAGACAAGACCAGACAGACAAAACTAGACAGACAAGACTAGACAGACAAGACTAGACAGACAAGACTAGACAGACAAGACTAGACATACAAGAGTAGACAAACAAGACTAGACAGCTTATTTATTTATTGGACTCATAGTCGCCAGCACTCCGTCAACAAGGACACTATGCTGGTACATAATAATTATTACATCATAATTACATCATAATTAATAACATAATAAGAAGAGGCAAGAACATAGACTGAATTAACATAGAATATTCAATTTAAATTTATTAGTTTCTGGTGATGACTAAGTCGTGATCCAATCTTCTTAGATTTTTTGCGCATTCGTCAAAGATCTACCACCATTTATTGTTTTTCTCGACTTCCCTTAACTCCTCCTCGTCTCGTGGCCAGGAGCATCCTGCATGGGACATACTCTGTTCTGAATCTTGCCTCCATTTTGAGATGACAGGACAATAAAAAAGCACGTGTGGAGCTGTGTCTTCTTCACCGCACTGGCATAGTGGTGATGCCCTTTTTCCAAAGCAATGTAGGTAAGACTGAAAATTTCCATGGCCAGTAATAAGTTGGACCGCGTGGTGCGAGAGACAGATCTCCATATTAATCCACTTGTCGATAGACGAGATAAAGTTTTTAGTCCAAAGACCAGTTCTTGACGCATTCGATCGCTGTTGCCACTCCCTGTTAAGATAGGTGTTGATCCCGTGCTTTATAGCCTGGCCTGGTACTTTCTTGAAAACTTCAGCACAATTTTGAGGTTCTGGGCCTGTGGAGTCTTGACCAGACTGTCGGCTCTTTCGTTACCTGTCAGGCCGTCATGTGCCCTCACCCAATGGAAGCTTAGATTAGTGTTTTGTGAGACCTCGTTATAGAGCTACCATGTGTCGAATAGAATCTCAATTGGCGAGGCCATGTTTTGAAGAGCATCTAGAGCAGATTTGCAATCGGATAAGCAATCGGAATAGAGCATTCGTCCATTACGTCAGGTTTCGAAAGAATATACGCTAATGCCCGGTTAATTGCAATTAACTCTGCTTGAAATATCTAGCAGTAGTCTGCCAAACCAAATGTTTCGAAATGAAACTCCTGTTCTTCATTGTATGCTACAAAAGCTGCTCCAACTCCTGCGGCTGATTTAGAGCCGTCTGTGAATATTTTTATTCGGTGTGAGTTGGTGGGTGACGTAGTGTAGACAAGGGAGCGAAAATAGGCGGGATGGATAAGATGCTCAAGGTGGGTCTTTGTTTCCAAAAAGTCGGAGGATATGTTAAGGCCGGTTATTTCTCTTAGGGTCTGGTTTTCAAGGGAATGTTTGGTTTGGTAGAATGAAACCTGTTTTAGTCGGAGGTCGGAAGGTATAAGTCCGGAGATAACGCAGGCAGCCTCAGTGGACACCGTTCGGTATGCTTTCACCGCTCTTAGTGTGCAGACTCGTTGTACGCTCAGGAGCTTAGCTTTTTCCCTAACTCCACAAGACTTATGCCAAATGGGAACGGCGTATAATAATCCTGGTTCAATTGCTCCGCTATAAATTTGTTTCAAAGCTATTTTGCCTAAGCCCCATTCCTTCCTTGCCACCCGGCCAAGTTGAACGTTCAACTGTTTGGCGTTTCCACAAGCTAATTTAATGTGTGGTTTAAAGTTTATATTTCTATCTATTGTGACCCCCAGATATTTTTAATTATCCTGACACTTGATCTGGTTATCTCCTAGTGTAAAAACTGGTCTACGCTGCCTCGGATTTTTTCCAAAGAATATTGCCTCGGTCTTATTGGCATTAAAGATTAATTTGTGGTTCTTGGCCCAAGCTAATAAAACTTCTAGTGCTTGATTGGTTTTCTCTTTTAGGCCCATTATACTACTACAAGAAGTAATAAGCATGGTATCATCTGCGTAAGCAACTATATTACACCCTACTGGAAAATCATACTCGAAAATTGTGTCGTATAGAATAGTCCAGTAGGTAGGGCCCGATTTTGATCCTTGTGGACAACCTTTACTGACTGATCTCTCCTCGCATAAGCCTGGTTCAGAGATTATGGCTTTACGGTTGCTGAAGTAATCTTTACTCAAGCTGATGAGATTATCAGGGCACTGTTTGATAACTAATTGTTCTATAATGTTAGGCCACCAGGCATTGTCGAAAGCACCGCTTATGTCAAGTGCAACAATGGCACAATAATGTTTCTGAGCAATGTTGTCTTTGATAGATTGAATGACTTTGTTTATGGCATCGGTGGTTCATACGCCCTTTCTGAATCCAAATTGGTTGTTACAAAGTAAATTGCGATTATAAAGATGGTAACCGATCCTGGTAATGAGCAAGGAGTCGAGGACTTTCCCAATTACAGGCATGAGACTTATGGGCCTAAAGTCTTTACAGGATGTACCTTGTCTAAGTGGTTTGGTAATTATTTTTACTAGTTGTAGTTTCCAAATTGCTGCAAAAACGCCACAACTCAGACATTTGTTAAATAGTTTATGGAAAACTTGAGGGGCAGCCTTAAATGCCGCTGACACGATATCCGATGAGAGTCCGTCTATGCCTGGAGCCTTTTTGGGATTTATACCGTTGATCACCATTACAATCTCTGGAATTGTGAATAAAGGGTTGTCGGGTCTACCTTTTCCTTCTAGAGCTGTTTTTCTAGACTGTAAGTACTCCACCGAGTCTTTTTCGTGATCATCCGGAAAGAAGACTAGACAAAGACTCAGAAGAAGAAGAAGAAAGACTCAAGGCAGTCGAAGATGAAATGAGAGCATGTCTACCTCAAATTTGACCACACAATAAAAAAATATGCGCATCACACCAATCGCATGTTTCTCATTGAATTCCTTAAGTCTTGTAGATAAGACTAGACAGACAAGACTAGACAGACAAGACTAGACAGACAAGACTAGACAGACAAGACTAGACAGACAAGACTAGACAGACAAGACTAGACAGACAAGACTAGACAGACAAGACTAGACAGACAAGACTAGACAGACAAGACTAGACAGACAAGACTAGACAGACAAGACTAGACAGACAAGACTAGACAGACAAGACTAGACAGACAAGACTAGACAGACAAGACTAGACAGACAAGACTAGACAGACAAGACTAGACAGACAAGACTAGACAGACAAGACTAGACAGACAAGACTAGACAGACAAGACTAGACAGACAAGACTAGACAGACAAGACTAGACAGACAAGACTAGACAGACAAGACTAGACAGACAAGACTAGACAGACAAGACTAGACAGACAAGACTAGACAGACAAGACTAGACAGACAAGACTAGACAGACAAGACTAGACAGACAAGACTAGACAGACAAGACTAGACAGACAAGACTAGACAGACAAGACTAGACAGACAAGACTAGACAGACAAGACTAGACAGACAAGACTAGACAGACAAGACTAGACAGACAAGACTAGACAGACAAGACTAGACAGACAAGACTAGACAGACAAGACTAGACAGACAAGACTAGACAGACAAGACTAGACAGACAAGACTAGACAGACAAGACTAGACAGACAAGACTAGACAGACAAGACTAGACAGACAAGACTAGACAGACAAGACTAGACAGACAAGACTAGACAGACAAGACTAGACAGACAAGACTAGACAGACAAGACTAGACAGACAAGACTAGACAGACAAGACTAGACAGACAAGACTAGACAGACAAGACTAGACAGACAAGACTAGACAGACAAGACTAGACAGACAAGACTAGACAGACAAGACTAGACAGACAAGACTAGACAGACAAGACTAGACAGACAAGACTAGACAGACAAGACTAGACAGACAAGACTAGACAGACAAGACTAGACAGACAAGACTAGACAGACAAGACTAGACAGACAAGACTAGACAGACAAGACTAGACAGACAAGACTAGACAGACAAGACTAGACAGACAAGACTAGACAGACAAGACTAGACAGACAAGACTAGACAGACAAGACTAGACAGACAAGACTAGACAGACAAGACTAGACAGACAAGACTAGACAGACAAGACTAGACAGACAAGACTAGACAGACAAGACTAGACAGACAAGACTAGACAGACAAGACTAGACAGACAAGACTAGACAGACAAGACTAGACAGACAAGACTAGACAGACAAGACTAGACAGACAAGACTAGACAGACAAGACTAGACAGACAAGACTAGACAGACAAGACTAGACAGACAAGACTAGACAGACAAGACTAGACAGACAAGACTAGACAGACAAGACTAGACAGACAAGACTAGACAGACAAGACTAGACAGACAAGACTAGACAGACAAGACTAGACAGACAAGACTAGACAGACAAGACTAGACAGACAAGACTAGACAGACAAGACTAGACAGACAAGACTAGACAGACAAGACTAGACAGACAAGACTAGACAGACAAGACTAGACAGACAAGACTAGACAGACAAGACTAGACAGACAAGACTAGACAGACAAGACTAGACAGACAAGACTAGACAGACAAGACTAGACAGACAAGACTAGACAGACAAGACTAGACAGACAAGACTAGACAGACAAGACTAGACAGACAAGACTAGACAGACAAGACTAGACAGACAAGACTAGACAGACAAGACTAGACAGACAAGACTAGACAGACAAGACTAGACAGACAAGACTAGACAGACAAGACTAGACAGACAAGACTAGACAGACAAGACTAGACAGACAAGACTAGACAGACAAGACTAGACAGACAAGACTAGACAGACAAGACTAGACAGACAAGACTAGACAGACAAGACTAGACAGACAAGACTAGACAGACAAGACTAGACAGACAAGACTAGACAGACAAGACTAGACAGACAAGACTAGACAGACAAGACTAGACAGACAAGACTAGACAGACAAGACTAGACAGACAAGACTAGACAGACAAGACTAGACAGACAAGACTAGACAGACAAGACTAGACAGACAAGACTAGACAGACAAGACTAGACAGACAAGACTAGACAGACAAGACTAGACAGACAAGACTAGACAGACAAGACTAGACAGACAAGACTAGACAGACAAGACTAGACAGACAAGACTAGACAGACAAGACTAGACAGACAAGACTAGACAGACAAGACTAGACAGACAAGACTAGACAGACAAGACTAGACAGACAAGACTAGACAGACAAGACTAGACAGACAAGACTAGACAGACAAGACTAGACAGACAAGACTAGACAGACAAGACTAGACAGACAAGACTAGACAGACAAGACTAGACAGACAAGACTAGACAGACAAGACTAGACAGACAAGACTAGACAGACAAGACTAGACAGACAAGACTAGACAGACAAGACTAGACAGACAAGACTAGACAGACAAGACTAGACAGACAAGACTAGACAGACAAGACTAGACAGACAAGACTAGACAGACAAGACTAGACAGACAAGACTAGACAGACAAGACTAGACAGACAAGACTAGACAGACAAGACTAGACAGACAAGACTAGACAGACAAGACTAGACAGACAAGACTAGACAGACAAGACTAGACAGACAAGACTAGACAGACAAGACTAGACAGACAAGACTAGACAGACAAGACTAGACAGACAAGACTAGACAGACAAGACTAGACAGACAAGACTAGACAGACAAGACTAGACAGACAAGACTAGACAGACAAGACTAGACAGACAAGACTAGACAGACAAGACTAGACAGACAAGACTAGACAGACAAGACTAGACAGACAAGACTAGACAGACAAGACTAGACAGACAAGACTAGACAGACAAGACTAGACAGACAAGACTAGACAGACAAGACTAGACAGACAAGACTAGACAGACAAGACTAGACAGACAAGACTAGACAGACAAGACTAGACAGACAAGACTAGACAGACAAGACTAGACAGACAAGACTAGACAGACAAGACTAGACAGACAAGACTAGACAGACAAGACTAGACAGACAAGACTAGACAGACAAGACTAGACAGACAAGACTAGACAGACAAGACTAGACAGACAAGACTAGACAGACAAGACTAGACAGACAAGACTAGACAGACAAGACTAGACAGACAAGACTAGACAGACAAGACTAGACAGACAAGACTAGACAGACAAGACTAGACAGACAAGACTAGACAGACAAGACTAGACAGACAAGACTAGACAGACAAGACTAGACAGACAAGACTAGACAGACAAGACTAGACAGACAAGACTAGACAGACAAGACTAGACAGACAAGACTAGACAGACAAGACTAGACAGACAAGACTAGACAGACAAGACTAGACAGACAAGACTAGACAGACAAGACTAGACAGACAAGACTAGACAGACAAGACTAGACAGACAAGACTAGACAGACATGACTAGACAGACAAGACTAGACAGACAAGACTAGACAGATAAAACTTGTCTGTCTAGTCATGTTTGTCTAGTCTTGTCTGTCTAGTCTAGTCTGTCTAGTCTAGTCTGTCTAGTCTAGTCTGTCTAGTCTAGTCTGTCTAGTCTAGTCTGTCTAGTCTTGTCTGTCTAGTCTTATCTACAAGACTTTACAAACAATTATTACCAATTTACTTATAATATGCTTAAGGAATTCAATGAGAAACATGTGATTGGTTTGATGCGCATATTTTTTTAATGTCTGGGCAAATTTGAGATAGACATGCTCTGATTTCATCTTCGACTGCCTTGAGTCTTTCTTCTTTTAGTTTTGATGAGCACCAAAGCAGAAAAGCCAAGGTGACATAAATACATAGTTGAGAATTGTAGGAGAATTTTGAGTGCTCGTAGTCCTATGTTGGAATATTGTTTTTTAATCTCTATCTAGAAGCAATTGACGTCTAATTCTTCATGTTTTAGATTGAGTTTTCGATCTCTATATTCATCATTTCTTCCTCTTCTATAAGTTCCAAATCATTTTTTTTTCATCACTGAGGCCACAAATATATTCCTTATAAAATCATAATTTTCCACATTGATATCGGAAAAATAATTATCAACTTTTGTCCCTAAAGTTGTTAAATTCTCAATAATGAATTGCCAAATTTGGTTATTTTCCATTTCTTTGAAAATATTCACATATTACCCTGGCTTACTTTCTTTATCCACAACTTCAATTTCTCTTTGAAAGCCACTATTTTGTCTGAAGAAGTTAAATATTTTCATTTCTTCCCTGCATACTGGAGATAATATATTCAGTTGTTCAAAAATATCTGCCAGATAAGCTACCTTTGCATACCACGCATCATCCTGCAATAATTTGCAATATTTGTTGTGCTTTTCTTCTTCAAAAAATAGTGGTAATTCTGCTTTCAAATCGTTAATTCCGCTCAAAACACGCCCTTTAGAAAGCCACCTTACTTCTGTATGAATAAGATTTTTGAATTGAGATCCCATTTCTTCACAAAGTTTATTAAATGGACGCGACTTCAGAGGTTTACCTTTTACGTAATTGACCATCTTAACTATGTTCTTAAAGTCACATTCTAAGTCTTTATTTACGGATTTTGCAACTAAAGCTTGGTGCATGGATGGTGCACCTTCCGTACATATACAATATAAACATATGCATATACAATTCCTCATATATATCAACACATGTTACATGCCAACTGATCATAAATACTGATCTAAAATATTAAAAACATCAGCCCCAATAGTCGTTCTTTCAAATTCTCAGTACTTTCATCAACTTAAAAAGCGTACATATTAGCTTCTTTCATTTTCAAAACAACATTTTTTTCAATGTTATCAGACATTTAATTAATACGTCTTCGAACTGTGTCGTCTCATAAAGGAATTTTCTTGATATCAGCTTCAGCTGCTTCTCCGAGCGCTACGTTTACATTTGCTAAACAAGACGGTAAAATTAAGGTCTCTCCTATTGTATGTGGTATCATTTACTGTGCTATTATTTCGACGACTAAGTAACTGGCCTCTTGAACACGATCAGAAATTTTGAATTGTATTGTAAAATTACTACTATGTTTTTGCTGTGGATAAAGCAATCCTTTAAAATATTCCACTTTTTTTTAAGATTAGCAAGTTTCCTTAAAAAATGACGCAATAGTTTGCTAGGCACCATAGCTTCATTACCCAGTACTTCTCCACATACAATACATTTTGGGTTAGGAGATATCTAGTCACCACACCAAGTAAACCCGTATTCCAAATAGTTTTCATTGTATAAACGGGTCTTATTCTTACATGCTTTTTTCTTAGTTGGTGATTTTTCCTCATTGGTATCACTGGAATTTTTGTGAATTTTACCTGGTAGCAAATATGAATTCTCTAGTTCATACTCCTCTTTCTTACAAGAAATTTGTCCATCTTTTAATCTACCAAAAAAGAAAATAATGCAGTATTTGAAAACTCGTATTTTAATGTTATGTTTACCTATTATTGAGAATATTGTATGCACACAATATTTATGATATGAAGAAAAAGAAAAGCTTGTCACACATTCACTGTGTCAGTACAACGGCGCTAGACTAAAAGAAACTAAAACTAAACGAACTGAAACAAACAGAAACACGAACTGCATCCGGTTTTTATAAAACGGATGATAAGGTTCCGAAGACGACCCGAAACCAATATTAACTAATGCCCGCTCCACACTCTCGCGAAGTAACACGGAGTTGAGCGAGGAGTTGAGTCTGCTAACTCCGTCCGCCCTGTGCTTCCTCGCCTCGCCTTGGCTAACTTCGCTTCATGAAGCGGTTTTTCGTACCAGAGTCAAAGAGACAAGTGGCGCGAGTACGAGGAAGGGAGTCTACACTCACGTCTTCACTCTCGTGTTTACTCGTCCTTTAATTTAGTCAACTGTATGGAGGTGGCTCAGTTCACAACCGTTTGTTGAACGATTAAAAACTAAAAATATTTCTATTTAATATTATCAAATTTTATCTAATATTAATTTAAATATTATCAAAAATCATGAGCGGCTGGTGCCAGGAACTCCAGTTACAATTCCTTGGCTTTTCAAAGGGAACCAGTTATTTGGGATCCCAAACATGATCCCAATTAAAAGCACAAATAGCTGCAGCAGCAGTTACTACCTGTTCGCGAAGTAAGGCGAGAGTGTAGATACCTTCTCCGTGTAGTTACTCGCCTCGAACAACTTCGGCGAGGATCGAAGTTACTCTGCGAGAGTGTGGAGCGGGCATTATTTTTTACTAGGTTCAACTAGAAACTGAGAATTTATGCTTAAAAATTATAAAATGTGATTTTTTTCCGGGTACCGCGGCACCCAGTTTGCGAACCTATGATATAGTCCAAGTTACTTAGACGTTATCAATCTAATCGTAGACAAACACTTTTCGGTCGATTGTTGCAAAACTTGAAATTCGCAGCTCAATTTACCCAATTTAGGCAAATTTTGCAAACGCTCTTGTTTTGATAAATTAGTCAGCTTGAGATTAGCAAAGATTCAATGATCTAGTCCAAGTTATTTAGATGTTATCAACATAAACGTAGACTAACTACTTTTTGCTCGATTGCTGCAAAACTATAAATTCTCAGCTCAAATCCAAACAAATTACGCCATTTAGGAAAATTTTTCAAACACACTTGTTTAGATAATTTAGTCAGCTTGGCTTTAGCGGGTTTTCAATGATCTAGTCCAAGTTATTTAGATGTTGTCAATCTAAACGTAGACTAACTACTTTTTGGTAGATTATTGCAAAACTTGATATTCGCAGCTCAATTCCAGACAAATTAGGCAAATTTTTCAAATGCTCCTGTTTAGATAATTTAGTTAGCTTAGTTTTAGATAATTTTCAATTATCTACTCCAAGTTATTTAGACGTTATCAACCTAAACGTAAACTACTTTTTGGTCAATTTTTGGTCAAGTGACAAATTAGGCAATTTAGACAAATTTTGTCAAATTTGCCGTTAAAGTGACTGTCCAAGCTGTTAAATAACAGTCACAGTTGGACTTGGTAAAAAATACGGGATAGTTTTGAAACTTAGTGTTGCGGACTTTTTACCTGGTGTAACTGTTGTTAATTATCTTTGGCACTCTTTAACTAAGGTCCGAAAGCAAAAATAAGCTTCTACGTTGGCTCAATAAATATTCGAGATTTTGTTGTAAATAATTGTTGACGTTTCAAGATGACAGATAGTAGATGCGAACGCAACTAACTCGACGTTGCCACTTTTATTATTTTTTTTTGATTCATCGGTCCTTGCCACATTATCCTACATTGGATGGAGAGTTCGCGCTGCCGCGCGTATGTTGTCTTGAATAATCATCCCGCTTCGTGGCGGGAAACCTAAACTAACCGGTGTTAAACCAAGGGTCCTCGCCACATTGTCCCATATTGGATCGAGGGTTCGCGCTGCCGCGCGTATATTGTCTTCATCTATCTGCCCGCTTCGCGGCGGGCCACCTAATCTAACCGGGGTTAAACCAACAGTCCTTGCCACATTGTCCTATATTGGATCGAGAGCTCGCGCTGCCGCGCGTATGTTATTTTGATTTATCTGTCCGCTTCGGGACGGGCAACCCAATCTAACCGGGGTTAAACCAACGGTCCTTGCTACATTGTCCTATAATGGATCGAGAGTTCGCGCTGCCGCGCGTATATTGTCATGATTTTTCTGCCCGCCTTGCGGCGGGCAACCTAATCTAACCGCGGTTAAAACAACTGTCCTTGCCACATTGTCCTATATTGGATCGAGAGTTCGCGCTACCACGCGTATGTTGTCTTGAATTATCTGCCCGCTTCGCGGCGGGCAACCTAATCTAACTGGGGTTACAGCAACGGTCCTTGCCACATTGTTCTATATTGGATCGAGAGTTCGCGCTACCGCGCGTATGTTGTCTTGATTTATCTGCCCGCTTCGCGACGGGCAACCTAATCTAACCGGGGTAAACCAACGGTCCTTACCACATTGTCGTACTGATACTCAGCTGGTATCAATTTAAATTCAAGTAATTTTTTAATTGTTTAGTCGGGATCTCTTAAAATATTCTGAATATTCATAATAGACAAATAATTTCTGTAATATACTTTACACAAACATAAACATGTGATGCAGAAAAATTAAAATAATTTATATGTTGTCAAAATTAATTTTGGCAACGCTGAGCCAATTGATTCTACATTCTCAGTTATGTAACCAGTCATACACGTCAGTTATTTGGTTGAAGATACAAAATTTTTTTATTACAAAAAGTAAAAAGTAAAGAATGAATCTGGTGGATATCCAGGACATTTAAATAATATAATTAACTCGAGACATTGTAGCTCTGTGTGGCGTGGCTGTTCGTTGAAATATGAATGCAACTTCAATACGACGCTTAAGATTGTATATATGTGACTTATAGGAACTTATCTTGCCAGAGTAAAATTTTCAGTACAGGCCAAAACGTGAACTTGAGTTAAAATTTCATGTTTTGGGTTTTTTGCTGCAAACGCTACCTACATATCTCCAGAACAGCTACAAACTAGTTTTATTTGAATATTTAACCGGTAGATAGCATAAAAATCAATTTTTCCAAACCAAGTCAAACTAAGTCAAACTTTAACCTCAATTATCTCAAAACTACCTTGTTTGTACCTTAAACTTCCAAAATGCCATAACTTTGGCAATTTTTGATATCTTGCGCGATTCTTGTGGTGTTCTCTTCAGAATTTTGTTCTTTATCCAGTGGCATCAAAAACTCAATTTTAACCTCTGGCAAGATAACGTCCCTTTCGTCAGGTTGCGTCACATATATTCCCAAAAATATAGTTTTTCATATAAGCGGGCATATAAACAAAAATAAACGTGGCAACTCCGAGTTAGTTGCGTTCGTATCTACTATCAGTCATCTTGAAAATGTCAACAATTATTTTCAACAAAAACACGAATATTTATTGAACCAACGTAGACAACGTAGAAGCTTAATTGATGCTTTCGGATCTTAGTTAAAGAGTGCCAAAGACGATTAACAACAGTTACACCAGTTAAAACGTCCATAACACTAAAACAATCAAAACAATCCCTTATTCTTAACCTAACCCATCACAGTTATTAAAGAGACAATTAAAGCTGTCGAAGTGACAGTCTTCTACACATGCACGAGCTGAAATAGGTGGGTTTAGACGTGAGGTGTCCCACAGAAACCAAAGTTTAATTTAAAAAGTTGAAATGGTATTTAAATCCGTCCGGAATTTATTTTGGCGAGCGGAATACGAAACCGGATCTGGTTAATTCCGAACGGAAATTTTTCCGTAATTGAAGCAATTTCACTTCCGAATTGCTTTCAGACCGATTCACTTGCATTACGGTTAGCCGATTTGCGCGCCGGATTATTAGAGCTCTAGCAACAACGGACACTAATTAAATCAAACATTAACTTTAATTACATTTTTCGCGCCCTCTGTTTCACTTGCGGATTAAATCCTTTCAAAAACTCAATTCATAACTGAGAACTTTCCACCGAATTTACACCCCGCATCGCATCGCTTATTTAATCTTAATTGACAGCACAATCCCTTTCAGATTATCATATTCAGTTTATATAATCATGTTACATTATCTAATAGACTACTAAATAGAGACAGAAACTAAAGAGATTAGATTAGACGGTATAGAATAATCTATGTTTGTCTACCAAATCTTGTGCAACATAACAGACAAGACTAGAGAGACAAGACTAGACAGACAAGACTAGACAGACAAGACTAGACAGACAAGACTAGACAGACAAGACTAGACAGACAAGACTAGACAGACAAGACTAGACAGACAAGACTAGACAGACAAGACTAGACCGACAAGACTAGACAGACAAGACTAGACAGACAAGACTAGACAGACAAGACTAGACAGACAAGACTAGACCGACAAGACTAGACAGACAAGACTAGACAGACAAGACTAGACAGACAAGACTAGACAGACAAGACTAGACAGACAAGACTAGACCGACAAGACTAGACAGACAAAACTAGACAGACAAGACTAGACAGACAAGACTAGACAGACAAGACTAGACCGACAAGACTAGACAGACAAGACTAGACAGACAAGACTAGACAGACAAGACTAGACAGACAAGACTAGACCGACAAGACTAGACAGACAAGACTAGACAGACAAGACTAGACAGACAAGACTAGACAGACAAGACTAGACAGACAAGACTAGACAGACAAGACTAGACAGACAAGACTAGACAGACAAGACTAGACAGACAAGACTAGACAGACAAGACTAGACAGACAAGACTAGACAGACAAGACTAGACAGACAAGACTAGACAGACAAGACTAGACAGACAAGACTAGACAGACAAGACTAGACAGACAAGACTAGACAGACAAGACTAGACAGACAAGACTAGACAGACAAGACTAGACAGACAAGACTAGACAGACAAGACTAGACAGACAAGACTAGACAGACAAGACTAGACAGACAAGACTAGACAGACAAGACTAGACAGACAAGACTAGACAGACAAGACTAGACAGACAAGACTAGACAGACAAGACTAGACAGACAAGACTAGACAGACAAGACTAGACAGACAAGACTAGACAGACAAGACTAGACAGACAAGACTAGACAGACAAGACTAGACAGACAAGACTAGACAGACAAGACTAGACAGACAAGACTAGACAGACAAGACTAGACAGACAAGACTAGACAGACAAGACTAGACAGACAAGACTAGACAGACAAGACTAGACAGACAAGACTAGACAGACAAGACTAGACAGACAAGACTAGACAGACAAGACTAGACAGACAAGACTAGACAGACAAGACTAGACAGACAAGACTAGACAGACAAGACTAGACAGACAAGACTAGACAGACAAGACTAGACAGACAAGACTAGACAGACAAGACTAGACAGACAAGACTAGACAGACAAGACTAGACAGACAAGACTAGACAGACAAGACTAGACAGACAAGACTAGACAGACAAGACTAGACAGACAAGACTAGACAGACAAGACTAGACAGACAAGACTAGACAGACAAGACTAGACAGACAAGACTAGACAGACAAGACTAGACAGACAAGACTAGACAGACAAGACTAGACAGACAAGACTAGACAGACAAGACTAGACAGACAAGACTAGACAGACAAGACTAGACAGACAAGACTAGACAGACAAGACTAGACAGACAAGACTAGACAGACAAGACTAGACAGACAAGACTAGACAGACAAGACTAGACAGACAAGACTAGACAGACAAGACTAGACAGACAAGACTAGACAGACAAGACTAGACAGACAAGACTAGACAGACAAGACTAGACAGACAAGACTAGACAGACAAGACTAGACAGACAAGACTAGACAGACAAGACTAGACAGACAAGACTAGACAGACAAGACTAGACAGACAAGACTAGACAGACAAGACTAGACAGACAAGACTAGACAGACAAGACTAGACAGACAAGACTAGACAGACAAGACTAGACAGACAAGACTAGACAGACAAGACTAGACAGACAAGACTAGACAGACAAGACTAGACAGACAAGACTAGACAGACAAGACTAGACAGACAAGACTAGACAGACAAGACTAGACAGACAAGACTAGACAGACAAGACTAGACAGACAAGACTAGACAGACAAGACTAGACAGACAAGACTAGACAGACAAGACTAGACAGACAAGACTAGACAGACAAGACTAGACAGACAAGACTAGACAGACAAGACTAGACAGACAAGACTAGACAGACAAGACTAGACAGACAAGACTAGACAGACAAGACTAGACAGACAAGACTAGACAGACAAGACTAGACAGACAAGACTAGACAGACAAGACTAGACAGACAAGACTAGACAGACAAGACTAGACAGACAAGACTAGACAGACAAGACTAGACAGACAAGACTAGACAGACAAGACTAGACAGACAAGACTAGACAGACAAGACTAGACAGACAAGACTAGACAGACAAGACTAGACAGACAAGACTAGACAGACAAGACTAGACAGACAAGACTAGACAGACAAGACTAGACAGACAAGACTAGACAGACAAGACTAGACAGACAAGACTAGACAGACAAGACTAGACAGACAAGACTAGACAGACAAGACTAGACAGACAAGACTAGACAGACAAGACTAGACAGACAAGACTAGACAGACAAGACTAGACAGACAAGACTAGACAGACAAGACTAGACAGACAAGACTAGACAGACAAGACTAGACAGACAAGACTAGACAGACAAGACTAGACAGACAAGACTAGACAGACAAGACTAGACAGACAAGACTAGACAGACAAGACTAGACAGACAAGACTAGACAGACAAGACTAGACAGACAAGACTAGACAGACAAGACTAGACAGACAAGACTAGACAGACAAGACTAGACAGACAAGACTAGACAGACAAGACTAGACAGACAAGACTAGACAGACAAGACTAGACAGACAAGACTAGACAGACAAGACTAGACAGACAAGACTAGACAGACAAGACTAGACAGACAAGACTAGACAGACAAGACTAGACAGACAAGACTAGACAGACAAGACTAGACAGACAAGACTAGACAGACAAGACTAGACAGACAAGACTAGACAGACAAGACTAGACAGACAAGACTAGACAGACAAGACTAGACAGACAAGACTAGACAGACAAGACTAGACAGACAAGACTAGACAGACAAGACTAGACAGACAAGACTAGACAGACAAGACTAGACAGACAAGACTAGACAGACAAGACTAGACAGACAAGACTAGACAGACAAGACTAGACAGACAAGACTAGACAGACAAGACTAGACAGACAAGACTAGACAGACAAGACTAGACAGACAAGACTAGACAGACAAGACTAGACAGACAAGACTAGACAGACAAGACTAGACAGACAAGACTAGACAGACAAGACTAGACAGACAAGACTAGACAGACAAGACTAGACAGACAAGACTAGACAGACAAGACTAGACAGACAAGACTAGACAGACAAGACTAGACAGACAAGACTAGACAGACAAGACTAGACAGACAAGACTAGACAGACAAGACTAGACAGACAAGACTAGACAGACAAGACTAGACAGACAAGACTAGACAGACAAGACTAGACAGACAAGACTAGACAGACAAGACTAGACAGACAAGACTAGACAGACAAGACTAGACAGACAAGACTAGACAGACAAGACTAGACAGACAAGACTAGACAGACAAGACTAGACAGACAAGACTAGACAGACAAGACTAGACAGACAAGACTAGACAGACAAGACTAGACAGACAAGACTAGACAGACAAGACTAGACAGACAAGACTAGACAGACAAGACTAGACAGACAAGACTAGACAGACAAGACTAGACAGACAAGACTAGACAGACAAGACTAGACAGACAAGACTAGACAGACAAGACTAG
Source organism: Phosphuga atrata (assembly GCA_944588485.1). Lineage (NCBI taxonomy): Eukaryota > Metazoa > Arthropoda > Insecta > Coleoptera > Silphidae > Phosphuga > Phosphuga atrata. Next base: position 61,967,205 of record OX155900.1, read on the forward strand.
ACAGACAAGACTAGACAGACAAGACTAGACAGACAAGACTAGACAGACAAGACTAGACAGACAAGACTAGACAGACAAGACTAGACAGACAAGACTAGACAGACAAGACTAGACAGACAAGACTAGACAGACAAGACTAGACAGACAAGACTAGACAGACAAGACTAGACAGACAAGACTAGACAGACAAGACTAGACAGACAAGACTAGACAGACAAGACTAGACAGACAAGACTAGACAGACAAGACTAGACAGACAAGACTAGACAGACAAGACTAGACAGACAAGACTAGACAGACAAGACTAGACAGACAAGACTAGACAGACAAGACTAGACAGACAAGACTAGACAGACAAGACTAGACAGACAAGACTAGACAGACAAGACTAGACAGACAAGACTAGACAGACAAGACTAGACAGACAAGACTAGACAGACAAGACTAGACAGACAAGACTAGACAGACAAGACTAGACAGACAAGACTAGACAGACAAGACTAGACAGACAAGACTAGACAGTCAAGACTAGACCGACAAGACTAGACAGACAAGACTAGACAGACAAGACTAGACAGACAAGACTAGACAGACAAGACTAGACCGACAAGACTAGACAGACAAGACTAGACAGACAAGACCAGACAGACAAGACTAGACAGACAAGACCAGACAGACAAGACTAGACCGACAAGACTAGACAGACAAGACTAGACAGACAAGACTAGACAGACAAGACTAGACAGACAAGACTAGACAGACAAGACTAGACAGACAAGACTAGACAGACAAGACTAGACAGACAAGACTAGACAGACAAGACTAGACAGACAAGACTAGACAGACAAGACTAGACAGACAAGACTAGACAGACAAGACTAGACAGACAAGACTAGACAGACAAGACTAGACAGACAAGACTAGACAGACAAGACTAGACAGACAAGACTAGACAGACAAGACTAGACAGACAAGACTAGACAGACAAGACTAGACAGACAAGACTAGACAGACAAGACTAGACAGACAAGACTAGACAGACAAGACTAGACAGACAAGACTAGACAGACAAGACTAGACCGACAAGACTAGACAGACAAGACTAGACAGACAAGACTAGACAGACAAGACTAGACAGACAAGACTAGACCGACAAGACTAGACAGACAAGACTAGACAGACAAGACCAGACAGACAAGACTAGACAGACAAGACTAGACAGACAAGACTAGACAGACTAGACTAGACAAACAAGACTAAACAGACAATACTAGACATATATGTCTTTTAATTTCTATTTGGTTTTAAGATATTGAAGTGGTGAGGCTGAATGTTAAGGCGGGTGAGGTGTACACAAACGAGGAACTGGAGAAGGAGATCGCGAAGCACAACCCCAAGCTGCTGTTTATAACGCACGGGGAGTCGTCGACGGGAGTGCTGCAGCCCTTGGAGGGCTTGGCCGACATTTGCCACAGGTGAGCGCGATTATATTTTGGAATTATTACTTACCTTTCTATTGCGAATGAATCGTCTCGTTGCATTAACGCGACGTTCCGCCGCGATTAGCGACTTTATTTAAATCTTTTGCTTTTGGTTATCATCATAGTTATAATGTTTAACATGAGTTCTATTAATGCTAGTCTTCGTATTACTCAAAATATATACAATATTTAGTAAAGATAATTTTCACGCGATCGAAGCCGCGGACTAAAGCTGTAATATACAGTCTCGGTAATTCGCCGGTTTGTTAATCGGACGACACGTCCAGTAATCCGGCGGTCTGGAGACCGCTCGCGCTCTCTTAGTAAAGATAATTTTTACGCTGGCGAAGCCGCGGACTATAGCTGTAATATACAGTCTCGGTAATTCGGCCGTTTGTTAATCGGACAATACGTCCTGTAATCCGGGGGTCTGGAGATATACAGTCTCGGTAATTCTGCCGTTTTTTAATTGGACGACACGTCCAGTAATCCGGCGGTCTGGAGACCGCTCGCGCTCTCTTAATAAAGATAATTTTCACGGCAGCGAAGCCGCGGACTATAGCTGTAATATACTGTCTCGGTAATTCGGCCGTTTGTTAATCGGACGACACGTCCAGTAATCCGGCGGTCCGGAGGTCGCTCGCGCTCTCTTAGTAAAGATAATTTTCACGCGAGCGAAGCCGCAGACTATAGATGTAATATACAGTCTCGGTAATTCGGCCGTTTGTTAATCGGACGACACGTCCAGTAATCCGGCGGTCTGTAGACTGCTCGCGCTCTCTTAGTAAAGATAATTTTCACGCGAGCGAAGCCGCGGACTATAGCTGTAATATACAGTCTCTGTAATTCTGCCTTTTGTTAACCGGGCGACACGTCCAGTAATCCGGCGGTCTGGACACCGCTCGCGCTCTTCCCTCCCATCACTCTTTCTGATAATCCGGGGGTTGTTTGGTACTATATGTGTCGGATTATCGAGATTGTACTGTATAATAAGTGTATAGTTGTGATATATTTATGTTGCAGATATAACTGCTTATTAGCTGTGGATGCAATAATAACCGTAGGCAGTGATCCTGTATTCGTGGACGATTGGAAGTTGGATGTGACGGTGGGAGCGACCCAGAAGGGAATCGGGGCTCCGCCAGGATTCTCCATGATAACACTGAGCCCACTTGCCGAGTAAGTTTAAGTGAATGGAATCAGCGTTTAATGAAGGGAGTGAGCGTCGCTAATTGCTCGGCGAGTAAATGTGTGCTGGATAACGTCCGTATGGATTGTATCAGTTGTTGGAGTTGTGTGTGTTTGGCAAACAACGTTGTTTGTTGTGTGCGGAGACTCAATATTTCTTGAGCAATATTAACAAATAGTTCTTGAAGACTTGGTCTTGCCTGTTTTGTTGCAAGCGCTTAAATATTAGCCAACAAATCTTGTCCCAACTTGTCAAACCCAACTTAAGACACTTCAAAGCTAAATCAATTCGAATTTGTCTTAATATCACGAATACATTTGGCAATTAATTTAATCGAAGTTACTAATTTAATAAGAGTAGATACGATAGTCTAGGTATTGTCCACCTAGACTATCGTATCTACTCTTATAAAATTAGTAACTTCGATTAAATTAATTGCTAGATGTATTCGTGTTATTAACAAATTCGAATTGATTTAGCTTTGAAGTATCTCAAGTTGGGTAAATCTAATAGAACTGCGATAGGTCCAAAGACTTTCTTTCCCCTATAAAGCTTGCGCTTGATTTAGTGGATTAAGGTATTCGATCTGTACTGGTTCCTGCATGTCTATAAAGTTTAAACTGATAGTTTATTCAGGACGGACGAGTGCAGTCTCGCTTATTTATCTGTCTGCTCCGCTTGCACACAAATCTTAGGGTCGATTCCAAGGACCGAAGTTTTAACTCAAATCATCTAGTTTTATCCATCTCAATAGATTAGAGAGATACTTATCTTAAAGAGAGACTACTTAGAGAAGACTAAACATACAATACTAGACAGATAAGACTAGAGAGATAAAACTTGATAGTCAAGACTAGACAGACAAGACTGGACTGATAAAACTAGTCAGACAAGACTAGACGGAGAAGATTAGACTAACAAGACTAGACAGAGAACACTAGGCAGACAAGACTAGACACACAAAACTATACAGACAAGACTTGTCCGCCTAGTCTTGTCTATCTAGTCTTGTCTGTCTAGTATTGTCTGTCTAGTATTATCTAGCCAGTCTTGTCTGTCTTTTTAGGGTTCCGTACCGAAAACGGAACCCTTATAGGATCACTTTGTTGTCCGTCTGTGTGTCTGTCTGTCTGTCAAGATTATTTTTTATCAGGAACGCGCAGAGGTAACAAGTTGAAATTTGTATCAAATACTCGGGTCTGCGGTCTCTTTCAGCTGTGAAAAAATCAAACTTATAAGTCAACGCGATCAAAAGATATGACCGTTTATGTCGCATATTTTGCGATTTCACAAGGGAATCAAAACCTATAGGGTACTTCCCGTTGACCTAGAATCATGAAATTTGGCAAGAGGCGGTGTCTTACAGCACATGTAAAGTGAAAAATCTGAAAACCGTAAATATGTAGTTTAATTACAAGAAAAATGCGAATTTACTATTAAAAACTTATGAAAATACACTAATGCTGTCGTAGTGGTATTGTCAGGCTTCAGAAGCATATGGGTTGCATACAGTTAGGTCCTCCTCGGTTAGGTCCGAAGGTTAAAAAGTATGTGTTGGCACCAAGCTGTTTATTCTGAATTTTCTTTGTATATATTCGTTATGCATTTCATCACGTACGCTCTATATACATAATATATACAGGATTTTTTTTTTTGACATATTATGTCTAAATTTTCCATGTTTATAACCTTCATGCGACATACTCAAGTCCCGTAACATCCTGTATATATTATATTTTGTCTAATTTTTCTTTATAATCTACATATACTTAAATCACGTACGCCCTATATTTTCTGGTAGTCAATTGCCCAAAAGCTGTCAATTGAACAACTGAATGTTAAGAGTATCGAAATAGATCTAGAAATAGTTAGATCTTAATATAAGTTAGTGAATAGGTGTAATACTAAAATAAAGTTTTCTTTTTATAAATATTCGCGTTATTTAAAAAAAAAACCTGTATACCTTTATACAGGGTATATAGGTATACAGGCAAAATTGATCAGTAAAAACAAATAGTGAAGTTCCAGAACCCCTAAACACTCATAGTGAATGGGGATGTATGGTAATAAAATAAAGGGTAAAATTCCTTATTATTGTATTGCCCCTACGTAGCAGGACTAGCCTCGCTCTTTTCCATTTCTTTGGGAAATTTCCAGCAATTAGTTCTGAGTTCATTGTCTCCAATAAAAATTGTGGCTGGTGGCGAGCTACAATTTTTGTTATCATCTGGCCCTGCTGCTCTTAAAATACCTTGTATACCTTTATACAGGGTATATAGGTATACAGGCAAAATTGAGCAGTAAAAACAAATAGTGAAATTCCAGAACCCCTAAACACTCATAGTGAATGGGGGATGTATGGTAATAAAATACAGGGTAGAATTCCATCGTACGGCAGCGACATCTTGAGGTTATGCTTGCAGCGGTACTAAGATAGTCGTGATTTTATGAGGGCCCCCAACAGGCGCTCAACCAACAGGCGCAACCAATCTACAAAGTCCAGTCAGTCCAGCCAGTGGACTCAGACACACCGGTCAAGCCAGTGGACCCAGTCAACCATACTCAACCAGCAGTCAGTCAACCAGACCAGTCGAGTCCAGTTCCACTCAGTCCCTCAACAGTGTTTGTATCTCTTGAACATTTGTATAATATATATATATATATATATATATATATATATATATATAAATATTTATATATATATATATATATATATATATATATATATATATATATATATATATATATATATATATATATATATGTAAATATATATATATCTCCTCGGCTTTGACCCGCACGGACGCATATATCTCTTGACAATGGCGAATGTTAGTTCGACGAAACGGTTCTTTTCAGAGCCAACCCTCAGCATCAACGCGGAATCCCCGAGAAAACAATACAACATATATATATATATATATATATATATATATATATATATATATATATATATATATATATATATGTGGTATTGTTTTCTCGGGGATTCCGCGTTGATGCTGATGGTTGGCTCTGAAAAGAACCGGATTCTCGACGTTTCGGCGAACTAACATTCGCCATTCTCAAGAGATATATGCGTCCGTGCGGGTCAACTGTTAGACGCATACTGAGAGCTCGTTCGTGCGATGCGACTACTTATAGCTGTCTGGCTTCGGGTCATGCGCGTTGTGCGCTGTGCTTCGGTTCGGTTGTCTGTTTGTCTTGTTGGTCGTACATGAGTCTGGGGTGTCTGGGATTGCATTTTGAGGGTGGATATGATCGGTCGCCATGCTGGGGGCAGTCTCAAGGAATCGGCTCTCGTGTTCATGCAGTAGTCTCGTCTGAAGGGCGTATGTTCTGCATTATCTCCTCGGCTTTGCAGTATAGACAAATTGGTGATTCGCTTTTCCGTATTCTAACTTTATAGTTTATAAGGCCGGTAAGCATTTGCGATAAATGGAACGTTATATCGCCGTGCTCCATCTTGTACCATTCTTTGATATTTGGGATAAGTTTGTGTGTTCAGGCGCTCACGTCCACCTGGTCCCACCTTTTTTGCAACCTTTCTAAGGTAACCTCTCTAGCTCTTCTCTTGTTTTCCGCATCGGCGCCATGTGTCTCCCCTCTTTCTTTGGCAAGTACGTCCAGCGGGATCATCCTTGCCAAGACCAACAGCGTTTCCGTCACCGGCGTTCTATAGCTCCTGCAGATTCTAATGGCAAGAGTTCTCTGCACCCTGAGAAGTTTTCCTTTATACACTTTGAATTTGCACGCTCGCATCCACACGGGGGCGGCGTAGAGAATTATAGAGTCTGCCACCGTGGACAATAGTCTTCGTTTTTTTTTCTGATGGTCCGTTTTCTCGTGGCATCAGTCGGGAGAGAGACAGCGCCGCTCTCTGTGCTTTTGCGGTGACATATGCTATGTGTTGGCCAAAGGTTAGGTTCTTGCCCAACACAACTCCAAGATACTTCAGGGTGTTTTGTGGACGTATTAATGAGCTGCCTACTTTGAACTCAATATCTCCATACCTTTTTCTGCCAGTGAGCATCACAGCTTCAGTTTTGTCTGCGGCCAGTTGGAGCTTGTTATTTTCTAGCCATTCTGTTATTCTGTGCCTCATTTGTGTTATGGATTAGTTCTTCTTCGGTGTAAGCTGTGGCCACCAGTGCCAGGTCATCTGCGAATGCTATTGTTTCGATTCCGGTGGGCATTGCTATGGTAAGTATGCCGTCATACAGCAGGTTCCAGAGAAGGGGGCCCAGGACTGAGCCTTGAGGTACCCCGCATGTCACTGTCATCGTTTCACCGTCCTCCACCTCTAGCTTTCTGTCGGCCAGATAGTTACCTATAATTCGTCGGAGATAAGTCGATATGTTTCGTGCCATAAGCTCTTTTTTTAATAAGGTTCCAATTGGCAGTATTGAATACGTTCTTTATGTCAATCGTAACCATGACACACAGCTTTCTCGTTTTTTGTGTTTTACACATTTCGCTGCTTGCTATATCGTATACCCTCTTTACGGCCTAAATAGTTGAACGCCCCTCTCTAAAGCCATACTGCCTGTTGGAGAGGTCCTTTTTAGCTTCTATTTCTGCTAATAGACGTTTCGATATAAGCTGTTCGAGTAACTTTCCAGCACTGTCCAGGGGGCAGATCAACCGGTAGGTAGTCTCCGCTTTTTCTACCTTTTTTGGTTTTTCGATTAGGACGAGTCTTGCCGTTTTCCAGATGCGAGGAAATGTTCCTTCGGTCAGCAGATTGTTCATCACTCCAAGAACGTACCTTGGGTTTTCGGCTGCGACTAATTTTATTACTTCCGAGGGTATTAAGTCCGGTCCCGGTGCTTTTCTATTTTTCATTTTGTTGAGGGCTTCCTGTAGTTCCTTCTCTGTAAATTGTTCTCCTGCAGCATTTTCTGTCGGATACTGGTCTTGTTCATCGCATTGAAGGAATAATTTTTCAGCAATTTTTAGTTTCTGTTCCAGAAGTAGTGGTTTCTGGTAAACTTTTAGGCGCTTTATTGCTATACGATATCCATTCCCCCATATGTCATCCTCCACTGCGTCGCAGAGTCTGCTCCATTGATCGTCTTTGGCTTTCAGGATAGCATGTTTTAGCAGTTTCTTAGCTTGTTTGTAGTCTTCTCTCTTTTGCTCGTACTCATTTCTTCTGGATTTTTTGTTGGCTCTTGTCATTATTCTTTTTGCTTTCAAGCAGCTTGTGCGTAATGTGGCGATGTTCGCTGTCCACCTTTTTTCTCCTAAGCCCCGTTAGTTTGGGAGATGAAATCTCAACAGCCTTTTTGATTTTTTTGATAAACGTTTCTGGTGAATCGGCTTCAGCACCGTTCGTCATGTTTCCGAGCTTTTTTAGGTACTTTTCTGCGCATAGTTTTTTTAGCGACCACCTCTGTTTTGGCGTTTCAGCGACGATCTCATAGGGGGTGTCTGCAAATTCGAAAAATATATATTTATGATCGCTCATAGACTCGTGCTGCAATACCGTCCACTTAGTGATTTTAGTTTGGATTTTATCACTTGCTAAGGATATGTCAATAATCGACGTGCTTTCTCCTCGTTCGAAGGTTGGTTTCTCTAGTACATTTTGAACTACAAGTCCCTCTTGCGCGATCCATTCTGCCATTATATTTCCTCGGATGTCTGTCCTTTGTGATCCCCATTCTGCAGGTTTGGCATTAAAGTCGCCCATAATAATTATATTACTATTGTGTCTTTTCCGCACACTTCTGCTTAATTCTTGTAGGTAGTTTTCGAATACGTCAAGGTCAGCATTTGGTGAGATATAGCATACGTATAAAACAACGTAGCCTGTCTCTATCCAGACGAAGCCACTCTTTGCTCCATGTTGTTTGACAGAGTTGTAGTTTGTAAAGTCACGAATAGTCAGTTGTGTCGTCCGTGTACCATGATCCGTTTTGTATTCGTTTTTTGTTGGATTCCATTGCCACTACGATGTCAATGCCTTTGTCATGAATTGTTTGGAACAATATGTCTAATGCACATCTACTTCTGTTTAAGTTAATCTGTAGAATATTCAGTATTTGTTGATCGATGGGGGAGTCTTGTCTGTCTACTCTTATCTATCTAGTCTTGTCTGACTAATTCAACCAAATCTAACCAATATTTTAAAACAATTACAGGAAAGTGTTGCTGGAGCGCAAATCTCCGATACCTTTCTACTTCAACTTGAAGGGAATAGCCGGGTATTTTAATTGCTTCGACGAAACCCGAGGGTAAGTCGCATCAATTTCTACTTGCTCCTGTTCCCGAATCTGTGTTGTTCTAGCTATTACTACACGTATTCGTCGCACATGCTGGCGGCGCTTCGAGAGGCGTTGGCCGAGAAACTGGAGGAGAGGATGGAGAACGTTTGGAAGCGGCACAGGGAGGTGTCGGAATACTGGTGGAAGCGGATGGAGGCCATCGGACTGAAGATCTTCGTCGAGAAGAAGGAAAACCGATTGCATAGCGTCAGCACTTTCAGATTACCGGACGACGTCAAATTGGCTGTATTTATGGATCGTCTGTATAATAAGTAAGGTTTAGTCTGTAAGCGCAAGAGCAGTTTGTAAGTGTTGATTCACGTTGACTCGCGGGAGCGGTGGTCACGAAATATCAAACATATGGCGTAATATCGAAGTGTTCACGTACGAAACGCACGTGCGGTCTAAGTAGCAGACAAGCTAACGACTGGCACGCGCGGCGCGCTCGCGGAAATATCAAACGCGTGAGATGTTTGTGTGTGTTCACGTCGAACTAGCGGCGGAACGCGCGATTCACTCGCGACATCTGTAAGCCGTGTAAGCTCTGTAAGCTGTGTGTAAGCATGTTTTCATCATGTCTTTCAATACAGAAGAGTTTATTAGTGCTGTTCAGCTTAGTATACAAACCAAAACTTAAACTTAGTTAGTTAGCGCTCTAACATGAGACCACGAGTGTCACCACTACATCACTCGTGCCGATACTGACCCTTAGTGTTTGTTCACGTTGGAACGCGCGGGCGCGTTGGCGGGTGCGGCGCGGTAGACGCGGCGAGTTCGTGTTCATATTGGCCGCCAAGCGCTTGCGCGGGTGTGACCTGTTGTCAGGTTAGGTTAGACTCGGTCCCGAGGAGGTCCCGACTTAAACTTAGGTTAGTATTCTAATCTAACCTAACCTGACAACAGGTCACACCCGCGCAAACGCTTGGCGGCCAATGTGAACACGAACTCGCCACGTCTACCGCGGCCGCACCCGCCACCGCGCCCACGCGTTCCAACGTGAACAAACACTAAGGGTCAGTATCGGCACGAGTGGTGTAGTGGTGACACTCGTGATCTCATGTTAGAGCTCTAACTAACAAGTCTGGAGGTCCCGAGTTCTATCCCCAGTGTCGGCCGCATTTGCACCAGAAGACAAATGTGAAAATAATTGGCGCAATTTATAATAACATCTAGGTTTCTGGGTCTATAAGTGAAAAATGAGGGCAAAATACAATAGGCCACTGTGCCGCAATGTTTGAAGAGTTAATCCACATTGGACCAAACTTAAAAAAAAGGGTCAGTATCAAAAATGCTTTGATGAAAATTTGGAGGATACTTGCCCCTCCTGGAGGAGAAGTAACAGAATCGACTAGTTTTCTAGGTCTCGTCACAAAAGCAAATCTTGTAGGATTAGTTTGTATTCTAATATTCTCTCATTAAATCTAATTTAATCTGGTACTTACTTATTAACGCCACCGCAGCTACAGATTTGAACAAAATGGATGGTTAGATTAGGTTATAACGAAGCAGATAAATCCAGACCAGATCCAGACGAATCCTGGTCGAAGAGACAACGACTTGGGCTGTTTTCACTAACCGTCCGAGCTGCCCACCCTGAATGAATGCAAAATATGCGATACCGGGGTGGCGCATACTAAAGGCCAAGGTGGAAAAATAAATCCAGACCACATATCGCGCGGTAGTGCGACCTCTCGCTGCGGTAGCGTTAATACGTAAGTACCTTAATCTACATAAAGAGACTGAAAGACCTACTGGTCGATAGCCTTTCATAATCTCTTGTTTTCAATAAATATTTCTTCTTCTTCTAGTATGAAGATTGTAGATATAACAAATTAAACTGAAATTAGCAAGAAATTAGCTCATCAATAATGAGTCAAAGCTCATTAGCAATGAGCTTTGACAAAGTTTAAAATCAAGCTTTGATTAACGTTTCTGATTTAGATATGGTATCAGCGTCGGGTTTGGGATTGGGCCGACGGCGAATGCCAACATCATCCGCATGGGCCTGATGGCGATGAACGCGCGGATGGACATGGTTGATCACGTGGAGAAAGTCATCGTGGAAACCATGGACTACTGCAGGAAGAACAAACACGTCGATCTGGCGCAAGAATGGCAAGAAGTGAACGGAAAAACGCCGGTGTAGTAAAACTTATTGATCTTATCCCTTGGAGGCTTAGAGGTTTCTAGTGTGAATCTTATCTCAATACCAAATAAATTGATATCAAAAAATTGTTGATTTTTAGGGTTCCGTAGCGAAAACGGAACCCTTATAGGATCACTTTGTTGTCCGTCTGTCTGTCTGTCTGTCTGTCCGTCTGTCTGTCTGTCAAGATCATTTTTCTCAGGAACGCGTAGAGGTAACAAGTTGAAATTTGTATCAAATGCTCGGGTCTGCGGTCTCATTCAGCTGTGAAAAAATCAAACTTGTAAGTCAACGCGATCAAAAGATATGACCGTTTATGTCGCATATTTTGCGATTTCACAAGGGAATCAAAACCTATAGGGTACTTCCCGTAATCTAAAATCATGAAATTTGGCAAGAAGCGGTGGCTTACAGCACATGTAAAGGAATAAATCTGAAAACCATAAATATGTAGTTTAATTACAAGAAAAATGCGAATTTACTAATGGAAACTTATGAAAATACACTAATGTGTTATTGTGTTATTATATGCGTGGCATAGTCAGGTTCCAGAAGCATATGGGTTGCATACAGTTAGGTCCTCCTCGGTTAGGTCCGAAGGTTAAAAAGTTTGTGTCGGCACCAAGCTGTTTATTCTGAATTTTCTTTGTTTATATTGGTTATGAATTTCATAACGTACACATATACATAATATATACAGGGTATATATTATGTCTAAATTTTGCTTGTTTATAACCGACGTGGGACATACTCAAGTCCCGTAACATCCTGTATATATTATATTTCGTCTAATTTTTCTTTGTAATCTACATATACTTAAATCATGTACGCCCTATATTTTTCGGTAGTCAATTGCCCAAAAGCAGTCAATTGAACAACTGAATGTTAATAGAAATAGATCTAGAGTAGAGTAGAGTATCGAAATAGATCTAGAAATAGTGAATATATTAGTTTATATTAGATCTAGAAATAGTTAGTTCTTAATATAAGTTAGTGAATAAGTGTAATACTGAAATCAAGTTTTCTTTTAATAAGTTTAAAAATATTCGCGTTATTTAAAAAAAAACACCCTGTATACCTTTATACAGGGTATATAGGTATACAGGCAAAATTGAGCAGTAAAAACAAATTGTGAAGTTCCAGACTCCCTAAACACTAACAGTGAATAGGTAATGTATGGTAATAAAATATAGGGTAGAATTCCATCGTCCGACAGCGTCATCTTGAGGTTATGCTTGCAGCGGTACTAAGATGGTCGTGATTTCAGGAGGGCCACTTGTCAACTTAACTGAATGTGCTTGCTACGTCCTCCACAAAAAAAGGTCACCTTACTTACAAGTTTGTACGAAACCCTCGGTGCGCGAGTCACAACTCGCGCTTTGCCGGTATTTTTATTAACTCGACAAGTAGTTTAAATAGACAAGACTAGGTAGATGAGATTAAAAACGAAAGACTACACAAATAAACGAGTGGACAGTCGTTATAAGAGATACTTTGCTATTAATATCATAGGGTTAAGGTTTAGATTTAAGTGTCTTATCAATCTAATCTTGTCTATCTAGTCTTGTCTGTCTGGTCTTGTCCGTCTACTATTGTCTTCATAATCCGCAACGTAATACGGAACTTAAAAATTCAAGTGGAATATGATATTAAAAGGGTTGATGTGAATAGTGCAGATATAATTAGAATATTGCCCTATTTCCTTTTGATTGCTGCACATGAAAGTGTAAGATGTGAAAACCGTAATGAGATCGTTAAGATGTTGAAGAGGTCGCCGGGGATCGAGATTCTTTCCCGCTGCTCGCATTTGTTTACAAAGCACAAAGGGCGTTCAGTCGACGAGGGCTATTTGATGATTGACGTGCATTGTTTCGCGTGAATTGCATACGCGAATGTGCGCTGCTAATTTTGCAAGGGCTCGATGCGCTTCCATTCATCCACTTCCACTCGGAACGCATTCAATAGGTCTTTTGTTGCCCGAGGAGCGAGAAGTACCCCGTCGAACATTGCCAATTTGCTTTCCTGAGCTAAGTAATTACAACAATCGCAAATATTTCTTTACCCGCACGAATCTTTATTTATCACACAAGATAAGGTTTGAGTTTGGATCATATGTAAACAGTTAGCTTTGGATAATACTGGGTGTTCCATTTTAATCCGCCAGTAGCGATAATTCTGAAACATTGCATTGAATCAAAAAGTGTTCCAAATGAAAAGTTAATGGTTCTGAGGGGGACATCTGATGCCGTAGACTTTGCCCCCCCAGCCCCCCAAGGGGGGCGGGAACAGGGGGCAACTTTAAAATCTTAAATGGAAACCCCTATTTTTTATATATGTGAGGGGCCTATATGTGGGCATTTAGCTATGTGGGGGGCCCGGTCAAACACTGTTTGAAAAAAAAATGACATTCTTTTTTGAATTATTTTACCATTATTTAATTTGAAAAATAAGTACTCAATCGCTATTTTTGAGTACTTTACGTCTTTGTAGGGGGGGGGCGGGGGTAGTATTTGAGCAGGCTGAGAAAAAAACAACCTTAATAATAACAGTTAATTACGTGACGATTTTCGCAATTTAATTGACAAAAAACCTAATTTTTACATTTGCAGCGCCATCTCTCGACCAATAAAAAAAATGTTTCGGATAAAACTTACATACTTTTTAACCCTCTATCAGAATCTGCAATAAAAAAAAATGGGGTTTCCATTTAAGATTTTAAAGTTGCCCCCTGTTCCCGCCCCCCTTGGGGGGCTGGGGGGGTGTCAAAGTCTACGGCATCAGATGTCCCCCTCAGAACCATTAACTTTTCATTTGGAACACTTTTTGATTCAATGCAATGTTTCAGAATTATCGCTACTGGCGGATTAAAATGGGACACCCAGTATATGAACAGCAATAATAAACTTTGGATCATATATGGACAGTAATAATAAGCTTTGGGTCATGTATGCACAATAATAATAAGCGTTGGATCATATGTGAACCATATTAGAAAGCTTTGAGTCATATTATTATCAGCCTTTTATGTCCCACTGCTGGGCACCGGCCTGGTCTCTGCCACATATGCAACCTCAGCACTAAGATTTTAATATTATGGGGAACCTACAGTTTTAAACTTAGTTTCGAATCGGAACGACAAATTTCCAGAGGTGTTAAGGTCGATTCCCACTACGAGACGTCGTGCGACATTGCCTGTCAAATAATGATTACATTGTTTTAAATGGGCACGTCGCGTAGATGTCGCGTAGCCATAGTGAGAACGTGCCAATTTAAAAAAATGTAAACATTATTTGACAGGCGATGTCGCGTGACGTTACGTAGCTGAGTGTCACGTGTATGAGAATCGGGATGCGACTCGGACGGCACTTGGAAATTTACACGCGGTTAATAGACGTACGGGTAGAGGTTAGCTCTTCCTCTCACAGTGTCTAAACTGCGGACGGGAGCTGCGCGAAATTTTCAGGAAATTTAAGTAATGAACCACTTTATCTGTTTTCGATGAGAAACCGCCGCGAAAACTTGAGGAAATATCGTTTTCATTGCCGATAAGTTTTGTTTACTTTTGGTAAAACTTCACTGTCAAATTTTCTGACAGTAGTTTTCGCCACTGAGCGTCACAAGCGGGAGTTGGAGTATCTGCGAAATTTTTAAATTGCAAAAAAATCTTCAAAAAGTTAAACGTTTCACGACGTGACGCACAACAGAAGAATCGACAAAAAATAATCTTGATTTCGGTATATTTTGTTTTCGGAGAAACCGGCTACTAAGAAATTTCATAAAATTTGTCGAAAAATTTCAAAGTCCCTGTTTTTGAGGTTTATTTGAAAAATAGCTCCGTGCTGACTACGGGCCGCGGAACGGCCAAACTCGCACCCCGGATAGAAAAAAGACCGGGCTACACGGTGAAGGTGCCGGTTTTGTGGTTGGACCGCGTCTCGGTGGTTTTCGGGCGTGTTGAAAAAAACGTCGAAAAACCTCGACGTCTTTGTCCCTATGCAACTCGGCGCCGCGGCGCCGGCCGGCGGCGCTGGTCACACTGCCGCAAAGCCAAAGGTTCAATCTAAAGAACTGCGTCTGAAAAATAGCGAGTTTCCGCGGCACGTTGAACGCAGACGGCGGTAAACTTGAAAGTTCACTTTTAAGGCTCCTTCAGACCGGCGCGGAGCGTTTGCGTCGCGAAATTTCCGCATAAAAAAATTCGCTAGTGGCGTGGCAGCGAAATGGTCATGCCCACACTAAAACGCGATTTTTAGGTATATAGTCATTAGTTCCTCAGAGGAAGAAGCTCTGCTATTATTAGTATTGACCACAGAAGAAGAAAATCGGTCAGTTTGTTATTTTTTCTTTATTTTTAATTTTTTATTTTTTATTTCAAAACACAGCGACAGCGAAACGAATTGCGCATGCAGCGTTCTTGTCTTGAAACGCTGCACTACCGCGGCTATGGCGGAAATCGCGCCTGTTGATCTGAACATGTACATAAGCCGCCACGTCAATCAGTCCGCCGCGATAACGCACCGGTCGCGGCAGCGAAACTTCCGCGTCGGTCTGTAAGCACCTTTACAGTGCACCGGGCACATTTATGGAGATATTTCCGGCCGGGAGGGCCCTACGGAGGTGCGGCTCAGTTTTTTAGATTCCCGCATCTATCCTCCACGATGCGAATCCGCTGACCGTCGAACTCGCAGATTGGCGGCCAAAAAGGCGCTTGCGGATTTTTTTTCGGCAATTCAGCGCGCACCGGGTGCAGGGAGCGGCGCAGGAAGCCGCGAGTGGTACCGAAATACGCGTATCGGCGGGCCGCATCGCGCCGTGCCGCAAAACACTGATTCGGCCGCGCGATGAGGAGGTAATTGTCAAAAAACCGTGCAAAAAACAAGAGTGGTATTTTCAGACGTCGGCAGCTCGACGGGAAAGACTCGGATCGCAAACCCTTGAGAGGTGCGATGCAAGAGTGGTTCGCGCGTCCTTCCCGAATAGAACGCGCGCAGTTTCGAGTCGCTTCGCCCGGAAACGGCGAAACTGCTGCGGTCAGACTGACTCCACCTGCCGGCGAAAATTTCGCAGTTTGGGCCGATACGGTACCAAAATGCGTGTCTCGGGGGCGCACGTGCCGGTCGACTTGGATTTTCAAAAAAGCGACATCCCGGTGTCCCAAATCGACATTCAAGTTTTTGTCCGTGCAGATTAACAGCTATAAGTGAGGGTCGCGACGCGATTCCGCGACGTCCAGTTATGGCTGCCGAAAGCCAAAAGACCGTTGTACAATCCACGTAAAAATCAAAAACATTCATCAGGGCGCTGCAAAAATATAGCCGTTTTACTGTCGTCACTTGTTTTCCGCAATACGGAGAGTTTGGGCGGGCGTCGGAACGCTCGCAGACGCCGCAGCGCGATGCCGCTTGCAGGAAAAGAAGAAACATTCAATTCCCTGCGGGAATCGCGCGAAACCGTTCGCGCACACCTCAAGGTGGAGGTTCCTTAGGGGTTTTCCTAGGCGTCCAAAAAACGTCGTTTTTACGGCGTCACGACGCCATCTTCGGCGCAATCGAGTTTAAACTCCCAAACAAACTGAAACTTTCTATGGCCGATCTAACGGCACCGAGCCGGTTCCGATCCGTCAAGTAGTTCCGAAGTTCTATGTACCCCCGCAAAACGCCTCGGGTCTCTCGCACTTTTTGAGCATTTTTCTCTTCAAACTGTCGCAGATTCGCAAAAAGTGATCGCAGTTAAAAAACTCTTGCCGGAACGGCTGTTTGCAAATGTTCTGAAACGAACGAACCCGGCCGGCCACCCGGAGCTCCTCGAATAAGTCCTGGGCGTCCGTGGAAGTGATTGCAAAATCGGCAAAAAAATAAATTATTAGCTCTCGCACCAGGTGAACGGGACGTCGCAGGACGGCAAGCGAGGGCTCTAAACACGTGGCGCGGCGGCGGCTAGAGGATCCGGATCATGAAAAAAATCCGAGCAAAAATGCGCCTCAAAAGTAAAAAATCGTGATTTCAGTTTTCGGGCTGGTGCGTCCGAACCTGGGGGAGTCGAGTCGCGAAAACGGCACCGCTGGACGGGGATCTCGATTCTACACCGGCAAAAAGTACATTCCCGTTTGGCGCCGTCGCCGCCGCTTCCGTCGGGCCGATTCGTCAAAAAACGTCGATTTTCGGGTGGGTTTTGAACCCCCGGAGGGGCGCAGCAAGCCGGAGGACGAAACTCGGAAATGCGCACCGTACGGACGGACATTCTCAGTTGAACCGTCGAAGACGCGCGGTTAAAATACCCAAGATCTGCCGCCTCCGGCGGCTTAAAAAAGCCAAATTTGAGCTTTTTAACATGCACGTGGTGCGGTCCCCCAGGTGAAATTCGGGAAACGCCACACGTCAGTCGTTTCAGAATCGATCGAAATTAGCAATTCCGTCGCGACCAGGCAATTCAGGGCGAACGCTTCCCCACACGAACCCCAAAATTTTGCATTAAAAAAATTACCACTTTTACGGAGGACGCGGCGAAGATGCCCGGGGAAAATTAAATTCAAGCAAGGATTCCTGTAGAAAACTTGCAGACGTGTCATCAGACACGACTCTCGTCGCTGCGCGACTTTTATCGGCGACGTTATTCACATTTTTCTGCGAATCCGAGCCCCCGACTAAAAGGCCGCCTCCGGCGGCCCCCTTAATCCTAGAGAGTCGGTGCATCAGATTCATGTAGCCAAAGAACAGGCGAACGATCCCACGTACGGCGATTTTCGATGCGACTTCTGGATGGCGCCACTTGGGCGTCCAAAGATGGACGAAATTTCTGCAAAAAAATGTTAGTGTTTTGGCTGTTGCGCAAAAATTAAGCAAAAATGTCGAAAAGTGAGGTGACGGTCGGACGTGTGGCGACGTCCCGGACACGCCGGTGCCGGTGTCAGATCCGTGTGACGAAAACTGTCCGAGTTTTCGGCGAATTTCTAGAAAATTTTAAAAAACCGGTACAACCACCCCCGGAGACGGTAGATTGTCGAAATTATTTTTAGAGTAAAATTTCATCTTTTTCGAATAATTTGTGTAAAATGTCGAAAATTTGTACATTTTTTGAAAATTTATAATTAATTTTCAAAAAAATTGTGTTTTCATTAAAGGGGTACATTAAAGTTCAGTGAAGGCTCGTTAGTCAGTTAACTCAGTAACTCAGGCAGTTGAGACCCCACAGTTGCCTAAGCCTAATTTGGTAATTAAGTGTGATGGGTTGCAGCAATTACTTTTTAATTTCTGCTGCCTTTTCGGTTCTGTGGATATTTGAACATCAGCTGTCTGACTCAAAGGCCAAGTGCTTAGCTATCTGAGCCACCACCGCACCCTTGAGTCAGTTATGTAACAGTAACAATAAGTTTTGTAACATATATGAAAGTATTTGACATTCTTCAACAGATAGAAATTCAATTAAACATCATTTTGGTTTGCAAAAGCTTTAATGGGCTTAGTAGTAATTAGATGACGAGTATTTACAAGTGTAGGCCACCCAGCAAGCTAATTGAAGTTAAGCCACCTCTCGATTACCGACACACAAGCATTTTAATCCCATCCACTTCATATTTAATAGAACAATTTGTACTAATGTCTTAATTGTCGGCAAGAAGCGAAATTAAAATATAATCTCGCGAGACGTCGGGGTCGGCAGTAAATTCCTCGCGTAATAAAAATAGATGGTGCACTTAAAGTGCGCTAATAGCGCCTATAATATTACGTAACCCTCACTATATCTATCAAGCTAAGCCTTTTGTAAATTCACTCCACATTTTCTGGATACATGGCAATATACAGGGGATATATAACACGTACGGTAACGACACTCTACAACAGCTTTAGACTTTACTGAATTGCTATAAGCAATTAAGATTAAAAGAGGCAGATAACTTACGAATGTCTAGTTTTGCTTACACCTATCTTATTTATCTGCCTTATCTTAGCTGTGTAGTCTAATCTATTTAAGTCTGAATAAGTTTTGACTTTCTACAAATTCTATTCAAAATATTATCTATAGAACATTGGTGAAACCATATTAATTATAGATACAATATATACTTATTAAAAGACGAAATGTAGCTTGAATATATAAATTCATTCAATCTGTTCGTAGCTCTATAATATTAAGTCATATTATGAATTATGCAATAGACATTTGCATGTTGTTACCAGTAACATTTTCATGTTATTAACAAGTACTAGATAAATGACACTGTTTTTAAGATAATTTCTTTCTGTTTAAATTAAGTGAATACGCATCTGCCGACGCGTTTCAAGGTTTATCTTTAATTAGTGCAGCTTTGCTTCTTGAATTATAAATTGGAATACATACTTACATTAGCCTGAATACCTCTGGATTGACTCGCGAGGTTAGGTTTCGATTTGAAATTTGTCAAATTTGTCACAATTGACAAATTTTGTTTATGTCTTTCTCTACAAATGTCAATTCAAAACCTAACCTCACCAGTCATGCACAAGGTATTCAAGCTAATGTAAGTGTATTTAAATTTAGAATTCAAAAAAGCAAAGCTGCACTGATGACAGATAAATCTTCTTGTTAATAACATGAAAATGTACTGATACTAGTCATAAGTTATGACTCATAAAATACACATGTGTGTTGTTAATTCAATATTCTGCGTAATATTACCCAGGAAGTAGTTATATCAACATGAGATTTGTTATAGTCTTAATAAGACATAATATTATAGAGCTACGAACAGGTTGAATATATTTATATAGCCAAGCTACATTTCGTCTTTTAATAAGTGTATATCAATGATTTGTGTTTACTCAACATATCAACAATGAAAATATAATTAATTTTTGCAATTTAAAAAACTATCGAGAAGCAGAAGAGTTGTTGTTCTAAACAGAAAAGATGAAAAGACTGGAAATAGGCTAAACAGAGAGGCAAATAAGATACGACCAAGTAATCAAGTATCTAGTCTTGCATGCTTACTCTTATCTTGTTTGTCTGTCTTGCCTTACCTGTCTAGTCTATTTAAGTTTAAATACTTTTTGACTTTGAAAGTCTTACTAGAGTTTGACAACATGATATTGTTATGTAGACATTCTATGTCTTGATGATCATATATGTCTTAATTGTATATTATCATTTGGCAATTGAAGAAATATTTAGTTTCTGTATTCTGTAACACAGAGACAAAAGACGTAAGAGAAATTTGTCTCCTGCTGATCTAACCGCGATTGATTGTCTAATAGACGTGTGGGATTCATTAATTTCCAGCCGGACGATAAATCATCGCCGGATTGAAGCTTCGATGATTGTCTTACGGTCGATTGTCTTACAAAACCGAAACTTAGTTGCTGCAAGTGATTGTGTTAGATAAGCCTTTGCTGACAACAAATATTTCGAATATTTGTCGAAAACGAAACTGGTTATTAGAACGCAGCAATTGATTGTGTTAGATAAGCCTTGATAACAAGACATATTTCGAATATTTTTCGAAACGAAACTTTTGTTTTTTTTTGGCAAGTTGGAAGAATTTTTTGTGAAAGACTGGAAAAATCAGTTTATAAACAGAAAAAACAAAAAGCTTTGAGTTAAACAGTAAACCTCATTACTCTTTAACTTAAAGCTTTTTGTTTCTTCTGTACATTTTCTGTACATTCTGGAACATTTTCTTAAAGTAAATTTCCAGCATTGGTGAAACCAGAGGAAAGAGCAAGACTTGATAATAACTGGTTAAATGAGAGTTGGATCTCCCATACTTGTGTCTATGATCTAGACCCGGGGTAGGCAACCTACGGCCCGCGGGTCAACTGCGTCCCGGAAAGTTCTTAATGCGGCCCGGGAAAATCTGTTTTAAATACATAAGAATTGGCCCGCAGATGGCAGAACTCAATATAACTTTAAATTTTGGTATCGATTCTTAAGACAAATTGGCAAATTCTTGAAAATATTCGAAAAAGTTAAAATGTTTGATTTTCAGCATTTGCGGTATTTCAACGACTTTGGAGGATTTGTAAAATTGCTGACTTTCGTAAAGGGTCGAGGCTTGAAGCAAACACTAATGCGCTCAAATACGTGAATGCGCATACTTGCATCGCAGGTGCGAGCAGAAAAAAATTATGGCCCGCGTCAACTAGTTTGAACTCTGACTGGCGCATCACCTAAAAAGTTTGCCCACCCCTGATCTAGACACTAAGTACAAGTGAAGGCAGAGGTTCACTAGAACTGTAGTACCTACCACTGTATGAAATGAGAGTTGTTTTGCTCTAAGAGCAGAGATCCAAAACCAACTCTAATTTGACCTATTATTATAAAATATTTGTTGTTTCCTCTGTTTGCGATTTTTTTCGGAAGAAATCCCTGATTAAACACGGAAGCGATTCGGATTTTTCTGCGGTTTAGGGAAGGTGTGTATTTTCGAAACGTGTTTATCGGATAATCGGGGTCAAAAAGCCGCACATTGATAACAGCAACTCGACTATATAAACAAAACAGACATCTGAGCATGTATTACGTAGTTAACAGTCAGTGCTGCATAACCTCACCATCTTAGTACAAACACCAACTATATCTGTAAGTTTTCCATTTAAATGATTATTAGACTTGTCTGTCTAGTCTTGTCTATCTAGCGTTTTCTGTCTAGCCTTGTCTGTCTAGTCTTGTCTGTCTACTCTTGTCTGTCTAGTCTTGTCTGTCTAGTCCTGTCTGTCTAGTCTGTCTAGTTTTGTCTGTCTAGTCTTGTCTGTCTAGTCTTGTCTGTATAGTCTTGTCTGTCTAGTCTGTCTAGTCTTGTCTGTCTAGTCTTGTCTGTCTAGTCTTGTCTGTCTAGTCTTGTCTGTCTAGTCTTGTCTGTATAGTCTTGTCTGTCTAGTCTTGTCTGTCTAGTCTGTCTAGTCTTGTCTGTCTAGTCTGTCTAGTCTTGTCTGTCTAGTCTTGTCTGTCTAGTCTTGTCTGTCTAGTCTTGTCTGTCTATTCTTGTCTGTCTAGTCTTGTCTGTCTAGTCTTGTCTGTCAAGTCTTGTCTGTCTAGTCTTGTCTGTCTAGTCTTGTCTGTCTAGTCTTATCTGTTTAGTCTTGTCTGTCTTGTCTTGTCTGTCTAGTCTTGTCTGTCTAGTCTTGTCTGTCTAGTCTTGTCTGTCTAGTCTTGTCTGTCTAGTCTTGTCTGTCTAGTCTTGTCTGTCTAGTCTTGTCTGTCTAGTCTTGTCTGTCTAGCCTTGTCTGTCTAGTCTTGTCTGTCTAGTCTTGTCTGTCTAGTCTTGTCTGTCTAGTCTTGTCTGTCTAGTCTTGTCTGTCTAGTCTTGTCTGTCTAGTCTTGTCTGTCTAGTCTTGTCTGTCTAGTCTTGTCTGTCTAGTCTTGTCTGTCTAGTCTTGTCTGTCAAGTCTTGTCTGTCTAGTCTTGTCTGTCTAGTCTTGTCTGTCTAGTCTTGTCTGTCTAGTCTTGTCTGTCTAGTCTTGTCTGTCTAGTCTTGTCTTTCTAGTCTTGTCTGATTAGTCTTGTCTGTCTAGTCTTGTCTGTCTAGTCTTGTCTGTCTAGTCTCGTCTGTGTAGTCTTGTCTGTCTAGTCTTGTCTGTCTAGTCTTGTCTGTCTAGTCTTGTCTGTCTAGTCTTGTCTGTCTAGTCTTGTCTGTCTAGTCTTGTCTGTCTAGTCTTGTTTGTCTAGTCTTGTCTGTCTGTCCTCCTCGGTGGTGTAGTTGACAACATACCCGCCTTTCAATGCGGGAGACCCGGGTTCGAATCCTGGTCGGGGAGGCGACAACTAGGGCGGTTTTCATTAACCGTCCGGGCTGCCCACCCTGAATGAATGCAATATATGCGATACCGGGGTGGCGCATACTAAAAGCCAAGGTGGAATAGGGGATTTGGTGAGTCTTGTCTGTCTAGTCTTGTCTGTCTAGTCTTGTCTGTCTACTCTTGTCTGTCTAGTCTTGTCTGTCTAGTCTTGTCTGTCTAGTCTAGTCTGTCTAGCATTGTCTGTCTAGTTTTGTCTGTTTAGTCTTGGCTGTCTAGTCAACACTGTCTAGTCTTGACTGTCTAGTTTTATCTGTATAGTCTTGTCTGTATAGTCTTGTCTGTCTAGTCTTGTCTGTCTAGTCTTGTCTGTCTAGTCTTGTCTGTCTAGTCTTGTCTGTCTAGTCTTGTCTGTCTAGTCATGGCTGTCTAGTCTTGTCTGTCTAGTCTTGTCTGTCTAGTCTTGTCTGTCTAGTCTTGTCTGTCTAGTCTTGTCTGTCTAGTCTTGTCTGTCTAGTCTTGTCTGTCTAGTCTTGTCTGTCTAGTCTTGTCTGTCTAGTCTTGTCTGTCTAGTCTTGTCTGTCTAGTCTTGTCTGTCTAGTCTTGTCTGTCTAGTCTTGTCTGTCTAGTCTTGTATGTCTAGTCTTGTCTGTCTAGTCTAGTCTGTCTAGCATTGTCTGTCTAGTTTTGTCTGTTTAGTCTTGGCTGTCTAGTCAACACTGTCTAGTCTTGACTGTCTAGTTTTATCTGTATAGTCTTGTCTGTCTAGTTTTGTCTGTCTAGTCTTGCCTGTCTAGTTTTGTCTGACTAGTCTTGTCTGTCTAGTCCACTCTGTCTAGTCTTGTCTGTCTAGTCTTGTCTGTCTAGTTTTGTCTGTCTACTCTTATCTGTCTAGTCTACTCTGTCTAGTCTTGCCTGTCTAGTTTTCTTTGTCTAGTCTTGTCTGTCAAGTTTTGTCTGTATAATCTTGTCTGTCTAGTCTACTCTGTCTAGTCTTGTCTGTTTAGTTTTGTTTGTCTGGTCTTGTCTGTCTAGTCTTGCCTGTCTAATCTTGTCTGTCTAGTTTTGTCTGTCTAGTCTTGATGTCTAGTTTTGTCTGTCTAGTCTTGTCTGTCTAGTCCACTCTGTCTAGTCTTGTCTGTCTAGTCTTGTCTGTCTAGTTTTGTCTGTCTACTCTTGTCTGTCTAGTCTTGTCTGTCTAGTTTTGTCTGTCTACTCTTGTCTGTCTAGTCTACTCTGCCTAGTCTTGCCTGTCTAGTTTTCGTTGTCTAGGCTTGTCTGTCAAGTTTTGTCTGTATAATCTTGTCTGTCTAGTCTTGTCTGTCTAGTTTCGTCTGTCTAGTCTTTTCTGTCTAGTCTACTCTGCCTTGTCTTGTCTGTCTAGTTTTGCCTGTCTGGTCTTGTCTGTCTAGTTTTGTCTGTCTACTCTTGTCTGTTTAGTCTACTCTGTCTAGTCTTGTCTGTCTGTTTTGTCTATCTAGTCTTGTCTGTCTAGTTTTGTCTGTCTATTCTTGTCTGTCTAGTCTACTCTGTCTAGCCTTGTCTGTCAAGTCTTGTTTGTCTATTCCTGTCTGTCTAGTCTGTCTAGTATTGTTTGTCTAGTCTACTCTGTCTAGTCTTGACGGTCTAGTTTTGTCTGTCTAGTTTAGATGTAAGTACACAAAAGTAGAAAAAAGGTATACATTTACGTATGGAATTTGTCGTTAAAGAAATCATTAATGCTATAATAGCACTCCTCTAATAAAATAAGTTTAAGTTTTTTCCTGAACCCCTTGTAAAAACTTTCTTGGGTTATAATGGAGGGTATCTATTTTAATGCCTATCTTGTTTGGAGCTTTGCTGCATATTGTTAGATTGGATTTTGGTGTCCGTAGTTGATTTTGTCCTCTTGTTTTGTGTTGATGTATATTCGTATTACGTATAATGGAGGATTTATTTTTGTTGATGTGGCATGCTGCCTGCCATATACAGAGGCATGGTACCGTTAGAATTTTTAGGTTTTTGAAGTATGGCATACATGATTTTGTTTGTGTTATACCTGTGATTGCCCGAATTATCCTCTTTTGGGCTTTGAACACTCTTTGCAATTGTTGAGAGAGTCCCCATACTATTATTCCATATGATATTATGGACTGTACCTCTGCATGACATATGTTTACCAACACAGATTGCTCTAAAATGTTTCGGATATTCCTTATAAGATAAGCTTTGTAGTTTATTTCTTTTGTTATAGAATTTATGTGGATATCCCATGTTAGGTTTTCTGATAGATTTATCCCTAAGAATTTGATTTTGTTTGTTCGTAGGATATTAACATTGCCTATTCTTATTGATAGGTCACTATCTCGCATGCTGCGTGTCGTTTGGAAAATAATATATTTTGTTTTATCGCTATTTAGGTGGAGATTGTTAGCAGAGAACCATTGATATACATCACTAAGAAATTGATTTGCTTCTAATTCTGCTTTATTTATATACTGTTCCGACACTATAAAGCTATAGTCGTCCGCGTATATTCTCTGTCCTTTAAATAGTGCACTAGATCTGCGGTGTATAGAGAGAATAGTAAAGGTGCAAGTACGCTTCCCTGTGGTATCCCGATATTTGTTGTGACCTGTGCAGAGGCACTATTCTTATTTAGTTGACAGATTTTGGACATATTGCTTCCTTTTGTCCAAGAAAGATTCAAACCATCTGCCGACTTTGCCTCGGATTCCATATCTATACAACTTTTGAATGAGCTTTTCATGCGACACACAATCAAAGGCTTTCGATATGTCGCAGAAAATCCCTACAGGGTGCTTCCCATTACCTATTTCCTCTAAAATTCGATCATAGAATGCACCGATTGCTGTTGTGGTAGATTTTTCTGTCCTGAAGCCATGTTGTTGGGTGGGTATTATGTTGTATTTGTCGACAAAACAGTTGACCCTTTTTTCAATACAGTACTCAATTATTTTAGATACTACTGATAGGGGTGATATTGGCCTGTAGTTCTTGATATCTGTCTTATCTCCCTTCTTGTGTATGGGCATTAGTTTTGAAATTTTGAGTACCTCAGGAAATTCTTCGGTTTCTATTGAATGATTAATGATGTCTGTGATTGGAGCGGCCAATTCGTTCCTGAATTCTCTAAATATTTTATATGGTAGTAAGTCAGGGCCGCTGCTAGATTTGTTTTTTAGTTTAAGCATGATGTTAAGCAAGCACCTCTTCTTTGGTAAATGTGTAATACATGGTATTTGTAGTATATGTGACGTGTGTATTTGCTATTTCGACTTGCTTGATGCTGTTTGCTATATTTGTTGCTGCATTCTTGAAGTGACTATTAAATAATGTGGCTATTTTATATGGATCTTTGGTTAGTTCTTCATCCACTTTTAGTTGTATTTCTTCAGCTGGGTGACTTTTGTTTGATAGGTCACTTACTACATTCCACAGCGTCTTTTGTTTATTTTCGGATTTCTCTATCATCTTGCCAGAAAAACATTTTTTTTGTATTGGTTATAAATTTAATATGTTTATTTTTTTGTTTTTTATATTCAGGGTGAAGTATTGGGATTTTTTTTTAAGTATGTAAATATCCTTTAGTTTTTGAGCTGATATTTTTGTTTCTCTGTTTAGCCATGTTTTACGCATCTGTTGTTTAACTTTTTCCAGTGGAAAACACATGAGGAAATGGTACTGCACGATGTTTATGAAAGTAGTAGTTTTCTCATTGCAATTGTTTTTCTTGTAGACATCTTCATAGCTTTCTCTTTTCAGAGCATCTAGAAAACGTGCTTTATTCTGCTCTTTAAATTTTCTTTTAAAGATGTACTTTTTTTCTCAGTGTAAGTGTCTCAGAACTTATAATAATTGAGCGGTGGTCCGACATAGGTGTGTCTTGAACTTCAGTTATTACTTTGGGAAGGCCTAAATCCAGAAACGCATTGTCTATCCTCGTTTGTGAGTTTGTGGTGACTCTGGTATATTGATTAACCTGATCAATTAATCCGTAGGAAAGTAATAAGTTTATCAGGATTTCTTCTTTCGAAGTATCGGCAAAGTTTATGTTATGAAGTCGCCTACGAGGATTATATGATTTTGATTTTTGTTTATGTCATCTAGGAGTTTTTCCAGAACTGCCAGGAATGTTATGAAGCAACCAGTTGGCGATCTGTATAAGTTGATTATAGCAGTAGTCATATTTTTTCTCTTCCATCTGACTCCACAGAGTTCAATTTGTTTTTCAACGGACCTGTCCTCTATGTTCAGATTTGATTGCTATTGCAGTCTTTTTGGGTTTTTGTCCAAATGGCTACCCCTCCACCAATGGATTGATTTCTACTGTAGTCGCTTATGATTGTGTAGTTTTGTATATGTAGGGTCCTGCTTGTTTCTTTATCCATCCAGGTTTCGATTAGACACATAAATACAGAATTAATTTCCTCCAGGGTGATTTCTAATTGAGCAGTTTTTTGTCGGATACTTTGTATGTTTAGGTAGAATATAATCTTTTGGAGTATTTGTGTGTTACTGCTATTGCTCGAGTGATCTACGTTTCTCTGCGGTGTTGGTTTCCATGTCGAAAATTTGATATATGTTTGTCTAAGAACCTGAAATTCAGTCTTTCATGCAATATACCTTCTGGCCAGAATGATACGTTGTAAACTTGTTCTTTTAAAGATAGGTCCACACCTACTTTAAAGCTCTTGTTACCTTTAATTTTTAGTTTTGGAGTGATTGCTTCAACAACGAAGCTGTTTTCTTCTAAGTTTGTTTTTTCTACTAAATAACTATTTCCTCCGTTACGTGGTCCTTAGCTCGCGATATAAATAGCCAGATTTTTTTTGATTCGACTTTTCGTCCTACAAAGCCCGAAGCTCTGACATCTTCGCTCACTTTTGCATTTCCAATAGGTATTCTGTTCCTCCTTCTTGGCTTGGGCTCGATAAATCCTTGTCCACTGTCTTCTGATCTTCCTGTGAGTAAGTTATCGGTATCGTTACGTCCAGTTTCGAGTTGGATCGCACTCGTTGTAGATTTGGTTGCATCCTCCTCTTTCTGTTCTTCTCTTAACAAATTCTCTACCGTCTTCCCAGCAGGTTCCGGTGTGGTGAGTGTTGCCTCTTCATTACTTGGTATTTCGGTCTGTGAGATTTCTACCCACGAGGTATGTTTGTTTACATTTGTTTCTGTACGAGATTTACTACATTTTAATAGTTCGATATGCGCTTTTAAGGTAGCTACGTACATTTTTAGTATATTATTTTTGTCCTCCATTTCTTCAAGCAGCTTTTTTATGTACTTATTTTCATTTTAGTTGGTATTTTCTTCCGACGCTTCTTCCGCATTTTCCTCGATTTCCTTAATTTCGTGCATGCACCCATCTGTGCGCTTCTTCTTTGCTGCACAGCCGGCGTGAAAATGATTTTTGCATTATATGCAGATCACTGGTTTTAATACTTTTTTGGTGCAATAAATGCAGATTGTTTCACTTTGCTCTTTACCTTCAGCCATCTTTCTTCAGCCTCGTCTTGTCTGTCTAGTCTTGTCTGTCTAGTCTTGTCTGTCTAGTCTTGTCTGTCTAGTCTTGTCTGTCTAGTCTTGTCTGTCTAGTCTTGTCTGTCTAGTCTTGTCTGTCTAGTCTTGTCTGTCTAGTCTTGTCTGTCTAGTCTTGTCTGTCTAGTCTTGTCTGTCTAGTCTTGTCTGTCTAGTCTTGTCTGTCTAGTCTTGTCTGTCTAGTCTTGTCTGTCTAGTCTTGTCTGTCTAGTCTTGTCTGTCTAGTCTTGTCTGTCTAGTCTTGTCTGTCTAGTCTTGTCTGTCTAGTCTTGTCTGTCTAGTCTTGTCTGTCTAGTCTTGTCTGTCTAGTCTTGTCTGTCTAGTCTTGTCTGTCTAGTCTTGTCTGTCTAGTCTTGTCTGTCTAGTCTTGTCTGTCTAGTCTTGTCTGTCTAGTCTTGTCTGTCTAGTCTTGTCTGTCTAGTCTTGTCTGTCTAGTCTTGTCTGTCTAGTCTTGTCTGTCTAGTCTTGTCTGTCTAGTCTTGTCTGTCTAGTCTTGTCTGTCTAGTCTTGTCTGTCTAGTCTTGTCTGTCTAGTCTTGTCTGTCTAGTCTTGTCTGTCTAGTCTTGTCTGTCTAGTCTTGTCTGTCTAGTCTTGTCTGTCTAGTCTTGTCTGTCTAGTCTTGTCTGTCTAGTCTTGTCTGTCTAGTCTTGTCTGTCTAGTCTTGTCTGTCTAGTCTTGTCTGTCTAGTCTTGTCTGTCTAGTCTTGTCTGTCTAGTCTTGTCTGTCTAGTCTTGTCTGTCTAGTCTTGTCTGTCTAGTCTTGTCTGTCTAGTCTTGTCTGTCTAGTCTTGTCTGTCTAGTCTTGTCTGTCTAGTCTTGTCTGTCTAGTCTTGTCTGTCTAGTCTTGTCTGTCTAGTCTTGTCTGTCTAGTCTTGTCTGTCTAGTCTTGTCTGTCTAGTCTTGTCTGTCTAGTCTTGTCTGTCTAGTCTTGTCTGTCTAGTCTTGTCTGTCTAGTCTTGTCTGTCTAGTCTTGTCTGTCTAGTCTTGTCTGTCTAGTCTTGTCTGTCTAGTCTTGTCTGTCTAGTCTTGTCTGTCTAGTCTTGTCTGTCTAGTCTTGTCTGTCTAGTCTTGTCTGTCTAGTCTTGTCTGTCTAGTCTTGTCTGTCTAGTCTTGTCTGTCTAGTCTTGTCTGTCTAGTCTTGTCTGTCTAGTCTTGTCTGTCTAGTCTTGTCTGTCTAGTCTTGTCTGTCTAGTCTTGTCTGTCTAGTCTTGTCTGTCTAGTCTTGTCTGTCTAGTCTTGTCTGTCTAGTCTTGTCTGTCTAGTCTTGTCTGTCTAGTCTTGTCTGTCTAGTCTTGTCTGTCTTGTCTTGTCTGTCTAGTCTTGTCTGTCTAGTCTTGTCTGTCTAGTCTTGTCTGTCTAGTCTTGTCTGTCTAGTCTTGTCTGTCTAGTCTTGTCTGTCTAGTCTACTCTGTCTAGTCTTGTGTGTCTGTTTTGTCTGTCTAGTCTTGTCTGTCTAGTTTTGTCTGTCTAGTCTACTCTGTCTAGCCTTGTCTGTCAAGTCTTGTTTGTCTAGTCCTGTCTGTCTAGTCTTGTCTGTCTAGTATTGTCTGCCTAGTCTACTCTGTCTAGCCTTCTCTGTCAAGTCTTGTTTGTCTAGTCCTGTCTGTCTAGTCTTGTCTGTCTAGTATTGTCTGCCTAGACTACTCTGTCTAGTCATGACTGTCTAGTTTTGTCTGTCTAGTCTAGTCTGTCTAGTTTTGTCTGTCTAGTCTTGTGTGTCTAGTCTACTCTGTCTAGTCTTGTCTGTATAGTTTTGTTTGTCTAGTCTTGTCTGTCTAGTATAAACTGTCTAGTCTTGTCTGTCTAGTCTTGTCTGTCTAGTCTTGTCTGTCTAGTCTTGTCTGACTAGTCTTGTCTGTCTAGTCTTGTCTGTCTAGTCTTGTCTGTCTAGTCTTGTCTGTCTAGTCTTGTCTGTCTAGTCTTGTCTGTCTAGTCTTGTCTGTCTAGTCTTGTCTGTCTAGTCTTGTCTGTCTAGTCTTGTCTGTCTAGTCTTGTCTGTCTAGTCTTGTCTGTCTAGTCTTGTCTGTCTAGTCTTGTCTGTCTAGTCTTGTCTGTCTAGTCTTGTCTGTCTAGTCTTGTCTGTCTAGTCTTGTCTGTCTAGTCTTGTCTGTCTAGTCTTGTCTGTCTAGTCTTGTCTGTCTAGTCTTGTCTGTCTAGTCTTGTCTGTCTAGTCTTGTCTGTCTAGTCTTGTCTGTCTAGTCTTGTCTGTCTAGTCTTGTCTGTCTAGTCTTGTCTGTCTAGTCTTGTCTGTCTAGTCTTGTCTGTCTAGTCTTGTCTGTCTAGTCTTGTCTGTCTAGTCTTGTCTGTCTAGTCTTGTCTGTCTAGTCTTGTCTGTCTAGTCTTGTCTGTCTAGTCTTGTCTGTCTAGTCTTGTCTGTCTAGTCTTGTCTGTCTAGTCTTGTCTGTCTAGTCTTGTCTGTCTAGTCTTGTCTGTCTAGTCTTGTCTGTCTAGTCTTGTCTGTCTAGTCTTGTCTGTCTAGTCTTGTCTGTCTAGTCTTGTCTGTCTAGTCTTGTCTGTCTAGTCTTGTCTGTCTAGTCTTGTCTGTCTAGTCTTGTCTGTCTAGTCTTGTCTGTCTAGTCTTGTCTGTCTAGTCTTGTCTGTCTAGTCTTGTCTGTCTAGTCTTGTCTGTCTAGTCTTGTCTGTCTAGTCTTGTCTGTCTAGTCTTGTCTGTCTAGTCTTGTCTGTCTAGTCTTGTCTGTCTAGTCTTGTCTGTCTAGTCTTGTCTGTCTAGTCTTGTCTGTCTAGTCTTGTCTGTCTAGTCTTGTCTGTCTAGTCTTGTCTGTCTAGTCTTGTCTGTCTAGTCTTGTCTGTCTAGTCTTGTCTGTCTAGTCTTGTCTGTCTAGTCTTGTCTGTCTAGTCTTGTCTGTCTAGTCTTGTCTGTCTAGTCTTGTCTGTCTAGTCTTGTCTGTCTAGTCTTGTCTGTCTAGTCTTGTCTGTCTAGTCTTGTCTGTCTAGTCTTGTCTGTCTAGTCTTGTCTGTCTAGTCTTGTCTGTCTAGTCTTGTCTGTCTAGTCTTGTCTGTCTAGTCTTGTCTGTCTAGTCTTGTCTGTCTAGTCTTGTCTGTCTAGTCTTGTCTGTCTAGTCTTGTCTGTCTAGTCTTGTCTGTCTAGTCTTGTCTGTCTAGTCTTGTCTGTCTAGTCTTGTCTGTCTAGTCTTGTCTGTCTAGTCTTGTCTGTCTAGTCTTGTCTGTCTAGTCTTGTCTGTCTAGTCTTGTCTGTCTAGTCTTGTCTGTCTAGTCTTGTCTGTCTAGTCTTGTCTGTCTAGTCTTGTCTGTCTAGTCTTGTCTGTCTAGTCTTGTCTGTCTAGTCTTGTCTGTCTAGTCTTGTCTGTCTAGTCTTGTCTGTCTAGTCTTGTCTGTCTAGTCTTGTCTGTCTAGTCTTGTCTGTCTAGTCTTGTCTGTCTAGTCTTGTCTGTCTAGTCTTGTCTGTCTAGTCTTGTCTGTCTAGTCTTGTCTGTCTAGTCTTGTCTGTCTAGTCTTGTCTGTCTAGTTTTGTCTGTCTAGTCTTGTCTGTCTAGTCTTGTCTGTCTAGTCTTGTCTGTCTAGTCTTGTCTGTCTAGTCTACTCTGTCTAGTCTTGTGTGTCTGTTTTGTCTGTCTAGTCTTGTCTGTCTAGTTTTGTCTGTCTAGTCTACTCTGTCTAGCCTTGTCTGTCAAGTCTTGTTTGTCTAGTCCTGTCTGTCTAGTCTTGTCTGTCTAGTATTGTCTGCCTAGTCTACTCTGTCTAGCCTTCTCTGTCAAGTCTTGTTTGTCTAGTCCTGTCTGTCTAGTCTTGTCTGTCTAGTATTGTCTGCCTAGACTACTCTGTCTAGTCATGACTGTCTAGTTTTGTCTGTCTAGTCTAGTCTGTCTAGTTTTGTCTGTCTAGTCTTGTGTGTCTAGTCTACTCTGTCTAGTCTTGTCTGTATAGTTTTGTTTGTCTAGTCTTGTCTGTCTAGTATAGACTGTCTAGTCTTGTCTGTCTAGTCTTGTCTGTCTAGTCTTGTCTGTCTAGTCTTGTCTGACTAGTCTTGTCTGTCTAGTCTTGTCTGTCTAGTCTTGTCTGTCTAGTCTTGTCTGTCTAGTCTTGTCTGTCTAGTCTTGTCTGTCTAGTCTTGTCTGTCTAGTCTTGTCTGTCTAGTCTTGTCTGTCTAGTCTTGTCTGTCTAGTCTTGTCTGTCTAGTCTTGTCTGTCTAGTCTTGTCTGTCTAGTCTTGTCTGTCTAGTCTTGTCTGTCTAGTCTTGTCTGTCTAGTCTTGTCTGTCTAGTCTTGTCTGTCTAGTCTTGTCTGTCTAGTCTTGTCTGTCTAGTCTTGTCTGTCTAGTCTTGTCTGTCTAGTCTTGTCTGTCTAGTCTTGTCTGTCTAGTCTTGTCTGTCTAGTCTTGTCTGTCTAGTCTTGTCTGTCTAGTCTTGTCTGTCTAGTCTTGTCTGTCTAGTCTTGTCTGTCTAGTCTTGTCTGTCTAGTCTTGTCTGTCTAGTCTTGTCTGTCTAGTCTTGTCTGTCTAGTCTTGTCTGTCTAGTCTTGTCTGTCTAGTCTTGTCTGTCTAGTCTTGTCTGTCTAGTCTTGTCTGTCTAGTCTTGTCTGTCTAGTCTTGTCTGTCTAGTCTTGTCTGTCTAGTCTTGTCTGTCTAGTCTTGTCTGTCTAGTCTTGTCTGTCTAGTCTTGTCTGTCTAGTCTTGTCTGTCTAGTCTTGTCTGTCTAGTCTTGTCTGTCTAGTCTTGTCTGTCTAGTCTTGTCTGTCTAGTCTTGTCTGTCTAGTCTTGTCTGTCTAGTCTTGTCTGTCTAGTCTTGTCTGTCTAGTCTTGTCTGTCTAGTCTTGTCTGTCTAGTCTTGTCTGTCTAGTCTTGTCTGTCTAGTCTTGTCTGTCTAGTCTTGTCTGTCTAGTCTTGTCTGTCTAGTCTTGTCTGTCTAGTCTTGTCTGTCTAGTCTTGTCTGTCTAGTCTTGTCTGTCTAGTCTTGTCTGTCTAGTCTTGTCTGTCTAGTCTTGTCTGTCTAGTCTTGTCTGTCTAGTCTTGTCTGTCTAGTCTTGTCTGTCTAGTCTTGTCTGTCTAGTCTTGTCTGTCTAGTCTTGTCTGTCTAGTCTTGTCTGTCTAGTCTTGTCTGTCTAGTCTTGTCTGTCTAGTCTTGTCTGTCTAGTCTTGTCTGTCTAGTCTTGTCTGTCTAGTCTTGTCTGTCTAGTCTTGTCTGTCTAGTCTTGTCTGTCTAGTCTTGTCTGTCTAGTCTTGTCTGTCTAGTCTTGTCTGTCTAGTCTTGTCTGTCTAGTCTTGTCTGTCTAGTCTTGTCTGTCTAGTCTTGTCTGTCTAGTCTTGTCTGTCTAGTCTTGTCTGTCTAGTCTTGTCTGTCTAGTCTTGTCTGTCTAGTCTTGTCTGTCTAGTCTTGTCTGTCTAGTCTTGTCTGTCTAGTCTTGTCTGTCTAGTCTTGTCTGTCTAGTCTTGTCTGTCTAGTCTTGTCTGTCTAGTCTTGTCTGTCTAGTCTTGTCTGTCTAGTCTTGTCTGTCTAGTCTTGTCTGTCTAGTCTTGTCTGTCTAGTCTTGTCTGTCTAGTCTTGTCTGTCTAGTCTTGTCTGTCTAGTCTTGTCTGTCTAGTCTTGTCTGTCTAGTCTTGTCTGTCTAGTCTTGTCTGTCTAGTCTTGTCTGTCTAGTCTTGTCTGTCTAGTCTTGTCTGTCTAGTCTTGTCTGTCTAGTCTTGTCTGTCTAGTCTTGTCTGTCTAGTCTTGTCTGTCTAGTCTTGTCTGTCTAGTCTTGTCTGTCTAGTCTTGTCTGTCTAGTCTTGTCTGTCTAGTCTTGTCTGTCTAGTCTTGTCTGTCTAGTCTTGTCTGTCTAGTCTTGTCTGTCTAGTCTTGTCTGTCTAGTCTTGTCTGTCTAGTCTTGTCTGTCTAGTCTTGTCTGTCTAGTCTTGTCTGTCTAGTCTTGTCTGTCTAGTCTTGTCTGTCTAGTCTTGTCTGTCTAGTCTTGTCTGTCTAGTCTTGTCTGTCTAGTCTTGTCTGTCTAGTCTTGTCTGTCTAGTCTTGTCTGTCTAGTCTTGTCTGTCTAGTCTTGTCTGTCTAGTCTTGTCTGTCTAGTCTTGTCTGTCTAGTCTTGTCTGTCTAGTCTTGTCTGTCTAGTCTTGTCTGTCTAGTCTTGTCTGTCTAGTCTTGTCTGTCTAGTCTTGTCTGTCTAGTCTTGTCTGTCTAGTCTTGTCTGTCTAGTCTTGTCTGTCTAGTCTTGTCTGTCTAGTCTTGTCTGTCTAGTCTTGTCTGTCTAGTCTTGTCTGTCTAGTCTTGTCTGTCTAGTCTTGTCTGTCTAGTCTTGTCTGTCTAGTCTTGTCTGTCTAGTCTTGTCTGTCTAGTCTTGTCTGTCTAGTCTTGTCTGTCTAGTCTTGTCTGTCTAGTCTTGTCTGTCTAGTCTTGTCTGTCTAGTCTTGTCTGTCTAGTCTTGTCTGTCTAGTCTTGTCTGTCTAGTCTTGTCTGTCTAGTCTTGTCTGTCTAGTCTTGTCTGTCTAGTCTTGTCTGTCTAGTCTTGTCTGTCTAGTCTTGTCTGTCTAGTCTTGTCTGTCTAGTCTTGTCTGTCTAGTCTTGTCTGTCTAGTCTTGTCTGTCTAGTCTTGTCTGTCTAGTCTTGTCTGTCTAGTCTTGTCTGTCTAGTCTTGTCTGTCTAGTCTTGTCTGTCTAGTCTTGTCTGTCTAGTCTTGTCTGTCTAGTCTTGTCTGTCTAGTCTTGTCTGTCTAGTCTTGTCTGTCTAGTCTTGTCTGTCTAGTCTTGTCTGTCTAGTCTTGTCTGTCTAGTCTTGTCTGTCTAGTCTTGTCTGTCTAGTCTTGTCTGTCTAGTCTTGTCTGTCTAGTCTTGTCTGTCTAGTCTTGTCTGTCTAGTCTTGTCTGTCTAGTCTTGTCTGTCTAGTCTTGTCTGTCTAGTCTTGTCTGTCTAGTCTTGTCTGTCTAGTCTTGTCTGTCTAGTCTTGTCTGTCTAGTCTTGTCTGTCTAGTCTTGTCTGTCTAGTCTTGTCTGTCTAGTCTTGTCTGTCTAGTCTTGTCTGTCTAGTCTTGTCTGTCTAGTCTTGTCTGTCTAGTCTTGTCTGTCTAGTCTTGTCTGTCTAGTCTTGTCTGTCTAGTCTTGTCTGTCTAGTCTTGTCTGTCTAGTCTTGTCTGTCTAGTCTTGTCTGTCTAGTCTTGTCTGTCTAGTCTTGTCTGTCTAGTCTTGTCTGTCTAGTCTTGTCTGTCTAGTCTTGTCTGTCTAGTCTTGTCTGTCTAGTCTTGTCTGTCTAGTCTTGTCTGTCTAGTCTTGTCTGTCTAGTCTTGTCTGTCTAGTCTTGTCTGTCTAGTCTTGTCTGTCTAGTCTTGTCTGTCTAGTCTGTCTAGTCTTGTCTGTCTAGTCTGTCTAGTCTTGTCTGTCTAGTCTTGTCTGTCTAGTCTTGTCCGTCTAGTCTTGTCTGTCTAGTCTTGTCTGTCTAGTCTTGTCTGTCTAGTCTTGTCTGTCTAGTCTTGTCTGTCTAGTCTTGTCTGTCTAGTCTACTCTGTCTAGTCTTGTCTGTCCTTGTAAATGTTTATTTATTTATTTTAAAGTTTGCACAAATTACCAAAGCTGTGTAAAGGAGTCGAAGATATATACACAACGTGTTTAGTTTAGGCCGAGTCTAACTACTGCACTCCGTTTATCCAGTAGCAATATCTAGAGTGCTAATGCTCGTAATATCCAGAGTGCTTATTTGTACACGCAAATTGCACAGTTATCAAGGCAAAAACTAAATATTTACACTTTCATTTCGAACTGACTAAATAGTTGACTTAATCCTAATTTTTAAACGAAAACTATTCATTGAAAAGGCGAATAAACTAAGCAGGACAGATCAGATAATTAACAACTATAGATAAGGATATACAAGATAAGACTAAACAAAGTTTTTGAAACTGGATTATGAGTTTATTGCATCAAATGCGAAGGAATGTTATTGAAGGAACTGGAAAAACAAGGTTGAATGCCTTGACAATTTTATATAAGTTGCTCGTGGCGCCTTCTACTCAAACTGTGTTTGAAATATCTAGCTGCGCCGGTCATTGGTGACCCCCGCGAGGATACCAACAAGCATAGTGCCGGTCACCGGTGCCCCCCTTGCATCCAACGTGTTATTCGTGTAATGAAATGCGCGTGAGAAAATATAAAAACCTATAATAAACAATCAATTTCGTGAAATAATTTTCCAAGTTTCCGCGAGACCAATCTCCGGCGAAACGCGGGCGAAACTTTCTGTTTTTCTTAAGCAAAAATCGAGTTTAATTAAAATTCTGTATAACATTCGCGTTTACTTTGCATTATTACGGCGAGAACGTCGAAGGCGCAGATGCTCACGCTCTCGTCTCATCGCACCGAATCCAATCAAATTCTCTTCCCCTTTTTTCTCCCTTTCATCACCTAATTTCATTATAATAATTTTCCAATGGGAAATTTATTAATTCCGCTTTTAATAAGAATCCACCGTTCCGACTAAATCCAATTCAACCAAATTTTAAATTTAATTTGTAAATGAAATATATCTGCAATAGATAAAATTGGACAGACAAATGTTAATAAGTTACATACGTTTGACTAGACAAAATAAGATTAAATATCCTTTTTCTGTTTCAGTTCTGTGTAAAATGGAGGTGACAAGACCGGAAGTATTACGCAAGCCCCTGATCGTCCCACATAAAACCTTGATGGGCGCTGGGCCGTCTAATTGCCCGCCGAGGATCCTGCACGCCCTCAGTCAGCCCGTTTTGGGACACTTGCACGAGGAGACCACGCAGGTAAAAGCTAATTAGGAGAAGACAATGGACACTAATTCATAAATTATGATTTACGCTTTTTCGCTTTGGTCGAACGGACCAGTCAAGCTCATTACAAGAACTATCTGTATTTGGTTACACTTAATGTATGGTTCACATTGTTCGTGAATTTTGGAAGATAATAGTGTTTCCAAACAAGAGGGTTACATAGCCATCACAATGATTTATATTAGCGTAATCTGTGTGAAATCCTGCGTGTTTTGATATATGATATGTAAAAATCGGCGAGGTGTCGAAATTCGCGCACACACACCCCTTCTTTGAGATCGCGAATTTTGAGATGTCATGTATATTGACATATAACACATCAAAAGATTTGAAAGTTGGTGTAGAAATATATTACGTAACGAGAGTTGTAAGAAGCATATTAGGTACGAGCGGAACAGTTACGCACGATCCGCGTATCGGGGAGTGCGTAATTCCGCGAGTGCGTAATTGCCCCATGCGTAATGTACTACACTTTATCTACGACCACACTAATTTGTTTCTGTTTAATAAGAAAAATATGTTTGATGTTGATATGTTTATGTGTCTTGCATCCGCAAAATGCGTACATTTGGTTGCCTATATATATATGAGCACTCCACTGTAACCCTATATTTAACAATAGTAGTAGCTCTCAACCAATCAACGAATCGTAAACCAAACGCACGTATCATTCGTAACTTATCATTAATCGCCGACTGTTACTTACGTGTGTTATGATGTATTTACATAGTCTACGAATTGTATACGAATTGTACAATAATGGTCATTTACAATAGTGGTCGTAGATAAATAACTATTAATGTTTTTAGGGTTCCGTACCGAAAACGGAACCATTATAGGACCACTCTGTTGTCCGTCTGTCTGTCTGTATGTCTGTCTGTCTGTCTGACTGTCTGTCTGTCTGTCCGTCTGTCTGTCTGCGATGAAATGAATGCGATGACTGATATGACGCGTCTATTATCGCCTCTTCTTCTGTTATTCGAGCCAATTTATATCCCCAGCAAAACAGAAACGTTCCGTTTGTCTCGTTTTCAAACGCGGAATGAGGATTATCGACCCGTTAAGTAAACGCAAATCAAAGGAAACGCGCGAATTAAAACCTCCTGTACACAATAACCGACTCGGTGCCCTCATTTATCCCGCCATTATCTCGGACCTTTTCAAATGCATTTCCATTGTGCTAATACCCCCCGCTCTTCCTCATTTCGGCGCGTTTGCGAGCTAACGAGACAAGGATCAACATGTTAGACGGTATTCCGTCCATCTTATGAACCCATTATTAAAATTCACTCGCGATGCAAACTCTCACTACAAAGATTCAACACAAAGTTTTCACATCAAACTTCCTACACGAAATGAGATTTTTTACAAAGCTCATAAATGGGTCATTATTAAGTTATTGAGTATTAAATATTCATTATTCATGTTATATAAATGCTTTGCAAAGAAATGTAGTAAAGTTAAGTCTGTTTTGACTAGAGAAATAATACTTAGATGCCTGTTAAATTTAGTTAGTCTAGTCTAACTAGTCTAGTTCCATATAAATATAATCTATATCAGTGGATTTTCTGTCGAAACGAATTAAAAAGCAAGGTTTGGTTGAAGTAATGCAGCTGGGTTGTCTCGTCTAATCTAAATAATCTCGTCTAATATAAATAATTATAAAAGGTTTTTCAATAAGAATGATATGATTTTAAAATGAAATAAAAATAAATTTGTTTTGGATACAATCAAACTTTTATTATTATCTTGAAGTACAGTCGGTAAAATTAATGTTTTGAATAAACTATCGTTTATACGTGGTCTGTTAGAAAAGTATCCGACCTTACTTTTAATTTTGAAAATCTGATAGATTTGAATCAAGCGCGCTTGCATGAGTCGACCTTGAACCTCCGTGCGCATGCGTGAATTTTTTCCCGCCTATGGACAGACTTCCCAATAGACCTTTTTGCTGTTAGTTAGACGCATGCGCATCCGCCATGTTTAAAAGGCGGGAATATGAAAGTTTCGGGGACGTTTTGTTATTTTCACTGGTTATACGTCAAAAAGTACCCGAAAAACTAAAATGGCGGTAATTGACGCATGCACACAACAAAATTTCAACTATGAGAAGGTGTTAAG
Source organism: Phosphuga atrata (assembly GCA_944588485.1). Lineage (NCBI taxonomy): Eukaryota > Metazoa > Arthropoda > Insecta > Coleoptera > Silphidae > Phosphuga > Phosphuga atrata. Next base: position 62,006,417 of record OX155900.1, read on the forward strand.
GGGATTGACTCAGCACATACATATTTTAGGTTGGCAAGACTTCTGTTGGTAGTAGAATTGTGACCAGAACGAAGTTAGCGTTTTGTTGTTTCGTAACACTAGTTTTGATGTTAAATATTTCAGTAGTGCTAAATCTAAATATATATCGTGAATCCGAAGAGAGAACGGTGATTTTCTTGTTATTGCCATTAGGTTATGGGCCCAGGATCACCGCACGGTGAATATTTCTTAGAGACTGAGTTTAAAAGTTCAAAAATAGACGAGCCATTTTGTAGGTTTTTTCCACGCCACGTGCAAGTGAAAAATATAACCCCTGAAAATGGAAAGTGAACTCGCGCGTGTTACAAAACTTAAGAACATTGAGAACTGGAGTGTATGGAAGTTCCATCTTCGTGTGATGTTGAATGCGTCAGATGCATGGAGCATCGTGAACGGCACAAGCAAAATACCCGGACCGCTCCCGGCTGACGCGACGGCGAATGAAAGGAAACAGCATGAAAACAGGATTGAAGCATGGCGAAAGAAGGACGGGATGGCGCAAAAGATAATAGTGACAACGATTGGGCCTCAACCCACCCTCCACATCATTAACTGTGAAACATCGATGGGCATGTGGACACTCTTAACGAATGTCTACGAACAAAAATCTGAAGCGAGCGTTCACATGCTCCAGCAAAAATGGTACAAGATGAAAAAAGTGAACTCAGAAGACTTAGCCACCCATATTGCCAAACTCGAGGATCTGGCACATCGTCTCCGATGAAGGGTGAGGAAATATCTGATTCGATGATAATCACAAAGATTCTGCTTACCCTACCTGCCAGTTACAAGTACTTCGTCAGTGCATGGGAGTCTGCTCCCGCTACGGAGCGTACATTGGTGAATCTCACCTCGATGTTGCTGATAGAAGAGACACTAAACTCTTCCCAAAATGAGCGCGAAGGAAACGCCCTGGCATCGAAATTTCATTAAAGAAAAGGGCGATATAACAGAAACAGCGAGGCGAAAAAGGACTTTGTAAGACCAGGCAAGTGTTTTAAATATCAACGACCAGGTCACTGGGCAAGAGAGTGCACGGAGAAGAAACCCGACGACAGAAGAGGAGACACCGCAAAATCCGGATGCATGACCTTCTTGAGCAAGACTGTAGCCACGGCGCATATCAGCGAGGGAAGCGACGGCATATGGTATCTTGTTTCAGGAGCCAGCGACCACATGTCAAACAGGCGAGACTGGTTCGTCAGTTACGAGGCCTTCGACTATGAGATGCTTGTACGAGTAGGCGATGGAGCGCACATCGAGGCTCAAGGAAGAGGAAACATAAACGTCTCCACATTCGACGGCTCAAGATGGAGCGAAAACCACCTGTCAAACGTTCTCTATGTGCCCAAATTACAATACAACCTCTTCTCAACAGGAGCGGCTATGGACAAAGGTATGGAGATGCGGTCGAACAAGACGACGTGCGAGCTGGTCAAGAACGGGCGCATCGTTGCAGTGGGAGAACGCCAAATGAAGCTTTTCGTCATGAAAATTCGAGTCATCCCACCAGAGATCGAATCATCACCGGCAGAGTCGATGGAGCTACTGGAGCCACCGCAAGCTATCGTCTCATCCAGTCACGCACTCAAAACGTGGCACGAAAGACTCGCGCACCAAAACTATAGGCAAGTTAAGAAAACAATCGATCATTGCCAGATCAGAACGAGGGACACGAACGAACCTTTCTGTCAAGAATGCGCAGTGGGTAAAACACACAGGCTCCCCTTCCCAGTGAGTACAACGAAAGCAAGCGAGCTCGGGGAAATAGTGCACGCTGATGTCTGTGGTCCGATGCAGGAGAAGTCCATGGGCGGCGCCCGGTATTTCCTACTTTTCAAAGACGATCTGTCTTACTTCAGAAGCGTGTACTTCATTGCCGAGAAAACAGAGGTAAAGCGTTGTCTCGAGGACTATCTAAAGAAAACCGAAAAACAGTGCCCGAGAGGTGTTCTAGTGCTACGCACCGACAATGGCTTAGAGTTCATCAATCATGAAGTTGAAGAAATCACTCATCAGTATGGAATTAAACACCAGAGAACAGTTGCTTACAGCCCTGAGCAGAACGGTTCGGCTGAGAGGGAGAATCGCACAATTGTCGAGGCTGCTCGAACCATCCTCCATGCAACGAATTTAGAAAAACGATTTTGGGCCGAAGCTGTGAATACTGTGACGTGTTTTAAACCGAAGTGGAACCAGCAGTGTTAAAGACAAAACATCCGTCGAACTTTGGTATCAGAGAAAGCCAAACATAACGCACTTACGCGTCTTCGGGGAAACGGTATCCTCTGACATACTCAGAGAAAAGAGACGAAAATTGGATGCCAAGGCGCAGCGCGGGATCTTAAGGGATATAGAATCTGGTATCCGAAAGAAGAAACGATAAAGATAGCAAGGGACGTCGTATTTACAGGAGAGATAAAACCCCGAAGGGAGGAGATTGACGATAACAAGACCGAAACGTGGGTCGGTACGATCGAAGACAGGACAGTGGACGTCGAGGAACCGTATAACGACGATGAGGAGCCTGAGGTCATGCTCGAACCAGAACACAATGAGAATCACGAGGTCGAAATTGACAATAGAGAACAAGAGCCTCAAGCGGAACAACAAGAAAGAAGAACTCTCCGAGACCGGATCAGCTTGAGACCGCCCGCCAAATTTGACGACTACCTGAACATCGAACCATGTCATCGAATGAAAGACCAAGAACCCTCAACGTTCACAGAAGCTATCGAGAGTAACGAAGCGAGAAAATGGCGAGATGCCATGAACGAGGAGATGCAGTCTTTACAACGCAACGACGTGTGGGACCTCGTAGAACCTCCAAACAGTCGCCAAATAATCGACAACAAATGGACATTCAAGAAGAAACGCGATGAGAAAGGAAATGTGAACAGATTCAAGGCCAGACTCGTGGCACGTGGTTTCCGGCAGACGTACGGTATTGATTACCAAGAAACTTTCAACCCGGTTGTCCGTTTTGATTCGCTACGGATAGTTCTTGCAATAGCCGGAAGGGAGAAAATGAAAATTCAGCAGTTGGACGTAAAGACAGCGTTCTTATACAGAAAAATTGACGAAATAATCTGCATGAGACAGCCCGATGGATATACAGATGGGACAGACAAGGTCTGCAAGCTTAATCGCAGCCTCTATGGACTAAAACAGTCATCTCGATGCTGGAATAGACGCTTCACGGATTTTCTTAGTAAATTCGACCTGAAGGCGAACAGCGCGGACACGTGCTTGTTCGCGAGCAACAAAGACGGCAAGAAACTCATCTTAGCAATCTATATAGATGACGGACTCGTCGTACCAGAAGATCAGAAGATCAGAAGATCAGAATCGACGCTCTACTTAACGAATTATAGAAGGAATTCGAAATCACACACAGCGAAGCCAACGTCTTCCTGGGGATGCAAATTCAACGCGAGACAGACGGATCGATCCTCTTGCACCAGGAAACGTACTGTAAAGAAGTATTAAATCCATTTCGGATATATGACGCAAATGTAGTATCAATACCAGCTGATCCACATGCAGAGCTATGTATGGAAGCACACCCTATAGAAGAGAATGAGAGAACGCGAGCCCCGTACCGAGAAGCTATAGGGAGTCTGATGTATCTATCTGTTGCTACGCGTCCGGATATTACCTATGCGATAAATCGCTTGAGTAGATACATGGAACACCCTACAAAAATTCATTGTAATGGAATGAAGAGAGTATTGAAGTACCTCAAGAGAACGACCGACCAGGGACTCAGGTTCAAAGCGGATAATGACATGCAGCTCAGGGCGTACAGTGATTCGGATTACGCGGGGGAGCTCGAGACGCGAAGGTCGACCACGGGATACTTCATCAAGCTCGGAGACAGCACGATATCCTGGAATTCCCAGCGACAACAAAGCGTGGCACTTTCGACAACCGATGCAGAGTACATGGCTGCTTGTCACACAGTGAAGGAAGTTATATGGATCAAGAGACCGATCAACGAGCTCCAAGACACTATGGTCGATGCAACACTGTTCCTAGACAACCAGAGCGCAATCCAACTAATAAAGAACCCCGTGTACCATAAGGGCACAAAACACATAGAGGTGCGCTACCACTACATACGGGAACGATTCGAGTGTGGTAAATTCGCTCTCGAATACATTTCATCCGGCGAGCAGAAGGCTGACATTTTTACAAAGCCTCTCCCAAGATCGACATTCCAGAAGCATCGAGACAGCGTTTGTTCCGAACCAGGAAAAGAAGCGAGAAAGGAGAAGGATCAACAAAGGAGATGTGCTAAGCCAAAGTGGGAGTGTTAAGTTTGACTCAGCACATACATATTTTAGGTTAGCAAGACTTATGTTGGTAATAGAATTGTGACCAGAACGAAGTTAGCGTTTTGTTGTTTCGAAACACTAGTTTTGATGTTAAATATTTCAGTAGTGCTAAATCTAAATATATATCGTGAATCCGAAGAGAGAACGATGCTTTTCCGGTTATTGCCATTAGAAGGTCAATTGAAATTTAGATTTAATTCATGCTGGTATATCATAGTCTAATTTGTTCTGTTATAGTCTAAATTGAACTTGCTTAATCGCCTGTAAACTAAATGCACCGATTTTCCGTCTTGAGTAATCGAAGACGGCGTTGGGATTTCTGCCTTGCATATTCTCATCCCTGGGAAATGGGAAAACAGGAAATGCGAGATTGAAAACCAATCAACTATTTTATTGATTTGTTACTAGATGTTTTATAGATAAGACCAGGACAAGCAAATCTATCCACGTTTACTTAAAGTACAACGAAAAACTATTTCAGTTACTTTCAGTTTTCTAGTCAAGACTAAAAAAGAGTAAACCAACGAGTTTATAATAGAAGACTAGTCAGAGGATTCTAGTTTTAATTATTATCATTGTTATTATTATTTATTGGCGAATATTTATATTATATGATATGATACCTTTCGGGGTTTCTTTGAGATGCGTACGAACGGATAATTACCTCGAAATTTATCTGGTTTTTGCGTTCGGCCGCGAGTGAATTCGTGCTTAAACCGAAAACCCTGTCATTAGGGGGTCACCTGCCCTCCGCAACAGATGAGCAGCCGAGATATCGAAGCGCTCGCTCCGCCACCTGTTCCGCCTCCCCTAAATCACCCGGCAATTATTCCTCTCTTATCGCGATTTTCTCACGAAAAGTCACCACGGAATACGCGAAAACAGTATTTATATAACTTTAGTATTTACAAAATTTTTGTTGTAAAAACATTTTTCAATTCAAGGTATTTATAAAAGGTTTTCCAATAAGAATGATATGATTTTGAAACGATATGGCAAACGTGGTAGTAAGGTTATACCTGTGACTAGTTGTCATTTAGTATACTATAACAATATATTTTCGATAAATAGGTGCTTCCAGAACGTTTGATTATTATCCATATTTATGAAAATGGACGTTCTTTTGTGAACACTTAACGCGCTCATTGCGAATACTTGGTGAATGGCTGGTGTTTTAACATCGTGAAATATTTTCAAATTTTTCAACGATGCGAAGACAAACAAAACAGGGCCTCTTTGCCTTCCCATCGTTGAAAAATTTGAAAATAATTCACGATATTAAAACACCAGCCAGATATCGAAATGTTTAACCAAACTGTTGAGAATATTGATGCTGTAAGAACCTAGTGTTGCTGAGGATACAAATTTATCAATTCCTCTTCGTGCTCAAAAGTTAGGGCTTAAAACTTAAAAACACGAGAAGCCTTGGTATGCTTTAAAGATCATCGTACCATTTTTTTCTTCAAAAATAAAGTAGGAGAATCAGTTACAGTGAATAATGAACGATAACTACAGATTTTTGTGGTCAAATTTAAATGGACATGAAACTATCGACGAAAAGTTTGTTCAAATGCAATTGTTCACTGGCTTCCAAGAAGCTGTGATGTAACTTGTTTGAAACCTAAGATTTATGCAAACAGACCACAATCACTTGATGCTTTAACATTGAACGCTGGCTGCATTTGTTAGATCGCGCCAGATTTATTGCACCAGCAAAATTGGACTCGTCGAATTCGCTCGTTCGACATAGTCGAGGTGGACATACGTGGTCTGTTAGAAAAGTATCCGACCTTAAGCCGGGAAAAAAACTGGCATACCTAGAGCGTTGCAAACCTAATCACCCTTAAAGTAGTCTCCTTGGGACTCCACACACTTCTCCCAGCGGTGCCGCCATTGTTGGAAGCATTCCGAAAAGCCTCTTTCGGAATCGACTTTAGCTCGGCTGTCGTTGCAGACAGAATGTCCTCTCTTGTCTGAAATCGCGTTCCTTTCAATGGCCTCTTGACTTTGGGGAATAGCCAGAAGTCGCAGGGGGTCATATCAGGAGTAAGGAGCCTGTCGAACCAGAGGAGTCTGGTTTTTCGCCAGAAAATTGTGAACCAAGTGCGAAGAACGTGCTGGAGCATTGTCGTGATGGAGCCGCCAATTTCCTGATGACCACAACTCCAGTCGCAATTTCTCGGATAGTCAAACGACGGCCCCGCATCACCACAGCGTTCACTTTGGAAATGACATGGTCATTTCGGCATGTTGATGGCCGACTAGAGCGTTCCAGAGCTTTCGATTTTTTCAGATTTTCAGATTTTTAGGACGATGACTTTGCCAGGGCCATCTACAGGAGAACGGTGGCTTATTTTTCACAATGTCCAGGATTTGAACCCGGGACTGGCGGCTCCGAAGTCCGACACCTTGACTATTAGGCCACCACCGTCTCAGACCTAACAACTCCATTAAATTTTAAGACTAGATAAGGACTAGATTAGATAAGAACTTTGTGTGAAAGTATCTAGTCTTATCTATTTAGTTCTTCCTAACCAACTGAACGTACGTAATCTCATCCATCCAGTTCTTCCAATTCAAATGATTGTTCGTAATCTCATCTATCTAGTCTTATCTTTCTACAAATTCCTTTAATCTGTTCCTATAGTCACATAAGAAGACTACAACGAGGGGGACTCTCGCAGGACGGTCTGATTATATAATTACCTGGCGAAGGAAATGATGATCCAAATGGTTATGGTTGGCGGGTAGACACTCTGGCAGTTGACGACTTTGGTTATGGAAACGGAAGCAAGCCAGGGGACCGTAGGTGGCAGCCCCACCACCTGGCAAAAACAAAACCATGGATTTCGAGAAGAAAAAGAATCTACCGAAGGGTCCTGCGGTGAAGGAAATCCCTCCGTCTGACTTGTCCGACGCTGCCTCACGGGTTACGGAGGAGGCGCTTTTCGATAAACCTACGACAGGGATAAAAAATGACGACTTGGCAATGAAAACGGGCAGGAATAAGGATAGGGATGGTTCTGATGAAAATATCGGAACTAGTGACGACACGGCAAAGGGATACGCGAAGGAATCGGAACAATCCAAAAGAGGGGACAGACAGGCCATAGATGGAGACTCGGGAAAACCCGGGGAACAAAATCCCTTTTAGGTAAGGCCTCGAATAGCGAGGTCTCCAACGACAAGGTGGCAGCCCAACGAGGGGGACTCTCGCAAAACGGTCTGATTATATAATTACCTGGCGACGGAAATGGCGATCCAAATGGTTATGGTTGGTGGGTAGACACTCTGGCAGTTGACGACTTTGGTTATGGAAACGGGGGCAAGCCAGGGGGCCGTAGGTGACAGCCCCACCAACTGGCAAAAAACAAAACCATGGATTTCGAGAAGAAAATGAATCTCCGGAAGGGTCCTGCGGTGAAGAAAACTGACTTGTCAGACGCTGTCTCACAGGTTACGGAGGAGGCGCTTTTCGATACATCTACGACGGGGATAAAAAATGGCGACTTGGTAAAGAAAACGGGCAGGAATAAGGATATGGTTCAGATGAATAGACCGGAACTAGTGACGACACGGCAAAGGAAAAGGAAAACGCCAAGGAATCGGAGAAATCCCAAAGAGGGGACAGACAGACCATAGATGGAGACTCGAGAAAACCCGGGAAACAAAATCCCTTTAAGGTAGGGGCTCGAATAGCGAGGTCTCCAACGCGAGAAAGAGCCACTACGAGGGGACAGAGTGTAAGAAGCACGATTGCCCAGATAGAGTTGGACCAAAATAATTTAAAAAAAACGGAAGTGCGAAGACCTGATTTCTCTGATACCGCAGCCTACACATATCGCGCAGAAGGAGAATTTAACCAAAAATACTGAGGACCTAATCCATTATCGCAAGGAAAATCAAAATGAACATAAAGCTGTGAACAGAATTGGCCGCCGACAGACAAGACAATACCTGGTACACTCTATAAATTGAATGGGGAAATCAAGACTACGGAGAGTTTACAAACTGGAACCAAAGGGCTTAAGAGAATTACAGACATACTTGAGATGTTTAAGAACTTATGGGCAGCCTAAAAGGAAACCACATAACAGAGACAGCCATCCCACAGATTGCAGGCCCTGGATTAAAGGCCGGAATTCCCTTGTAAAACTGGTTAGCAACGAATACAGTCACAAAGTCACGGAACGCCAGCGCATAATAGAACAATTGGATAGAGGACTGAAAGAGCACGATCTAGAAGAGGCCAGAGAAGCAAAATATGAAAGGGAAATGACTGAACTCCGTCTACAAATGGAAGATCTAGCGAAAATGGAATTCTAAGAGACTATCTAGAAGAGATTATGACGGCAAACGGGTACCTCCGGGCTTGAGTTGGCGAACTCGAAGAAGTCAAAAAAATTTCTAGTAGAGAGGATTAAGAGAACGCCTACTGCAAAAGATGCAGGGGGGAAGTAGACACTGAACAGGAGGAAGCGGAAGCCTTGCGAGAGGAAATAAAGTCAAGTGCCAAAGAGGAAAAAAGGAAAAACGAAACACTGGAACTTGTCGAGAGGAACTGGCCGCAAAATATATATCATAACTCGGTGGTAGTAGAAGGAAAGCCAGTTAATGCCGGTGTAAGGCTACATCTAGGTCTATGCGTACTGCACGAGGAAAGAAAAATGGAAAAGGGAATACTCAAGCGGCCGATAGATACCCCGAACTGCCGGAAATGAAGGGAGACACAATACCTGGTACAATCTCTAAAGAGAAAAAAAGATGGGGAAATAAAGACTATGGAGACTTTTGTTTACAAAGTGGAACCAAAGAGCTTAAGAGAAATAGACGTACTTGAGATATTTAAGGAGCTACTGGACAGCCTAAAAGGAAACCACATAACTAAGATGGCCATCCCATAGATTACAGGCTTGGAAACTAATAAAATGGGAAAATTCATAGAAATAGCTATGTATGGCACTCCTATGATAGTACATGTGTACATCCCCAGAGAATGGACACAAACTAAAAGAGACGAAAAAAGGCACCCCAAGGGCGAAGGGACAAAGGACCTACGGGACAGCCTAAAAGGAAACCACATAACTGAGATGGCTATCCCACAGATTACAGGCCCGGAAACTAATAAAATGCGAAAATTCCTAGAAGTAGCTATGTATGGCACTCCTGGGATAGTACATTTATACATCCCCAGAGGATGGACACAAATTAAGAGAGACGAAAAAAGGCCCCCCAAAGGAGAAGGGACAAAAAATAAAGACACGGAAGCTATAATAGTACAGAGTGATGAACTCTACTATGCTGACCTATTAAAGAAAGTCAAAGGTGAAATACAAAACCATAGCGAAGCAACCGGCATTACACAAATAATATAGACAAAAAACGGAAACCTGCTGCGGGCTGTAAATAAACAAAAAGGAGACGCTGAAAAATAAGGAGACATCCTCAAAGTAAGGCTGGGGTATAAAAACATACGGATGAACAACTCGGACAAGAAAACGGTTCTACACATCAGAAGACTGGATGCGATTACCGCTCCTGTGGAGGTAAAGCAGGCCCTAGAAACGGCTGCAGAAGCAAAAATACTGTCGAAGGACCGATAAACGTTGAGGTTAGTAACATGAGATCCTCAGTAACAGGAAGAATGCCAGGTAGCCACAGTCATGACGACCAGAGAAGTCTCCGAGAAACTATGTAGGGTGAAAAAAGGTCTAATATACCTTTTGTGCCATAGAGCATAGGATAAATGTCAAGAGATTTTTCCGATGCTGTAGGCTTGACCATTTTGCAAAAGATTGCAGAGTTGAAGACAGGACCAAACGCTGCTTAAACTACGCAGAGGGGGGACATGTAGCGAAGAACTGCGAAAAGGAAAGCTACTGCCCGTTGTGTGAAAAGAAAGGTCAAAGAGCGGACAGCCCCAAAAGTGCACCAAATACAGACAGGCGCTGGCACTTTCAAGGTAATACAAACAAACCTAAACAGGTGCAGGGCAGCACAAGATCTACTAATAACCACAGTTGTTCAGACAAAACCAGCGTATTAATCATAAGTAAACCAAATAACAAAATTACTGATAATGGCAGCTGGTTCGCCGATGTTGATAAGGATGTGGCAAGAAGAGTTATGGACAGAAAGATAAAAGTAAATAAAGCAGCAAAGGAAACAGGGTGTGTATGGATAAATACGGAGGAGCTATTCATTTTTGGATGCTATAGCTCACCAAATAGGGACAAAATAGATCTTGAAAGATTACTTCATACCATAAAGAGTAGGGTTAGATCCATTAAACCAAAATATGTAATCATAACTGATGACTAATATGTATTGAGGTGGTCAAGTATGTGTCCAGTAGAGAGGTATATAAAACAAATATATAGGCTTAACAACATATATATTAACAGAAATAAGACCTTGTAAAAGTACGTCTTGACACTTCGAAGAGTTGGAGCAGAGAGAGCGAAGTTTCGTCTGCGACCACCTGACTCGACTCTTATCTTTTAAAATACGATACACTCTGGAGGAGGACAAACGAACAATAATACAGGTTCCAATTACACACTACAGTGACCTAAAACATAAATAGAGCAGGACAAACGAGGAGCTATACCCCTATGACATGGAAATGCGACAGAAAGGGGCTATTATTTATTTGTACTACCGTGACCTAAATGCGAAATCATTTGTAAGGGGATCTCCAAATGATGATGACAGAGGGGACATACTCTACGAATGGGTCTGCGAAATGAATATGATCGTGGCAAATACGGGAACGGAACCAACGTTTAGAAGGGGAAACAGCGAATCATACATAGATATTGCCATACATAGCAAAAATATGAACAATAGGATAAAAAACTGAATGGTGTTTGACGCAGAAAACCTCAGCGACCACCAAAATATTACTTTTGAAATCGCTATAGAAGACCGTGAACAAATAAATAAAAAAAGGAAAATACAACCAGGATGGAAAATAAAAAAGGAAGGAATAGAAAGGTTCACAGAAAACCTTGGAAAAATCATAGAACTAAGGAAAATGAGCAACGATCACAAAACAGATGCAACAAGCTGCCAAGCAGTCCTAACCCTTCGTCGAATCTTTCGCGAAGAAAGGAAACAAACCAAAGGAAAGTAATAAGAAACCCATATACTGCTGGAATAATGAAATAGCCACAATAAGAAAAGAAGTGACTTCTTCTTCTTGAACTTCCGCACCTATCAGAGATTGGAAATCATCACCACTACTCTGACCTTATCAATGCAATCAACCAAATGCTACCAAATGCTACCAAATGCAAGTGCAACCAAACCAAGCCCTCAAGTTTGGCAGCCAAGAGATTCTTCTTCTGCCAATCTTTCTCTTCCCTTTTATTTTGCCTTGAGTAATTAGCTTAAGGATATTATATCTATCTCCTCTCATACTGAGTTCAAGTGCTGACTAGAAAGCGAAAAATGACACGCATAAATAAAAAAACTTGGGAAAGACCCGAACTTAAAGAAGAGATCCATACTAGTAATGTCGAGGGCAGAACAAAATTAAATGAAGAAATTAGAAAAGCCAAGGAACAGGTTTGGAGGAATATATGCAAAGAAATAGACAAAAATATTTTGGGGGGTTGGATGTAAGATAGTATGTGAAAAAAATGAAAATAATGCCAAAGATACAACTTATAGATAACGAACTGATAACACACACAAAGAAACTCTTCTCAAGAGGAGAGCTACAGAACTGTATTTACAAAGAAATAAACAAAGAAGAAATATCGGCAATCACAACAAAAGAGCTAAATGCAGCATCAAGGAAACTGGTATGTAAGAAAACCACAGGAGTAGATGGCATTCCGGTAAAAATAGTAAAACAAGCAATTATAAGCCAACAAAGTTACTTCCTAGAGGTTGCAAGCGAAATCCTACGGTCAAAGACAAATTTCCAGAAGAGTGGAAAAGGGCAGATTATTACTAATAGGAAAACCAAAGAAAGATCCAATGGCGGAGACAAAATACAGGCCAATATGTCGATTGAACAGTATGGTCAAACTAATGGAAGGCATAATTGGGGATATAATAGTAAAAGAGCTGGAAATGAAGTGAGATCTCACAAATTTCCAATTTGGCTTTCGCAAAGGTAGAACTACAATACACGCAGTGAACAATATACTGTTACGAGGCGCCCTATTTATTAGTAGAGCGTCTCGTAGTAAATGCAGAACGTACATTGTATCCCTCACTACCAAATTACTGTCATGGTACTGGGTATGCGCACCGGTGCTAGTAAGAGAGATCTGGGTACCGGAGAGTAGTGATGAGAAGCGTTCTAAGCCTTGAACATAAATATGCCTACAATAAAAGTTACAATATGTTTGGATATTATGTGTCTATTTAATTAACGGACACCCAAATCCTATCTGTGTCTATCGAATTACAGCGACTTAGAACTGAAGACCAGCACGTCAGATCTGTTCGCCGCCTGGTACAAACTCACTTGGGCATTCCAGAGGACTCGTCTCATTAGTCAGGGTTGCGAAGGAACATCACACATTAGATCCCGAGTATTTGTATTAACTTATGTTATTGTTGACTTATATAGCTACTCTGTGGTAACTACCGGAGATCTAATAATAGTAATTACGCACAAATAGTGCGTGTAATTACCTCGTAATAGGCATTTGTTATTTACGGAATTTGCCTCGTAACAATACAGAAGATTGTAAAAGATATCAATAGAATAAACTATAGAGATAGGCCATACTGCATTATGGGAACAGTAGACATGGCAAATGCGTTCAATACTGCAGCATGGGAAGAAATCATAAAAGAAATGGAGGAACAAAAACTCGACATACCTTATCAACGTAATTAAAAGTTTCCTTGAAAACCGGACGCTTGAAATAGGGGAGAATAGGGAAATGGAGGTCACACGTTTGGTGCCCCAGGGCTCGGTGTTGGGACCTCTATTATGGAATATCCTATATGACGGATATACGGCTATATGACTATAGTCTGGTCTATCCCTAAATGTGCTTATGCTTATATTGTGTGCCTGGTCGTGTAGTTTACATACGATTTTAGCTACTTCTTTGTGATTCAATGTTATCCTATTGCATTAGATTAGTGTATAAATTATTTAATTATGTTGTTTCATATTTTCTGATTATATTTATAATTTCATATTTAGGTAGTGTTTGGCTTCCGTCTAATACACAAGAGCACGCTGAAGAGCAACGTCCCGCCTCACCTTTCCCAACAATTCCTGACGTCACGCAAGACCCTGAAATTCTCGTTGAATGCAAACCTGAAATTATCCGCCCCGTTACTCCAATGCCTCAAAGTAACCAATCAGATGTAACTGTGCTCTGTGAACGAGCAAAATCTCCTTTCCCTACTATACCCGATGTCTCTATCGAAACAGATATCATACAAGAAGACACGACTAATTTTCACAATAATGTTGAAACAGAGAAGAGTTACTACCGAAATTTGATCGGCTTCTCCATTTCCTGCGATAAAGGATATTACATTACAACCAGAAATAATCGAGAAAGATATTGTTAGCATGAGAACTAGTACCGTTCCATTTAAAGTCGAGTCAGTTATTTGCAAAGAACCGAAATTTGAATCAAAACAAGTTGAAGTTTTAACAGAAATGGAACAAACTGTACAAAGCACACAAATTTCCGAAAACAAAACACAAACATATAATTCTTCATCAAAATCGTTTTAAAACCGGTTAAACCATATGCGCCAGTTTCGTTAGAAAAGAAATATCCTTCACTTTTGGACAAACCTTTACCAATACTCACCACCGCCACAAAAACCAGAGTTCAATTTTGCTGTTTGTGATACTAAATACAAAGAATTTAAAAGGAAAAACTTAGGGCTCACCCCAATTAGAACACTCCAATCAGAAATATTCGAAAGCCAAGGAAACTTTAACGCCAGTAGATCATGCTCCCCGTTCCCCATTTATATCCCAAAATCCAGACCAGAAACATCAGCAGAAGAGCCTGTACCATCGCCAGCACCCAAGGAAATACAAGCTGAACCGCAAGAAGAAAGGAAAATCGTTGTTTTGAACAAAGTAATGATTTCTGATCGTAAAACAAGGACTTTGGTGGAATCCCAAATGAAATGTTTCAGCGAAATGAAGGAAATTAAAGAGGTTTACCAAGAATTTGTCCCAACTTACTTGGAGTATTGCCAAAAAGTCAGCGAAAGCATGAAACCGAAAGTTGTTAGAACTTCGCATTTACCGAATGATAATGAGATTAAGAAAAAGTTGGATGAAATGAAACGTATTAGGACTGCAATTGTGTCTGAAACTCAACAAAAAAGTGTTGAAGAAGTAAAAATTGATGTTAATGGGGGTATTAAAGAAGTGCTGAATATCGAAAGTAAAATTGTTGAAAGTGATGGAAATGTTAAGATTAAAGAAGAAAAGCTTGAAGAAAGTAGAATTTGTGGTGAAGAAGTGAATGAAGAAAAGGAAGAGAGTTGTAGTAACCAAATAGAAGAAGCTCCAGTGAGGATAGTTAAGGATATTAAGAAATCTACAGTGATGGTTGAAGAAGTTAAGAAGCCAAAAGTTTAGGAAATTAAAAAGCAAATTGAGGAGAAGTTTTAACCTAAACCTAAAAGAGTTTACACGGATGACATTGAAACCCCAAAATGCAAGAAAGCTCCAGAAACCATAATAGGTGCAAAACCTTTATTCGGTCAACTAGACATAAATGCCGAGTTTAAAAAAGCTATAGTTGGGCGTCAATCGTTTAAACAAAAACGAGCTAGAGAACAAATGATGGACCAAACTCAAGATCCAAGAATAAAAATCGAAAAATCTGTATCCTATATGAAGGTCGCATTCGCAGACGACCTGGCTATCATTGTCAAAGGTAGAAATATGGAAGAGATCACACACACACCACAAATAAAACCATAAATAATGTAAGCATATGGATGAGAGACAAAAAACTCAAAATGGCTCCTGAGAAAACAGAAGCCGTAATGCTGACAGGAAGAAGAAAAATCGCAAATATGGTAATTAAAGTAAAAGGGATAAACCATCCATACGGAAAAATATATATACAGCCCTAGAGAGATTAATGCCTAATATGGGGGGGGAGAAGAAAAATCGTAGCCTCAGTAGTACACTCAATACTGCTGCGCGGAGCGCCAGTCTGAAATGAAACAATGGCAACAACAAAGTTCAAAGACATCTTTACCAAAGCACATAGAAAACTCCTAATCAGGATCTGCTGTGCCTATAGGACAGCGTCCACACAGTACAGCGTCCACAATCGCTGCAAGCGATGATACCCCCAAATTGAAATAATGGCAGAAGAAAGAACCACTGCATTTACAGACAAGAATAAAGACCTGAGACCAGGCCTGACAAGACTGTATCACACTGGACTAGACTGAACTAGACTGGACTAGACTGGACTAGACTAGACTAGACTGGACTAGACTAGACTAGACTAGACTAGACTAGACTAGACTAGACTAGACTAGATTAGACTAGACTAGACTAGACTAGACTAGACTAGACTAGACTAGACTAGACTAGACTAGACTAGACTAGACTAGTCTAGACTGGTCTAGAGTGGACTAGACTGGACTAGACTGTACTAGACTGAACCAGCTTGGACTAGACTAGACTAAACTGGACTAGACTGGACCATCCTAAACTAGACTGGACTAGATTCGATTAGACTGGACTAGACTGGACTAAACTGAACTAGACTAGACAAGACTAGAGAATACCAAAGGCGCTTATTTTATTGATGGAATTGACAAGCCATCGAGCACGTGCCACGTAATTTATTTGCTCCCTCTTCTGTTTCTCTTGTAGATTATGGACGAGGTTAAAGCGGGAATCCAGTACGTGTTCCAAACCAGGAACGAATTGACGCTGGCGCTTAGTGCCTCCGGTCACGGCGGCATGGAAGCCGTGATGTGCAACCTGCTGGAGCCCGGCGAGAAGGTACTCGTCGCCACTAACGGCATTTGGGGCGAGCGCGCCGCGAATATGGCCGCGAGATACGGTAATACGCCCCGCAAAAATCATTTCAATCCCAGTTTTAATTAAGATTCTCTAAGCTTTATAAACAACGAATTTCTTTATCACCGCCCGGGGAGTGATCTCCGTAACGGGTGTACAACCCCAGACGGACTACAAAAAGAAACTTCTTCTTCTTTTGCAGGAGCTACAGCCATTAAAATAACGACGGAGCCGGGGAACAATTTCACCGTGGGACAATTGGAGACGGCGATGATGAAGCACAAGCCGGTGATGCTGTTCGTCGTACAGGGTGAGAGCTCCACCGGCGTCTATCAACCTCTGGAAGGACTCGGCGATTTATGTCACAGGTGAATCCGTCAACTAGACAAAGCCAGACACGAACAGACAAGAACAAACAAGAACAGACAAGAAAAGATAAGGCGAGACAAGGCCAGACAAGGCCAGATAAGACCAGACAAGAACGGACAAGAGCAGACAAGAACGGACAAGATTAGACAAGACCAGGCAAGACTATACTAGACAAGACCAGACAAGAACAGGCAACAACAGAGAAAACCAAAATAAACTTGTTTATATTAATTCTTTTGTAGGTTCAATTGTTTATTAGCTGTAGACACAGTGGCGTCGTTAGGTGGGGTTCCAGTTCATGCAGACCGGTGGGGAATTGATGCTATTTACACGGGTAGCCAGAAGGTGCTTGGAGCTCCACCGGGAATTACTCCGATTTCCTTCAGCGAGAAGGCCAAGTAAGTCAAGAAATGTGGATCACACAGTTGGATTTGACTGAGTTTGTTCGGTTTTAGACAGAAGATTTTCAATAGGAAGAGCGAAGTGAAGGTGTTCTACTGGGACATGAAGATCTTGGGCGATTACTGGGCGTGCTTTGGAAATCCTAGAGTGTTAGTAGATCAGTTTCGTCAGCGGTTGCATAACTCGATATCTCGAAAACCGTGGCAGATAATTGAAAACTGATTGCGGCTTCGTTTTCAGGATTTTCTTGAGTATACTTGGACTTTTCTTGAGCTTGAGTATACAAAGTTTTACGAAGAAATAATCCTTGAAATGCATGCACAGCGAATTTGTAATTAGCTAATAGACCTTTGCATGGTTGAATTTTTTTTTGTGCGCATGTGCCAATTTCCGCCATGTTATACGTCAAAAAGTGTCCAAACTTTTTGATGTATAACTAAATATATTCCCGAAACTTTCATATTCCCGCCTTGGCGGATGCGCATGCTCTCAAACTTGGCGGATGCACATGCGTTTAAATAACCCTAAAAAGGTCCATTACAAATGCTACTACAATTTGTATTTGCATATCTGATAAAGTTTTATTTTTATTTGCATATTTACTGCAAAAACTCTCTCAGAATCACTTGGAATCCTCGCAATAACTTGATAAATAACGGTCTTAGCTAAATTAATTATTTTCACAAACCCGCTATTTTCACAAACTTTTGAACGGCCCATCACACCGATTACTAGTTTCCACCAAACGATACAGCATGCCAAATATCAGCTTCATTTCTTCTCATTGTTTAGGTATCACCATACGATTTCGACGACGCTCTTGTACGGATTGCGGGAAGCCTTAGCAATGGTCGCCGAAGAGGGCATGGACAAGGTAATTGAGAGACACCAAAAGTGCGCAAAACTGTTGGAGGACGGCCTGCAGCGAATCGGCATGCAACTCTTCGTAACCGACGCCAACAAGAGGTTGCCTACCATCACCACCATCAACGTTCCACAGGGTCTCAATGCCAAAGATGTCTCTACATACGCCATGAAAAAGTAAATTCAATAGATAATAGTCAAACTAGATAAGACTAGACAGAGAAGATACTAGTATAGACAGTATACTAGTATAGAAGATACTAGTATAGACTAGTATGGACAGATTAGACAGGCAAGGCTAGACAGACAAAACTAGACAGACAAGACTAGACAGACAAGACTAGATAGACAACAAAACTAGACAGACAAGACTAGACAGACAAGACTGGACAGACAAGACTAGACAGACAAGACTAGACAGACACGACTAGACAGACAAGACTAGACAGACAAGACTAGACAGACAAGACTAGACAGACAAGACTAGACAGACAAGACTAGACAGATAAGACTAGACAGACAAGACTAGACAGACAAGACTAGACAGACAAGACTAGACAGACAAGACTAGACAGACAAGACTAGACAGACAAGACTAGACAGACAAGACTAGACAGACAAGACTAGACAGACAAGACTAGACAGACAAGACTAGACAGACAAGACTAGACAGACAAGACTAGACAGACAAGACTAGACAGACAAGACTAGACAGACAAGACTAGACAGACAAGACTAGACAGACAAGACTAGACAGACAAGACTAGACAGACAAGACTAGACAGACAAGACTAGACAGACAAGACTAGACAGACAAGACTAGACAGACAAGACTAGACAGACAAGACTAGACAGACAAGACTAGACAGACAAGACTAGACAGACAAGACTAGACAGACAAGACTAGACAGACAAGACTAGACAGACAAGACTAGACAGACAAGACTAGACAGACAAGACTAGACAGACAAGACTAGACAGACAAGACTAGACAGACAAGACTAGACAGACAAGACTAGACAGACAAGACTAGACAGACAAGACTAGACAGACAAGACTAGACAGACAAGACTAGACAGACAAGACTAGACAGACAAGACTAGACAGACAAGACTAGACAGACAAGACTAGACAGACAAGACTAGACAGACAAGACTAGACAGACAAGACTAGACAGACAAGACTAGACAGACAAGACTAGACAGACAAGACTAGACAGACAAGACTAGACAGACAAGACTAGACAGACAAGACTAGACAGACAAGACTAGACAGACAAGACTAGACAGACAAGACTAGACAGACAAGACTAGACAGACAAGACTAGACAGACAAGACTAGACAGACAAGACTAGACAGACAAGACTAGACAGACAAGACTAGACAGACAAGACTAGACAGACAAGACTAGACAGACAAGACTAGACAGACAAGACTAGACAGACAAGACTAGACAGACAAGACTAGACAGACAAGACTAGACAGACAAGACTAGACAGACAAGACTAGACAGACAAGACTAGACAGACAAGACTAGACAGACAAGACTAGACAGACAAGACTAGACAGACAAGACTAGACAGACAAGACTAGACAGACAAGACTAGACAGACAAGACTAGACAGACAAGACTAGACAGACAAGACTAGACAGACAAGACTAGACAGACAAGACTAGACAGACAAGACTAGACAGACAAGACTAGACAGACAAGACTAGACAGACAAGACTAGACAGACAAGACTAGACAGACAAGACTAGACAGACAAGACTAGACAGACAAGACTAGACAGACAAGACTAGACAGACAAGACTAGACAGACAAGACTAGACAGACAAGACTAGACAGACAAGACTAGACAGACAAGACTAGACAGACAAGACTAGACAGACAAGACTAGACAGACAAGACTAGACAGACAAGACTAGACAGACAAGACTAGACAGACAAGACTAGACAGACAAGACTAGACAGACAAGACTAGACAGACAAGACTAGACAGACAAGACTAGACAGACAAGACTAGACAGACAAGACTAGACAGACAAGACTAGACAGACAAGACTAGACAGACAAGACTAGACAGACAAGACTAGACAGACAAGACTAGACAGACAAGACTAGACAGACAAGACTAGACAGACAAGACTAGACAGACAAGACTAGACAGACAAGACTAGACAGACAAGACTAGACAGACAAGACTAGACAGACAAGACTAGACAGACAAGACTAGACAGACAAGACTAGACAGACAAGACTAGACAGACAAGACTAGACAGACAAGACTAGACAGACAAGACTAGACAGACAAGACTAGACAGACAAGACTAGACAGACAAGACTAGACAGACAAGACTAGACAGACAAGACTAGACAGACAAGACTAGACAGACAAGACTAGACAGACAAGACTAGACAGACAAGACTAGACAGACAAGACTAGACAGACAAGACTAGACAGACAAGACTAGACAGACAAGACTAGACAGACAAGACTAGACAGACAAGACTAGACAGACAAGACTAGACAGACAAGACTAGACAGACAAGACTAGACAGACAAGACTAGACAGACAAGACTAGACAGACAAGACTAGACAGACAAGACTAGACAGACAAGACTAGACAGACAAGAATAGACAGACAAGACTAGACAGACAAGACTAGACAGACAAGACTAGACAGACAAGACTAGACAGACAAGACTAGACAGACAAGACTAGACAGACAAGACTAGACAGACAAGACTAGACAGACAAGACAAGACAGACAAGACTAGACAGACAAGACTAGACAGACAAGACTAGACAGACAAGACTAGACAGACAAGACTAGACAGACAAGACTAGACAGACAAGACTAGACAGACAAGACTAGACAGACAAGACTAGACAGACAAGACTAGACAGACAAGACAGACAGACTAGACAGACAAGACTAGACAGACAAGACTAGACAGACAAGACTAGACAGACAAGACTAGACAGACAAGACTAGACAGACAAGACTAGACAGACAAGACTAGACAGACAAGACTAGACAGACAAGACTAGACAGACAAGGACTAGACAGACAAGACTAGACAGACAAGACTAGACAGACAAGACTAGACAGACAAGACTAGACAGACAAGACTAGACAGACAAGACTAGACAGACAAGACTAGACAGACAAGACTAGACAGACAAGACTAGACAGACAAGACTAGACAGACAAGACTAGACAGACAAGACTAGACAGACAAGACTAGACAGACAAGACTAGACAGACAAGACTAGACAGACAAGACTAGACAGACAAGACTAGACAGACAAGACTAGACAGACAAGACTAGACAGACAAGACTAGACAGACAAGACTAGACAGACAAGACTAGACAGACAAGACTAGACAGACAAGACTAGACAGACAAGACTAGACAGACAAGACTAGACAGACAAGACTAGACAGACAAGACTAGACAGACAAGACTAGACAGACAAGACTAGACAGACAAGACTAGACAGACAAGACTAGACAGACAAGACTAGACAGACAAGACTAGACAGACAAGACTAGACAGACAAGACTAGACAGACAAGACTAGACAGACAAGACTAGACAGACAAGACTAGACAGACAAGACTAGACAGACAAGACTAGACAGACAAGACTAGACAGACAAGACTAGACAGACAAGACTAGACAGACAAGACTAGACAGACAAGACTAGACAGACAAGACTAGACAGACAAGACTAGACAGACAAGGACTAGACAGACAAGACTAGACAGACAAGACTAGACAGACAAGACTAGACAGACAAGACTAGACAGACAAGACTAGACAGACAAGACTAGACAGACAAGACTAGACAGACAAGACTAGACAGACAAGACTAGACAGACAAGACTAGACAGACAAGACTAGACAGACAAGACTAGACAGACAAGACTAGACAGACAAGACTAGACAGACAAGACTAGACAAGACTAGACAGACAAGACTAGACAGACAAGACTAGACAGACAAGACTAGACAGACAAGACTAGACAGACAAGACTAGACAGACAAGACTAGACAGACAAGACGAGACAGACAAGACTAGACAGACAAGACTAGACAGACAAGACTAGACAGACAAGACTAGACAGACAAGACTAGACAGACAAGACTAGACAGACAAGACTAGACAGACAAGACTAGACAGACAAGACTAGACAGACAAGACTAGACAGACAAGACTAGACAGACAAGACTAGACAGACAAGACTAGACAGACAAGACTAGACAGACAAGACTAGACAGACAAGACTAGACAGACAAGACTAGACAGACAAGACTAGACAGACAAGACTAGACAGACAAGACTAGACAGACAAGACTAGACAGACAAGACTAGACAGACAAGACTAGACAGACAAGACTAGACAGACAAGACTAGACAGACAAGACTAGACAGACAAGACTAGACAGACAAGACTAGACAGACAAGACTAGACAGACAAGACTAGACAGACAAGACTAGACAGACAAGACTAGACAGACAAGACTAGACAGACAAGACTAGACAGACAAGACTAGACAGACAAGACTAGACAGACAAGACTAGACAGACAAGACTAGACAGACAAGACTAGACAGACAAGACTAGACAGACAAGACTAGACAGACAAGACTAGACAGACAAGACTAGACAGACAAGACTAGACAGACAAGACTAGACAGACAAGACTAGACAGACAAGACTAGACAGACAAGACTAGACAGACAAGACTAGACAGACAAGACTAGACAGACAAGACTAGACAGACAAGACTAGACAGACAAGACTAGACAGACAAGACTAGACAGACAAGACTAGACAGACAAGACTAGACAGACAAGACTAGACAGACAAGACTAGACAGACAAGACTAGACAGACAAGACTAGACAGACAAGACTAGACAGACAAGACTAGACAGACAAGACTAGACAGACAAGACTAGACAGACAAGACTAGACAGACAAGACTAGACAGACAAGACTAGACAGACAAGACTAGACAGACAAGACTAGACAGACAAGACTAGACAGACAAGACTAGACAGACAAGACTAGACAGACAAGACTAGACAGACAAGACTAGACAGACAAGACTAGACAGACAAGACTAGACAGACAAGACTAGACAGACAAGACTAGACAGACAAGACTAGACAGACAAGACTAGACAGACAAGACTAGACAGACAAGACTAGACAGACAAGACTAGACAGACAAGACTAGACAGACAAGACTAGACAGACAAGACTAGACAGACAAGACTAGACAGACAAGACTAGACAGACAAGACTAGACAGACAAGACTAGACAGACAAGACTAGACAGACAAGACTAGACAGACAAGACTAGACAGACAAGACTAGACAGACAAGACTAGACAGACAAGACTAGACAGACAAGACTTAGAAAGACTAGACAGACAAGACTAGACAGACAAGACAAGACTAGACAGACAAGACTAGACAGACAAGACTAGACAGACAAGACTAGACAGACAAGACTAGACAGACAAGACTAGACAGACAAGACTAGACAGACAAGACAGACAAGACTAGACAGACAAGACTAGACAGACAAGACTAGACAGACAAGACTAGACAGACAAGACTAGACAGACAAGACTAGACAGACAAGACTAGACAGATAATGACTACAGATTGCCATTATTGTATGAATAAATGTAGGAAGAGGAGAAAGAAGAAATTTAATGGGAAATATAGTTGTCTGAAATTTATCTGATGGCAATGAAGTAGGAGCGTTATTAACCCATTTCCTTGTATATTGCAGATTCCTCGTGGAAATTGCCGGCGGCCTGGGCCCGACTGCCAACAAAGTTTTTAGGATCGGCTTAATGGGATACAACGCGACGCCCGAAAAAGTCGAGTACGTACTCAGAGTTATGCAAGAGGCCGTCGCGATGGCCAGAGCCAAGACCGGCAGCAAACTGTGAGGCCGGATGGAACTTTATTCGCAATGCAATTGCAAATAATCGTCTTCCAAACAACTTCTCATGTACTCTAAGAGCCTAATAAAAACTTAAGACATTAAAATAATTCATGTCTTTTCTTCTTTCTATAACTAGTCTCCTGTAACTAGTCCTGTCTGACTATTCTTGTATGTCTAGTCTTGTCTGTCTAGTCTTTTAGTGCTACTCTACTCTGCCTATTCTGCTCTGTCTATTTATGAAATATCATTATTTGAATATTACATGAAAGCGCCGCTCTAATTGGCTTTTATAGCATATTTACTGCAATAAAATTTTTGCTGGGGTTTCATTTAGCCGTGGACAAAAGAGAGCGCTAAAAAACAGAGCACGTTAAGTGGAGCTTTTTGAAATTAATCCGGTGTTAATTAACGGAAGCGCACCTTTTACCACCGGCTTGTCGGCATTTGAAAATCACAGGCAATTGTTGTTGGAAAAAATATAATTCGCACTTTGGTTATGCCGGGAAATAATTAGCAATCATTATTGCAAAGAAAGCTACACAAACAAGACGTTCTAAATTGGCGCTATGTATCACGGTATAAAGGACGATGGCGCGACGTATTATAGGGGAGGACAAGGTTCTTATAGGGGAGGACAAGGTTATCAAAGGGCTGTTACGCCTGTGGTGATGGTGATTCAATCCGCGTGAGGAAAACCGCGGAGTATAGCTAGTGTCTATGAAAGAAACAGTAAAAGTCTCCACAGTTAAACTTAGATTGTGAAATAAATTATTTCGATTTGATTTTATTACACAGATAAGACACAGACAAACAAGACGTTACTGATAAGACTAGACATTATCTGGAGTTGTTTACAATTCACCCAGAGATTTAATGCGGTAATAAATGAATTTTGGTGAAGGCGACGGGGGATGCACTACTGTTTGTTGTTGGTGCAAATTTATGCAATTTGTAAGCTCTCTAGGTAATTAGATTTTCGGATATAATACATCACGCGCTACAGCTATATATTTAAAGCATGTATGAACAATCGTCTTCTAGTTTCTGCATTAAATGTCAACTCATTGTTTCGAGATTCGTTTGCAAGGCAATTTTGTGTGAGATTAATTTGCTTAAATCTAATGTAACAGTCGCTATTTCTGTTGAGTAAATTTAAGCAAAAATTTTGTTGTAAATTTAAGTAAAATTATTAGTTATGCGGGGACTAAATATGTAATATTATGCGGGATAAATTCTTAGACTGTATCGGTATTTAGGAGAAAAACCAACATCTGTTAAACGCAAGTTACACCGAAATTTAATTTGTCTTTACCAGTAGCTTGGGGAGGGATAGAACCAGCCCTAGACAAGTATTGCGAGGGGCTCTCGATTATTAGCTTCCTGTGCGACAAGTTTTGTTTTTGTAATTGTAAATGTATAGCTAATAAGTAAATAAAATCATATAAGTATTTTTATCTACGACCACTATTGTAAATGCCCATAATTGTACAGTTCTTACATACATTATAACACACATGAATGTAACAGTCCGCGATTAATTATAAGTTATGATTGATAACACACACGTGCTTTTGGTTTGCGAATCGTTGATTGGTTGAGAGCTGCTACTACGTGCTCATACGTTCAGCGCCACCCGAGCCGTAATTCAAACTAACGGAAATTGACTTTGCGTACATTGGGTTGCCTATATCTATAAGCACTCTTATTCCAGTTTAACCCAAATAACTGCTAATAATAAGGAATGTAACCATTAAAATTGTATTTCTTTTCATTTCTTTCAAGTAATGTCGAGTAACAGTTATATATGAAAATACAACTGCTTGTTTATTATAATGTTAAATAATGATAATTAAATAAACATAACCTATTAAGCAATAAATTTGTTACATCAAACATATTTTTCTTATTAAACAGAAACAAATTAGTGTGGTCGTAGATAAAGTATAGTACATAACTCGAGTTGTAAGGCAATTACGTACTGGCGGAATTACGTACTGGCACTCCCCGCTACGCGGGTCGCGCGTAACTGTTCCGCTCGTACGTATCATGCTTCTTACAACTCTCGTTACGTAATATACTATTATTACATAATTTTTCTCCTAGCTGTTTCCTGTCCCTTGGGTAATAAAGCCTCCCGTTTATTGCCCCAATTCTCGCGGTTTCAGGCTACTTGCATTACTCAATGATATCTACTACCTACCACTATCATTGTACTATATGAGAACATCCGTAGAAGACTACTTACAACTATCAGCGAACTATATGAGAACATCTGTAGAAGACTGTCGGTATATCAGTGTACTATATGAGAATATCTGTAGAAACACTAGTTGCAATTTGTTATTTGCAAAGACCGTTTGCTCGTGCATAGAAAGGTGTCTTTATTTAAGTATAAAAGTTATAAATATTTGTAAAATTTAAAAACAATCCCAGAATAGGAATGACCATGTTGAACGTCAAGGCATCCGTAAAGGCCAAATCATTCAAGGAAGTAGAAGAAGTTTCCAACTTCAAAATGATGGTAATTCGTGCAGTCAAAACATCAAACAATAGTGCCATTGCCAGATAGTTTGGTATTACATAAAATAACGTGAGAAGTTGGCGAATACTAAAAAAAAAACAATTACAGAACGCCCATCCTACACGAGGGGCATTTCGGGGTCCAAAAAAACACGTTTTGGGGATATCGACCAAGAAGTCGTCCAATTCATAACAGAAATGCGAGAACAATGGTTTCCCGTAGATTGTAGATATGGTGGTGACGACTTGTACTGCGACCTTTATAGATCTATTGTACGCCACCCTCCTCCTCCAAGCGTTGGTGTACTTACCCATTTAGAGCACCTCCTCTAATCCTGATTCCTTTAGGAATTTCAGGATCTGGGTGGGATTCAAGGCCTCCTCTGTGTTCAAGCAGTGAGCCCCAAGGTACATCTGTCTCTTGCGGAGTAATGCTCCGCAGTCTTTGAGCAGATGTATGGGGATTTCCACTGTTGAGCCACATAATCTGCATCCGTCATCCTTCTTTAGGCCTAGGCCTTGAGATGTTTCCTAAGCCTGCAGTGTCCTTTCAGGACTCCTGTCAGAATTCAAAGCTTGTTCCTGCTTAATTTCAGGCAAGCTTTTGTTCTCTTCTGGTTAAAAGATCCCAGCATCACTTTGGACTGCCTTAGCCCTGGAAGTTCTTCCCAGGTTTTCATCCATTTTCCTCTTGTTTCTTCATCTAAACTTTTGTGGATGGTGTTCACACTTATACCGCAAAAGGGTTCCGGACCTATAAAGGGGCTACTGGATCCCTTGTTTGCTAGGTGATCGGCTTCTTCGTTTCCGTCTATACCAGTGTGTACCCAGTATAGCGTTACTTTATTATCCTTGCCAAGCTTGTTTAGCTTCTCCACACAGTCCCATACCAGTTTGGATCTGATGGTGTATGAGCTAATGGCCTTAATGGCTGCTTGGCTGTCTGACAGGATAGCAATTCGTTTTTTGCGATAATTCCTATCGTGGATAAACTGTGCACATCTTTCGATTGCGTGTACCTCTGCTTGGAAGATACTTGGGGATGTTTCTATGGATTCGAAGAACTTGGTACGAGGTCCTTACACTTCTGCACCAGTACCTTCCTTTGTCTTCGAACCATCTGTATACCACTTGATAGCATTTTGCTCTATGTGGTAAGCTGAGGATTCGTCGCTCCAATCGGCTTTACTACTACACATTGCTGTGTAGTCCTTCTCGAAGTGGTATTTGCATATCATTTCGTCTTTTGGTACTTCCAGCCAGGGGATCTTGGTAGCGAGGCTGTTTCGAACTTTGCTCCCGATTATTTTACCTCTGCCCATTCCTTCCTTGCTGAACCTTACAATCGCCGCTCTGGCGGCCCTTTCCACCACGAGGTGCAGCGGAGTCAGATCCAGCAGCAGCTCCATTGCTGCTATCAGACACGACCCCATCGCCCTCGTGATGCAGACACACGCCAGTCTTTGAATCTTCTCAAGCTGTTTCCTCATACAGGCCAGCTTGGTTCTACTTCCCCACGCAACTACCCCATAAGTGATCGCAGGTCATGCAGGGTTTCCCGCAACGACTAAAGTGATACAAATTAAAACACGAGAAATTGCAAAAACATTAAATATTGCTGACACAGATTTTAAAGCGAGTCTGGGTAGAGCTAGGCGGATGTTGGTACGAAAGGTTTAAGTCTCCGTCGACCAACAACTTTGGCGCAAAAATTACGAAGAAAAGATAATGAAAAAAAACTTGTTGCAAATGAACGACACATTATAAATTTAAGTAAAGCACATGATTATCCATTACATTTAATTTGTAATGCAGATCCAACCCCTGTATTCTTCGAAATGCTAGCTAATTTAACAGTCAATAAAAAAGGTGAGAAAACAATATTGATAAAGTCAACAGGAAATGAAAATTCTCGTGTGACTGCAATGTTAGCTGTTCTTGCAGATGGTACTAAACTTCCACCTTATGTAATTTTATAGAGAAAGATCATTCCAAAAGAAACTATTCCAAATGGAGTTATTATCAGAGCTCAGGAAAAGGCTGGATGGATAAGAAACTTGTTTTGGATTGCTTTAAAACGGTTTGGAGAAAGCAAACGTATATGTACGTTATAACCATAGGAGAACGTAAATTTTAAATGCATTTAGGGGACATCTTACAGATTCTGTAAAAAGAGAAGTAGGAAAACTAAACAGCGACTTGGTAATTATTCAGGGTGGTATAACATCCCAATTAAAAGTTTTAAATGTTGTTGTAAACAAACCTTTTAAAGAGTACACACACACTGACTACATGCAGGAAATCATGCTTTAACTCCAACAGGAAAAATTAAAAAGCCATCTGTTTCAATCTTATGTGAATGGATATTGGTTACCTGGAGTAACATTTCTAGCATTAGCATTTTTTTTCTCTCTAACCAATGTGGGTCCAGGAGGTTAGCCCTTAAGACAATGCGGCCCACTGGCATATTGTATTTCCCCACATTGTTTCGTTCATGCCAATAGATTCAGTCCCTCTATCAGGTCCAGGATTCTATGTGCCATGTTTTTCACGGGGACTCTTTCAGCTGTAATATCAAGCTTGTGTCTCCTACGTGCAATTGCTTCACAGTGGAGGATTATATGGACGGCAGTTTCGTCCTCCTCATAAAAAACCTTCATAAAGGATCATCCTTCCAGATACCCATTTTATGAAGGTGTTCTCGTAGTGGGCAGTGTCCTGTAAGTAGGCCTACCACAATTGCGATCTGCTTCCTTGGTAGTTGCAGGATTTCAGCAGTTACAGCTTCCGATAGGTTTACTAATATTCGTTTGCTGTATGTCACACCATTCAAATTGACCCACTGTAGACGGTGCTTAGTTGCTACCCATTTACAGATTTTCTTTCGGGTCGTGGTCTTGGTACTATAGTATCCCTTTTCAGCAATTATGTTTGCCTTGCAGGCTTCATCTTTTGTTAGCTTATCTGCTATTTCGTTACCCACCAGTCTCGTGTGGCTAGGCACCCAAGCGAGTGTGACCTTGTTATGCTTTGCCAAGGCTTCTAGGTCCTGAAGACAGTCCCGAACTGTCTTGGATTTGATTTCGTACTAGAACATTAATCGCACCCTGACTGTCCGTGAAAATGCGGATGTTTCTACTTTTGTAGTCCATTCTCAAATTTTCACGGGCACAGACCATGATAGCGTGTATTTCTGCTTGGACTACTGTGGCATGTGTCCTCAGGGGTACAGGTACGCTGCACTCCAGGGACAGTTCATAGATTCCTGCGCCAGTACCACTGTCTTTCTTGGAGCCGTCTGTATATCAATCCAGTCCTCCTTGGCAAGTGGTTATTTGATTGCCTTCTGTCCATCGTAGATGTGTTTTGAAGGCTATGTCGAATGAATGACAGCCTCTTCGGCAACGAATCCCCCAGTATTTTGCGATAGGATTCTGATATGACATTCGTTATCATGGTGTGTCCTGACCTCACCAGAGGTTCCCATGTGCTATTGCATATGCATCTGAAAACTCCCATCCTTGCCTCGCCCATGATAAAGATATACAGGGGAGGAAGGCCTAGGATCACCTTCAGAGCCGCGGTTGGGGCAGTTATCATCGCTCCCGTAATTGCTAAACAGGCCAGTCTTTGAACATAGGAGAGTTCTCTGATGACCTGTTCCTGTTTCACTTTGGTTCACCATACTGTGGAGCCATATGTCAGAATGGGTATAACTATCATATATACCATGCTAGGTTTATGCTATCATATATATCCAGTATACCATGCTTGGTTTGAGTCCCAATGATTTTCCAAGTGTTCTTTTGGTTATCATCAGTGCCATTTTGCACTTGTTGGTAGCTTTCTTTAGATGTTGATTCCAACACCTTCTAGCGTTAGGATTGCTAATGGCTTTGAAAAATGCTGCATTTCGAATGAATTAGATGGCAGAGAAGATGATCTATTATGGGACGAAGATGGTAAGATGGAGGAGAATGGAAGTGAATCTAGCGAGCATGAAGAAACTCATTTGGAAGATGTTGCAATGGAATAGTCAGAAGACAAAAGTGATGGTTTAACTCGAAACATGTAAATGTGATTTATACTATTATTTAGTTAAAAAATAGGCCCACCTATGCCTATAATTTAACTAATTGCATTAACTCGTTAATCCGTTAATCGTAAATTAACGACGTTAACAAAATGCTTAACTGATTAACTTTTAAGTTAACTCAAAAAAATGTTAACGCTCTTGCTAACTTCCGTTAAATTGAACTTCCGTTAACTTTAGTCCGTTACATTGGTTGTTTGTTGTCATTTTTTGTTTGAATTACGCGCTACGCGGGCATACCAGCGACAGCTCAAAAGAGCAAAAATTCAGAGCCGAGAAACTACAGAGCCGAAAAAATAAAGCGATCCTCTTGACTATTTGCTCTTTGCGAGTGAATATGACAAGCTATTATAACCTGCCTTTTTGAGCGTTAGTGTCATTTTTAACGGACTTCATTTATATTTTATCATTCTTCATTTATTTATCTTTTCGTTTGTGTTGGTTCTTGGTGGTAATAGTTGATCGTGTAACATTTACAAGATTACATCATGAACACTACTACTTCTACTCAAAGTACGCATAGCTCTGAAAGTGAAACTGAATCAAATCCTTGGCCACACTTTAGTGATTACTTTGTATTCCAATCAAAGCTTGGAGAACATAAGTTGATTTATGAATGCAAACTGTGTTTGCCTAACGTTTGTACAATAAAGGCTCACATGTCTAGTCTTAATAATCTCAAACAACATGTGAAAACGACGCATGCATCCAAATGTGCAGTTTGAAGAAAAAGTACTTGATAAAGCAGCGTCAACTCGTCGGAAAAAGAAAACCTTCAGAACGGTTTTCTTTTCAGCCCTCATCAAGTGCTGCGAATTTGAATTCTTCTGATGTTGATGCAGATAGCATTAGCACCTTTCACCTCAACCTGTTAAAAGATTACGTGAACAAAGCATTGGTGAATCTTTTGGCATCGCGGCTACTTGCAGGTCATGTTACCAGTGGCTAGAGTGCTTGCCTTAATTCAAGCTGAATCTCAAGCATATCTTGGAACTCTATTACAAATTATTTGCGACAACAGTGTTCAAACTGCAAGATCTTGGTTCACTTGGTCACCTGGTTCATTGTTGTAACCCTTTGGCAAATGCTCTATTATCTGGCATAAAAACAACCTTTCACCCGAAGTTGCGAGTACTGTGGCTGTAAAAGTATAATAGCAGCAAGTTATCAAAAGTCAAGAAACTTATGGAAGCAAAAGTTGAGGGGAACCTTACAAAATATTTTCTAACCTTTTCTTTTGTTTTAACGAATGAATGACATTTGAAGGTTTTCCCTTTTTCAAAATGGACAAAATTGCACTTAAAAACACAAAATTACGATTTAAAAGGACAAAATTCAGATTTTAAAATTCCGCTTCAGATTTGAAAATTTTGCTCCAAATAGAACATTTTGCTTGTAAATTTTAAATGTTTTTTATAAACTGAACATTTTGCATCTAAATTTGAAAATTTTGCTTCTAAATTTTGGTTCAAAATTGAAAATTTTGCTTAAATTTTGTTTCAGATTTGAAAATTTTGCTTCTAAATTTAGGATCAGATTTGAAAATTTTGCTTCTAAATTTAGGATCAGATTTGAAAATTTTGCTTCTAAATATAACATGTTGCTTCTAAATTTTAAATTTTGCTTCAGATTTTAAAATTTTGCTTCTAAAATGAAAATTTTGTTTTTAAATTTTGGTTCAGATTTGAAAATTTAGCTTCTAAATTGAACATTTTGCTTCTAAATTTTAAATTTTGCTTCTAAATTGAAGATATTGCTTCTAAATTTTAAATTTTGCTTATAAATTGAACAATTTGCTCCTAAATTGAAAATTTTGTTCCTAAATTTTCCTTCAAAGTTGAGCATTTTACTTCTAAATTTTGCTATAAATATTTTGCTTTTAAATTTAAAATTTTGGTCCAGATTTGAAATTTTTTTTTCAAAGTTTTGGTTTCGGGGGGCGGGGAAGGGGGGGTGGGGTTCAGGAAAGGGTTTAAATAAATGTACCAATTTACTTTCTAAAAGTGAAACACAAGGGCTCCTAAACTGCATATCTACCATGCTGGGGGGTTTGTACCCCCAAAACCCCCCCTGGCTACGCCCATGACACTCTGTATTGAGAAAGGGAAGCAAATGGAAATGAAAATGATGCGGCCAGTATTAGCGGAAGCAGCAATAATGAAGAAGAAGAAGATTTTCAGCTCTGTTACTCAGTTTGAAGAAGATAAGTCTAGAGGACTCCAAAAATCTTTCAAAAACAAGACGCAGAATTTCGTGAGAACTTGGCTGGACTTAAATTCAAAAGAATCTTTTTTTAAATATATAGTACTGCAATCCCATCAAGCGCCACAGTAGAACCGCTCTTTTCAACACGGAAATATATTTTCTGATCACTGTCAGATGACAATTTTAATCTGCTTATGTTCAATTATGAAAGGCAACATAAACGTACAACTAATGACAAATTAGGAACATTACAATAGATAGCCTGTTTCTTCCATATTAGTTAGTCTTCCATAGTAGGTGTGTAGGTATATGCTATTGACACTTGTATCTGCTATTGGTCGCTACTGACGCTTGTAATAAATAATTCAATTAATCTATCTACTTGTTTTTGTTTTATTTACCAATGTATCCCATCCCAAAAGGTACCAAAAGCAGTATACGTTTTGGATGGTTAACTTTTAACGGTTAACTTTAACTTGCGTTAAATTATCGAAATTTTAACGCTGTAACCATTAACGAAGTTAACTTAAGAAGTTAACGAAGTTAACTTTTGTATTAACGAGTTAACGATTAACGAAGTTAACTTTTGGATTAACTGTGCCCACCTATGATTATAGGTCACCCACCTACTATTGTTATAAATAGGAATAATAAATTGATTCGCGTAATATTCGATAATTATTTTTTTTCTCAAAACATGAGGGTCGCCTTATATTCGAGGTCGCCTTATAATCGGGTGAGTACGGTGATTATTGAGATTATATTAATATATTTGATTTAATATTAACGTTTTCAGATTTTCAGTAATAATTTAACTTTGAGATTATTCGAAAGTATAATGAAAGTTAGCAAGTTTAAATGACGCCTGTGTATAGAGTTGCATAGAATTTACCAAGCTTCCGTATCATAATTACATCCAAGGAATAGATTTAAATGTTTCTTACCTTTGTAGATGTAACGTACAGCAAATATTTCGAGAAGAGTTTCAGAAGCAAAAGCAAATGGAGGCGAACTTAAAACGACTTTGAAGTGGGTATTATAATTGTGCCAACATAACGGAATAAATTAATTTCAAGACTTTTTTTCGGACGACCGTTGAATTTAAAACAAATTGTAAGTTTGCTATATTACTATTACTAAATTTCAATAAACACCCGCTAATATAAGACTCATTTAAAAGTTTTTTTCTTTAAAGTAATTTAAGTAAAGTAAGTAAAGTAATTTAATTTTGAACGTTTATTTTATGCAGTTGGTGATTAGATATGTATTGTTTATACTTTCGCAGATAACTGACAGCTTCACGTTTTAAAATTGAGTGAGTGATCTTTTCAAGTAATTTTTCGCAAAAGTAAGTAAAATATTCCTAAAACTAATTTAACACCTAACCACCTGACATACGTCTCTCAGACCCAAAGTAGCAGTAATTTTCTCACCTGAGACGTATGGCAGGTGGTTAAGGGTTAAATACCATTTGAATATAACAAATTTGCTTCAAATATTTGCCTAGAATGAGGCTCATTCCTGCTTGTTGCAATAAATATGATTAACCAAAAAATATTTACAAAGAGCAAGGGGTGTTCAATCCCCGCACTGGGGGCCGCATGGGGCTCAAAAAAAGGGTACAATGTGACCCCAAACAAAACCGACAATTTATACTTATTTTAAACCCTAACCCTAAATGGGCCGTAACGTCAACAAGAAGAAGATTAATATAATCTGAACAATTATATCTGTACGTTGATATAAGCCGTTTACCGTTTAACCATTTTCTCTCAAGGTGCAGATATAATTATTGAGTTTATATTAATATATTTCGTTTAATATCACGATTTCAGTAATAATTTTACTTTGACTTTATTATAAAGCATATTGAAAGTTAGCAAGTTTAAATGACGCGTGTGTATAAGGTTGCATAGTATTATTTCAAGCTTTGGTATTATAGTTACAGACAAGGAATAAAATTAAATGCTTCTTACCTTTGTAAATGTAACTTACAGCAGATATTTCGAGATGTTCTAAGGCATAAGTAAATGGACGTCAACTTTAAACGACTTTGAAGTGGGTATTAGAATTGTGCCAACATAACCAAATAAATTAATTTGAAGGAATTTTTTTTCGGACGAACGTTGAAGTACAATCAAATTGTAAATTTGATAAATTTCTTTAATTTCAAGTAAATATTAGCTAATCTATTATTTAACTCTTATTTAATATTAATTTATAATTACTCTTATTTAACAGTTTTATTCTTTAATGGAAATTAAGTAAATTTGAACTGTTTTTTTTTCTATACAGTTGGTAATAACATTTGCTTTGTTTTATTCTTCCGCAGTTAATTGACAGCTTCAGTTTTAAAACCGAGTGAGTGATCTTTCCAAACAATTTCTGGCAAAAGTAAGTAAAATATTGCTAAAACTAATTTAAAATCATTTGAATTTAACAAAATTGCTTACATAGAATGAGGTTAACAGCCACTTGTTGCAATGTCTTAACCAAATTATTTTTATTATTTGTCATTATCCAAAATTTTTTTGCAATGAGCAAGGGGTGTTCAACCCTCGCAATAAGGCCCACATGGGGCCCAAGGCTACAATGTGACCCAAAACAAAATCGACAATATATTTTAGTTTTTGAGTAGAAAGGAATATTTTCAAATACTTACTACAGAGGGGTATTGAGTAAAATTTGTATTTGTTTATTTTGGTCTCTGATTCTAATATTTCGGTTCCATTTATTTTTTGTCTCTGATGAAAATGAATTATCGTCGGGGTGTCTGAACGAAGTGTCCACGAAGTGTCGGTAATGCATTAATTATTTATTTAGCGTAGGGCACAACACATGGTAAATTTATAAAACATGTAGATTGTAGATTGTAGATATGGTGGTGACGACTTGTACTGCGACCTTTATAGATCTGTTGTACCCCACCCTCTTCCTCCAAGTGTTGGTGTACTTACCCATTTAGAGCGCCTCCTCTAATCCTGATTCCTTTAGGAATCTCAGGATCTGGGTGGGATTCAAGGCCTGCAGCTCCTCTGTGTTCAAGCAGTGAGCCCCAAGGTACATCTGGCTCTTGCGGAGTAATGCTCCGCAGTCTTTGAACAGATGTATGGGGGTTTCCTCTGCTGAGCCACAGAATCTGCATCCATCATCCTCCTCTAGGCCTAGGGCCTTGAGATGTTTCCTAAGTCTGCAGTGTCCCGTCAGGGCTCCTGTCAGAATTCTGAGCTTGTTCCTGCTTAGTTTCAGGCAAGCTTTAGTTCTCTTCTGGTTAAAAGATCCCTGCATCACTTTGGATTGCCTTAGCCCTGGAAGTTCTTTCCAGGTTTTCATCCATTTTCCTCTTATTTCTTCATCTAAACTTTTGCGGATGGTGTTCACGCTCATACCGCAAAAGGGTTCCGGACCTATAAAGGGGCTACTGGATCCCTTGGTGATCGGCTTCTTCGTTTCCGTCTATACCAGTGTGTCCTGGTACCCAGTATAGCGTTACTTTATTATCCCTGCCAAGCTTGTTCAACTTCCCCACACAGTCCCATACCAGTTTGGATCTGATGGTGTATGAGCTAATGGCCTTGATGGCTGCTTGGCTATCTGACAGGATAGCAATTCGTTTTTTGCGATACTTCCTGTCGAGGTTAAACTGTGCACATCTTTCGATTGCGTGTACCTCTGCTTGGAAGATACTTGGGGATGTTCCCATGGATTCGGAGTATCTGGTACGAGGTCCAAACACTCCTGCACCAGTGCCTTCCTTTGTCTTCGAACCATCTGTATACCACTTGATGGCATTTTGCTCTATGTGGTATGCTGAGGATTCGTCGCTCCAATCGGCTTTACTACAACACATTGCTGTGGTATTTGCATACCATTTCGTCTTTTGCTACTTCCAGCCAGGGGATCTTGGCAGCGAGGCTGTTTCGGTCTCTGCTCCCGATTACTCTGCCCATTCCTTCCTTGCTGAACCTTACGATCGCCAATCTGGCGGCGCTCTCCACCACAAGGTGCAGCGGAGTCAGATCCAGCAGCAGCTCCAATGCTGCTGTCGGACACGACCCCATCGCCCCCGTGATGCAGACACACGCCAGTCTTTGAATCTTCTCAAGCTGTTTCCTCATAGAGGCCAGCTTGATTCTACTTCCCCACGCAACCGCCCCATAAGTGATTGCAGGTCTCACTATCATGGTGTACATCCATCGCAGGATAGTGGGGTTACAACCCCACGTTTTTCCTGCCAGATTTCTGCACACCATTAGGGCGCGTTTGGCTTTACCTACCACTGCCTCAGCGTGTCTATTCCATAGGAGTTTGCTATCTAGTGTGATACCCAGATACCTTTTCTCCTGTTGGTATTCTACTGCCTTCCCATCTATGAGTATGGGATGTAGGCAGTTTAGTTTTCTCCTTCTAGTAAATGGTATCACCGTGGTTTTGCTCGGGTTGAGTCTCAATCCCACTGTTTGACACCATCTACTAGTTACTTTGAGGCCTCTCTGAACAATTTCACAGAGCGTTCCCTCAAATTTCCCTCTAGCCATTATGACTATGTCATCGGCGTAACCTTGACATTTGATGTCTAGGTCGTTTAGCCTAACCAGTAGTTCATCAACTACCAGGCTCCACATTAGCGGTGATAGTACACCTCCCTGTGGGCACCCTCGAGTTGTGGAGATCTTAATGGTGTCTTTTCCCACTTGTGTCTCCGCCGTTCTAGTTCTCAGCATTTCTCCCATCCACTTTATAGAGATAGTGCTGTCGATATTCCTTCTTTCGAGGGCCGCCCTGACAGCCTCGTGTGAGGTGTTGTCAAAAGCTCCCTCTATATCCAAGAAGGCACTTATCGCTACTTCCTTTATCTCTAGTGCTGCTTCTATTTCGTTTGTCAGCTGATACAGGGCGGTTTCTGTGGATTTCCCTGCTCTGTAAGCATGCTGACTCCTGTGTAGTGGTGTACCTACCAGCACTATAGTCCTAAGGTAATTATCAATCACCTTCTCCATTGTCTTTAACATAAAAGATGTTAGACTAATGGGTCTAAATGACTTCGGTTGAGTGGTGTCTTTCCTCCCCACCTTCGGTATAAATACCACCTTAGCCCTTCTCCATAGCTCCGGTATATATCCGAGCGCTAAGCTACTTCTAAAGATATTTAGAAGATACGGCATTAGTTCTCTCTCTCCCTTTTGTAGGAAGGCAGGAACTAGTCCGTCCACACCTGGGGCCTTAAAAGGCTGGAAAGTGCCGATAGCCCATCTGATTCGGTTTTCCGTACAGATGGACGCTGCCCTCTTCCAGTCGGCCCGACTTGGTTTCCGTGGTTGCATCAAGCCCTCGGTCTCCCTGTATCCTCTACATCCCGGAAAATGGGTTTCTAGTAGGGGGAGAGCACTTTGCTCTTCATCCTTCGTGAAGGTCCCATCCGGTTTCTTGAGAGTGGTTGTCATTTCCACTCTATCCTTCGCTAGTGCTTTGTGCAGTCTAGCTGCCACCGGCGTGGATTCTATGTTTTCACAGAAGGTCCTAAAGTTTTCCCTTTTTGCCCTTCTGATCTCTTTGTTGTAGGTGGTAAGCACCTCAGAGTATTCTAGCCAATTTCCGTATTGCTTCGCTTTGTTGAAAAGCCTACGTACTTTTGCTCTTAATGTAGACAAATTTTTGTTCCACCATTTTTCGTCCTTATGCTCCTTCACGGTTTTTACCGGGCAGCTGGATTCAAATGCCGTGGTGATTGCTACATTTATTTCTCCTACAGCCTGCTCCAGCAGGGTGTAGTGTTTGATACTACCCCGCACTGTCACCTGCTCTAGGTTTTCTTTTAGTTGGGAACTAAACATAGGCCACACAGTTTGTCTGGGGTTTCGAATGGGGGTGTTTTCCTCACTCGCTCCTTCCAGCTCAAACTCTATGATCCTATGATCTGACATTGAGGGCTCACTTGAAACCCTCCACTTTTTAATTAGTTTACTTACGTTAGCGCTACCTACCGTAATATCCAGTACCTTATTTCTGACTTTAGTGACAAATGTTGGTGTGTTCCCAACGTTGTACACAATTAAGTTCTCTTTAATGAGGTATTCTAAAAGGTACTCACCCCTCTTATTAGTGTCCGTGCTGCCCCACATCTCATTGTGTGCGTTCGCGTCACATCCCAGGATGAGTGGCAGCCTTCTCCTAATACAGTGTTCCACCAGCTTTTGTACTTCAATGGGTGGTATGCTGTTACCATCGCCAGGGAAGTATGCTGATGCGATCACTACTTCGCGGTGGAGACCCTCGATCTTGATGAGGGCCTGAATCGGTACTAAATCCCGCGTTAAAAATTCTGAAAGACATAAGTAATTTATGCCATTTCTTACCATAATGCAAGTTCTAAGGGAGACCTCACGGCTGTCCCATACCAACTTACATTCCCTGTTGCTAAGGCCTCTGATCTTACCTCCATAAGTCCAGGGTTCTTGAAGCAGCGCTAGCCCTAGGTGCTGCTTGGTGAACATCCTAGCCATCACAGCTGAAGCTGCTTTGGCATGATGGATGTTCACTTGGGCTATTTTGGTGCGCCTGCTGGTCATTCTTGTTTTGTGACAGGAGGCGGCAAGTCCTCCTCTGTCCCTACAAGAACATCTACCTCTGCCTCTGTAGACATGGCTGGACTACTCATGTCTACGAGTGTGAGGTCAAGGTCGTCTTCCCGGGAATCCGGGCTGACTTCCTTGTTCTCTGTGTCGGTTAGGTCCCGTACACATGGATTATTTTTACTTTTGGAATTCATATAAATCCCACGAGTCGCAAGGGAACTAAAGGTCCACCACATCAGAGCCCCGCTTGATAGTGGTAAGGCTGGATACCCTCTGAGGTCGCCAGGTATCAGAGGGGCTCCGTAAGCGATGGCCGGTTGCCCTTGGCCATCAACCAGTCCCTTTGGCACGGGTCGCATGACACCTTGGGATTAAGGGTTTGGAAGTTCTTGGTTGTTCGCCCTCCGCCGAACGCCCCGACCGGAGTTGTTCCCGGCGTGACGTCCAACGGTATGTTGCGAAACTAAGCCCTCACACCGCGACAAGGTGACTTCCACATGAGGGTATAAAACATGTAAAAATTAACGATTGAATAAGACATTACAAACAGACATAAAAGTAGATATAAAATTGTTATATTAAAAGATCTAGTTCAGCTATCCATTCAAGTCTTGATTGTGAGGTGTGGAAGAAGTCCCTCAAATCCCCTTGATATGCCCTCAGTTCACACTCTGTCAATATGTGGCCAATTGTTTGGTTTGAGTCGCCGCAGTCGCAGCCTGGGTTGGGTCGTTTTCCCTATTTATGTAGATTATGGGCACACACGCCATGTCCTGTTCTTACACGTTTTAAGGTCTTCCATATATGTCGTGGTTGGTCGAAGCCATCGGGTTTTACGACTGGGTCAATGAGATTTCGTACATCGGGTGGGGCATTTTCAGTCCAGAGGGTCTGCCACTCGAAATTGATGTTGAAGTTATTGGCTGCCAGTTGTTGTGCTGATAACATTGGCGGTTTCCTAGATCGAAGCCGGTTTCTTGTCAGATCAGGGATATCCTCATGGATAGGGAGTTGTGTGTTATCAATTATTTTCTTATATTCTTTTATTAGGGCGTCTTGTCTTCTTAGGGCAGGTGGAGATATGTGGCTAACTGTTGGGAGCCAATAGGATGGAGTAGTTCTGATGCAGCCACTAATCGTTCTCATTGCTGTATTAAGCTGAGTGTCCACTTTCTTGCTATGTGCGCTGTTCAACCATACCGGGGCACAATACTCGGCCGCAGAATTTCTATATATTGCATTCGTTGATGATTTGTCCCGTTGCTAGAAGAAGGTTTTCTTGTTATCCTCGTATGGACATATATTCCATTTTAGAAATGTTGATATCCAGACCCCATATTCCATACTCCTCCATGAGCTTTCAGCTCATGTATTCTATGTCATCTATCATCATCATGTCCCAATGCTGGGCACCGGTCTCTTCTCTGCCACATATCCAACCTCAGCACTAAGATGTGAATATGGGAGAGCTACAGTTTAACGTCGAATCCGAACGACAAATTTCCAGAGAAGGGTTAGGCAGTTGAGACCTCAAGGTTGCCTAAGCCGCATTGGGGAATTGAGTGTGATGGGTTGCAGCCATTAGTTTTTAATTTTTGCTGCTTTGGTTTTGTGTGGGATTTGAACTAGAGATGAGTATGGGATCCCATCAACGCATCCCATCCCATCCCATGGGACGATGGGATGGGATGGATGATGAGTGGTATGAACGTTGTGTGGGATGGGATGGAACGACAAATTTCTATGGGACAGAGTGGAACAAGTTTTGATATTCGAGTAAATCTAGTTCGTGCATAATTAATTGCTTATCGTGCCAATACGCACATTTTCCATAATATATCCAGCCCAGGAGATTTCTGTGATAACGATGTAGTTCCGTCTAACGATCCGTTTGCGATGAAAAAGGATTACTCGCTGTCAGCTGAAGTAATTACGGAAAAATTAAATTTGAACGAATTATCGTTAAGAAAGTCTGAACCGAAAATAAAGTCTGCTGTACTTTCGTTTCTTTTGTTGAGGCACGTTTGGAATAAATTTCTTAATACCCCATATAGTTTATCTGTACCCCATATAGTTTATCTGTGCCTTATTTTAAAATTTCATTATTAATATAACCCGGTCCTGGGGTCTTCTGTTTTTTTTAATTTTTGAACGAAGTTCCTTTAGGGAGGTCTCGGTAGGATTATTTTGACAGAAAACGTTACGTTACGTTATATCTCTCAGTGTATATTTAACGTTAACGTTATATCAGTGTATATTTGACTTATATACGTTATATCTTACGTTATATCTCTTTCTCTCAGTGTATATTTCGATAATGCGTGCTCTCTCTCTCTCTCTCTCTCTCTCTCTCTCTCTCTCTCTCTCTCTCTCTCTCTCTCTCTCTCTGTTTCTTTCGCTGAGTGACAGACGAGCGGGGTCGGTTTATAACCTTAAAACTAAAGGACAAAAAAAATTGTTCAAGTGTATTTTTGTGTTTTGTCGCTTAAAGGTCGATTCCTATATGCGCGACACTCAGCTACGCGACGTCGTGCAACATCGCCTGTCAAATAATGATTACATGGTTTCAAATGGGCAAGTCGGGTAGCTGTCGCGTAGCCATGGTTGCCATGTGCTGTCAAAACCAGTCTAGGCGCTATCAAAACCACCTAAATGCTGTCAAAAGGAACCTAGGTGCTGTCAAAGCCAATATAGGCGCTATCAAAACAATTTAGATGCTGTCAAAACGAACTTAAATGCTGTCAAAAACAATCAAGGCGCTATGGAAACCACCTAAATGCTGTCAAAATGAACCTAGGTGCTGTCAAAGCCAATCTAGGCGCTATCAAAACACTTTAGATGCTGTCAAAACGAACTTAAGTGCTGTCAAAAAAACAATATAGGCGCTATAAAAACCACCTAGATGCTGTCAATGCGAACCTAAATGCTGTCAAAACCATTCTGGCCGTTATAAAAACCACCTAGTTACTGTCAAAATGAACTTAAATGCTGTCAAAAAAAATCTAGGCGCTATCAAAACCACTTAGATGCATTCAAAGCGAACCTAAGTGCTGTCAAAACCAATCTGTGCGTTATCGAAACCACCTACGGTAGCCACCACCTACAGTGAGTACGTGCCCATTTAAAACAATGTAATCATTATTTGACAGACGATGTCGCGTGATATGAGAATCAGCTTTTAAATCATACGAGAGCTATATTGTTTATATTATACTCATTACTTGAATTAAGTTTTGAGAAATCGAAACTCAAGAAAATATACAAAATCTGACAAAAGTAAGTTAATAAAAAAAATTAAATTGTATAATTTGAAGCAATTGCTAACTGTTTATGTTAACACATGTTTATCGTACATGTAATTCGAGTGATTAATATTTAATATATTTATATATGTCGTATAGTCATATAGTGAAATCATTCAGATTGTTTTAAACTGAGCCATTGCATGACCTGTTTACGGTTAGTTAAGCGCATGCGCGTCCGCCATGTTTCAAAGGCGGGAATCTGAAAGTTTCGGGCATATTTTGTTATTTTCACTGGTTATACGTAAGAAAGTGCCCGAAAAATATGGCGAAATTGATACATGCGCAGAAAAAAAATTATGACAGTCTAGATTATTTCCGCACATATTTTTTGCGATCGCAAGTTTTGATGTAATATAATAATCTGGTCAGGGGACCCCCGTCAGGAACGAAGTTCCTCGCGCATTTAAGATTCGAAAAACTTTTCTTTTTGAATTA
This sequence comes from Phosphuga atrata, assembly GCA_944588485.1. Lineage (NCBI taxonomy): Eukaryota > Metazoa > Arthropoda > Insecta > Coleoptera > Silphidae > Phosphuga > Phosphuga atrata. The sequence continues at coordinate 62,049,535 of OX155900.1, forward strand.
TTATTAAAATAAGTGCACGCAAATGCGTTGATTGAATGTTCTGGGAAATTTGAGCAAACTGGGGCAAGACAAGTGCGGGCCGAAACTAAAACGTCAATTTGATAAATGATTGTAAAAAATTGTCGGTTTTGTTTTAGGTCGCATTGGAACTTATCTTGCCTCAGTTTGCTCAAATTTCCAGAACATTGAATCAACACATTTGTTACATTGCATAGTGATTTGTGTGTAGGATGACGTTGCGGCACCTCTCCGGCATATGTAACGCATCGTGTGGCCTCACCTTTATAGTATATTTTTTATAGAGCGAAATTAGGCACATTCGCAATTGACAATTTACAATACCGTCAATTGGGTCAATACAAACAAATTTTTTTATTACTCATGCGAGGGGATGTATCTTACAAGTTTGGTCCAAAAAAATTGAATCAAAAATGAAGAATTTGGTCCGGTGAGCAAATTAATCACCGGTCATAAAAACTCTCCTTAGCTCCGGTATCACCATAGAATTTACGCTCATTTTAAAAAGTTTTCTTTAATTTTTATTATTATTTTGTAATGAAAAAAAATTCTGACACTTTTCACATCACTTTTTTAATATTCATGTCTTGATTGTGTTTATTTTATCTATTTATTTGTTTCTTAATGTAACCTAGCGACATTGAATATTTGCGTGAGTTAACCAGGTTACGTGGAAATATAACGAGAAGTGGCATTTCTCGTATTAAAAACGTGCGTCAAGGTACTTTTCGCGCATGAGTAATAAAATATATATAGTCTCTTTTTCTTTCTTCTTCTATTTCGTATTCAATTTCTTCGTCCCATCAGTATGTTTTTTTCTGTTTTCCTAGTTTTTCTTCATAACCCAATGCTTCCTCTGCCGCGGAGTGTATGTTTTCTGAGTGTTTGGGTTCTTCTATGTTTGTATTCTGAATTGTGCTATCAAGTCTAGAGTTGTATAGCATTTTTGTACTTTCGGTTTTTTTAGTTTTTCATAGAATGAGTCTTGTATTGTATACTAGTTCGTCATCATTTATGGCATATATTCCCAGAATATTCGCGTTATATCCTAATAATTTTAGATTCATCCTTATCATCCTTTCATTGATCAGTTCCCATATATAGATATACTTTTCCATATATAGAATTAGTATGGATACTCCCTGCTTAGCTTTTCTTTCCTTGGGTACTCCGCTGTAGAAGTGGGGAGCTGCCCTACCGCTACAACCCTCTTCGTTTACCCGAGCTTGGGAACGGCAGTGACAACTGTTGAGTTACTCAATCCCCCGACAGCTGCCCCAGGCTAGAGGTGAGCATGGAATCCTATCGACCCATCCCATCCCATCCATCCCCATGGGACGAGCGATGGACTTCGCGTGGGATGGGTTAGGATGGGACGACATATTTGTATGGGACGGAGCGAGACCAGGTTTGATAATCTAGTAAATCTAGTTGCATAATTAATTGCTTATCGTGCCAATACACACATTTTCCATGTCCAGCTCAGGAGATTTCTGTGATAACGTTGTAGTTCCTAATAAGTCTTACGATCCGTTTGCGACGAAACAGATTACTCACTGTCAGCTAGAATAATTACGGAAAAATTAAATTTGAACGAATTATCGTTAAGAAAGTCTAAACCGAAAAAAAGTCTGCTGTATTGAAAAAATGGGATATATGGGACGGGCCACGCGACCGGGATGGGATGGGATGAATGGGGTGGTATGGGACGAAAATTTTAGGTTTGTGGGATGGGACAGTGGGACGAAAATGTGATGGGATGGGACAGTGACAGGGCTCCGTCCCACGGGATGGGATCTGGAACGAGAAACTTGTCCCATGCTCATCTCTACCCCAGGCGGAGTTGAAATCATATATAATACTATATAATACTAGGCAGAGTTCTTAAGCTATGGTAACCACTGCTCTGAAGCTATGGTAAGCAAAGTGCTTAAGCTATCTTAAGCTCGTGGCCCAATATTTCAATGTGGCCCAGATAAATAAAAAGGTTTGACACCCCTGCTCTAAATAGATAGTTCTGCATAGGAACTGTATTATAATGTGTCAGACAGATATTGGCACTCGATAACTTTGAACTAATTACTTCCATTGAGTTCTGATCAAATCAAACAGCACTTAAAGGCAGTTGTTGATTCTATGGACGGGGGTTTATTTCCAATTTATAAGCGTCTCGTGTATTTACAGTGTTTGGTCAGAGTCAACAAAGATTCCGGCTTCGTTCCAATTCGATCGATCAATATTTGTTCTACATTTTATTTTGCTGTGTGGATTGCAGACGAGATTGGCAATGCAGTTGGAGTTTTCTTAGTGCGGTGAGTTTATCATTACAACGTTTTTTTTCAATTCATCGTGTTTTTTTTTTCAACTAAGCTCGAGGCCGCACTGTGGTTTTTACCCGCGAGCGGTAACCGCTATAACCGCGAAACCGCTAGAGAAACACACAGTACGCTATGGGAAAAATCAGTCGCTGGAAAAAACCGCAAGTGAGACCGCATGTATTAGCTTATTTGACTTACAAAATCACGCCGTAGCCGTAGTGCGGCCTAGGCCTTCCTTGAGTCACAAAATCACACGTTTAAAAACCTCGGCGGTTTAGCCGTAGTGCGGCCTAGGCCTTATTGTCGAAATTTCGAAAATTTCAGCTTGCAATAAATGTTTATTCGCAGGAAAAGAATTAAGAAATTACTATGTTCTAATTCACTCATGACTTGTAAAATCTCCTATTAAATAATAACATTTGTATCTTTTCTTCAAAGATTATAATTTCTAGGAAATCACTGTATACATATCGTCAACAAAGTTGGCATCATTAGTATAACTAATCTTTCTATAAAAAATATTTCTTAAAAACAACTACTTCACTAGCAAACACCACGACTGACATTGATAAATAATAAAATCTCGTAATGTTATATTATCCGCTAGTACAGCAAGCGCATTTGGTGGTCTAAACCAGTGGTGCGCTAACCGTGGGTCGCGACCCCCCGGGGGAAAAATAGTGAAATTAAATTATATTATTTATAATGCATAACAATGCTTTTGGCGCTCTTGGGAAATATTTAAAGTACACATTTATGAAATAAATTAACGAAATCTACTTCTGTAATTTAGGAATTAATTTTATTACTAGTAAATTCTGAATAACAAATTAAAATTTATGAAAACCTACAATTATTATTATAAACTATTTTACAACCGCGTTCGAAAACCTGATGCCAATCATTTTTTTATTACTCATGCGCGAAAAGTACTTCTCGGCGCACGTTTTTCTATACGAGAAACTTTTCGTTGTTTCGTTGTATATTTCCACATAACCTGGGTAACGCAAGCAAATATTCAATATCGCTAGGTGACATTAAAAGAAAAACACAGTCAAGACCTCAATATTAAAAAAGTCACGTGAAAGTGTCAGAAAATTTCAAAATATTAATAGAAATTAAAGAAAACGTTTTAAAATGAGGGTAAATTCCATCGTGATACCGGAGACTGAGGAGAGTTCTTATGACGAATCCACACCACCGGAGACAATTGAAAAAGCAAATTCTTCATTTTTGATTCCATTTTTTTGGGACCAAACTTGTAAGATACAACCCCTCGCATGAGTAATAAAAAACATTGTTTGTAACACGGGCGGTATTGTCAATTGCCCCCTCGAGCGAATGTGCTCTCCCGTTAAATTTTGCTCTCGCGTTAAATTTTGCTCTCGCGTCAAATTGACAACTTACCGCCCTAGTTACAAAATATACTATTTTATAAGTATCGTTGCAGACAGCACTTGTATAAAAGTCTCCGCACACCAATGCCTCAGTGTGTTGCGGTTCGTTATTCGTCATTCTTGCGAGCGTAAAAATATGTACTGCACACACTTTTAAGGTGGGCTGAAAGCTAAAAAATAACTAACAAATTTCACATTACATTTGTTTTTAGTAGTCCTTAAAAGACTCATTAGTATCATAGAGCTGCGGAAAGGTTGAATATATTTATATTTTCATGCAGCGTTCCGACTTTATTTAGTTTACATCAAATTTTAATTTCTTCAAATATATCGCTTCATACTAATACTAGACTACTACTATCTGCGCGTATATGCGAATTCATTATGTGAAGTTTTATGGTGTCAAAACTTTTATTGCATTTTTATGATGGTTATAATGGACATGACGAGACGGGAGCAGACAAGAATGGACAAGATTACAACAGGCTGTCCAACATTAGACAAGCGTAGACAAGCTTATACAAGATTACATGAGATTAAAGAGGACTATAAAAAGCTGAAAAAAACTGAACTATAAAAAGCAGGAAAAGGATAGTGATGAAAAAAGGCTGTATTTAATCAATGACGTCAGCAAAACTCCTTTAAAAATACCCTGTAAATGCAAACCCCAAGAAAAAAGTCACTTTACCTCCGTTAACGATTAAAAAACGTCTACTGTCGATCCAGGGGTCGCGACAAGATTTTACACAAAATGGGAGGTCGCCAATGAAAAAAGTTTGCGCACCACTGGTCTAAACGATGTCTCACCCTGGCTCTATATACATATGATAATCTTAAACGACACATAATTTCCCTTAGAACACGCGACCGAGTAAATTGTAGTTTAGATTTAATGTAATTTGAGATTAGATGATAAATCTATACTGATGAAGTCAAATTCCCATAGTAATTTCTCCCAAACTTTATTTACAGATTTTTGCAATTTTTAAGATTTTTTTTTGCAAAATTGTCGCAAATCTCTTTGATAAATTGATAAAATTTGTTAATTTTTTTAATCAGATTTTATTCTGAAATTATATCTATCATCTGTTTTTTAATAATTTAATTTAAATTCAATTGAAGAATATCAAAATCTCAATATACTTGTCTCTGTCTCAAACCAAGCAATAACATACACATAGAGTTGCCTAAATTAAAACCTTAAATCGTAAACTAAAGACTAGACTCACAATACTAAACAAGATTAAATTACGAGACTAGAAAGAGAACATTAGACAGATAAGATAGTAAAGACTACACATACAAGACTTGGTGATAAGACGACAAGACTAGACGAACAAGACTTAAGTGGTTCCGGGGAAACTGTCACTAAACCCCCATTTTTTGGGGTCTTCCACTATGGCTTTTAGTTTGCGCCACTTGGGTATCGCATGTTTTGCATTCATTCAGGGTGGGCTGGACGTCCGGGCTGGACGGTTAGTGAAAACCGCCTTAGTTGTAGCCTTCCCGACCAGGATTCGAACACGGGTCTCCCGCATAGAAAGATGGGTATGTTGTCAACTACACTACCGAGGAGGACAGTCAGACAAGACAAGACTAGACAGACAAAACTAGACAGACAAGACTACACAGACAGGACTAGACAGACAGGACTAGACAGACAAAACTAGACAGACAAAACTAGACAGTCATGCCGAGGCAGACAAGTCTAGATAGACAGGACAACACAGACAAGACTAGACAGGCCAGACTAGATAGGCAAGACTAGACAGACAAGACTAGACAGACAAGACTAGACATACAAGACTAGACAGACAAGACTAGACAGACAAGACTAGACAGACAAGACTAGACAGACAAGACTAGACAGACAAGACTAGACAGACAAGACTAGACAGACAAGACTAGACAGACAAGACTAGACAGACAAGACTAGACAGACAAGACTAGACAGACAAGACTAGACAGGCAAGACTAGACAGACAAGACTAGACAGACAAGACTAGAGAGACAAGACTAGACAGACAAGACTAGACAGACAAGACTAGACAGACAAGACTAGACAGACAAGACTAGACAGACAAGACTAGACAGACAAGACTAGACAGACAAAACTAGACAGACAAGACTAGACAGACAATACTAGACAGACAAGACTAGACAGACAAGACTAGACAGACAAGACTAGACAGACAAGACTAGACAGACAAGACTAGACAGACAAGACCAGACAGACAAGACTAGACAGACAAGACTAGACAGACAAGACTAGACAGACAAGACTAGACAGACAACACTAGACAGGCAAGACTAGGCTATGGACCAGCTTAAATATCAGTGATCCGAAAGATTTTCAGGTGCCCGTCGAAGATCTTTTCGCTTGCCATGGTTGGATCTATTAAACTTGAACCACTGTGTCCCATAAACCTTGGTTCCGATCCTCGGTTTACGATGAGGAGCTTCAATTTTGCCACGCTTATCTTCTGTTGCACTGCCCCAATAATAAGACTTCGCATTAGTCGCCCGCAATTAAGACATTACCCTTTGCTTTTAGTTGTACTACTTACTACTACTTATGTATATTTATTACCTCTACAGGTTTATAAATGGATTCCAAAATTTTATACATAAAACAATACATATATAAATAAAACTAATATAGTATATAAATAAAAAAGAAACAAAAAGAAACGTATGCTAATAAAACTAAATAAATCACTAAAAACCTAAACTTGCTATTTCAATTCAGCTCTTGAGATCCTTTTCTGTAGTTCCCCCATGGATCTGTTCTGGGACCGATATTGTTTCTTATAGTGATGAATTCCATTGTTGGGTGGATTGTCGGCTTCCCTCTCCACATATTGCTCTTCTTCTCTCCTCAACTTTCTTCATCCAATCTATCCCTCTTCCATCCTCGTTTAAAACCTCTTCTCTACCCTCGTCCCTTTCTCTCATTTCTGAACATTCGTTCAGCCAGTGTTCTATTGTCTCCTTGTTTTCTCCACACATCCTGCATACTCTATTCCTATCCTCCATCCAAAATTTATTATCTCTCTCTTCATTTCCACATCTGAATCTTGCTATTGTCACTCTCTCTTTTCTACTTTCTCTTCCTAGGTACTTTGGCAGTTCTTCCGTTATTATTTTTTCATATTTCCCATTGTACCTAGACTCCCTAATTCTTGCTCTCCTTTCTTGCCTTTGCACATCTCTATCTCTCTGGACCAATTCCTCTGTCATTACTCTACCTCTCTCTCGCATTCTTTCTATCTCCGCTCCTGCATACCTGTTTCTTTCTAGATATGCTTCCCTCTCTTTCCACACCCCCTTTCCTATTTCTTTTCTTTTTTCTTTGAGGCACTCTTGCAGAATTCTGCACTCTCCTCTCTCTATCACCCTCTCCTCAAAACTTATTGCTCTCTTTCCTGCTTCTATTCTTATTCCATCTCTCTTTGTTTCCTCCATCACTATATACCCCGGGGTCTCTCTACCTAGTCCTAGCACCCATTTCAAATATTTTTCTTGCACCCTTTCCAGTCCTTTTTGCTCTCTCCACCCCCATATTTCCGCTCCATACATCATCACACTTTTCACCAGGCTATCAAACATCATCACCCTCCTTCTATAGTCGTGTCCAAGTTTTCTCTCTCCTATTCCCCATACCACTCCTAGTATTTTATTGGCTTTCTTTACTAACTCTCTCACGTGTGCTGTTTCAGTATTTCTCTCATTAAACACGTACCCTAGGTATTTAAATTCTTTTACTTCTTCAATTTTCTCCTTCTCCCATCTCCACTCAATTACTCTTCTCCTGCCACCCCCTTTTCTAAACACCATCATCTTGGACTTCTCCACATTCACTGTCAGCTTTTTCCTCCTCATATATTTCTCCATGTTTCTTATCATTTCTTTCATCCCTTTCTCGTCTCTCGCTAGCACCACCAAATCATCCGCGTAGGCTAGGGACCACACTTTTTCTTTGCCCACCACGACCCCACCCGTCTGCGCCTTGCTGAACATCTCCTCTATGTCTCCAATAAATGCTGCAAACAGGCTGGGGCTTAGTGGGCAGCCTTGTCTCACTCCCTTATGCGTATTAAAACCTTCGCTCACCCTTTCCCCAACTCTCACTCTACTTATTGTTTCTTCATAAATCTCTTCTAATTTTGCTATCAGATGTTCCTTTATCCTCTTCTTTCTCAGGCATTCCCACAGTGCCTCTCTTGCTACATTATCAAAGGCCGCCTTCAGGTCCACAAATAATGCATACATCCTGCCGCCCTTCTTTTTTATCTCATTCCCTACTATGTGATTCAAGATGTATACATTATCCATGGTCCCTCTCCCTTTCCTAAATCCCGCCTGTCCGTCTGGTATCACACCTCGCTCCTTCAATTCCTTCGTCAATCTCTCTTCTACAATCATTGCATATATCTTATATGCTGTATTGAGCATGGTGATCCCCCTGTAATTGCTTGCTGTTTCCCTTTCTCCTTTCTTATATATGGGGCATATTATCCCCTCTTTCCACTCCTGTGGGAAGTCCTCTCCCTTCCACACTCCATTCATTATCTCCAACAGCCTGTCAGCTTCCCTTTCAGTTCCATATATCCACGATTCATTCTGTATACCGTCCCTCCCCGGTGCCTTTTTCGTTTTCAGTTTACTCAGTTGTTGTTCTAATTCTTCTCTTGTTATCTCTTCTATTTCTCCCACCCTGTGTTGACTCTTTTTCTTTTCCTGTCTGATTTCGTCACCACCCAGCAGCTGACTGAAGTACTTTCTCCATTCCTCCATAGTAATTCTATTACTCACTCTTTCTACTTTTTTCTTTCTTTCCCTATTTATGTATTTCCATACCTCTTCTTCCGTCTTTATGCCTTTCATCTTTAGTTCTTCTTCCATCCATTTCTTTTGCTTCTTCTCCTTGCATACTAATTTGTACCTCTTGCGTGCTCTCTTGTAATCCTCATTACTTGCTTTTCCTCTTTTCCAATTTCTTAATTTCTTTCTTACTGATTGCTTCCCTTCCCTGCATTCTTTATCCCACCACTCGTTTTTCCAAGCCCCCACCTTCACTCTTGTCTCTATCACTTTTTTTTCTGTTGCATTTTTTACGTGATCACCCAGTTCTTTCACTTTTTCGTTTATCCCTTCCTCTTCGTATCTAGCCTCCCTAAGTCTTGTTCTATAATTTTCTATTGCTTCTTCCGTCCAGATATTCTTCACAATTTTTCTTCTAACATCCTTCTCACTTCTTCTATTTTTCTCTCTTCCTTTTGTCTTCACTTCCAATGGCATATGATCCGACTCGACTCTTTCTCCCACCTTGAATTGTTCTATTTCATCCCATGCTTCTTCATTCACCATAACATAGTCAATAACTGTCTCCCCTCTTGGTCCGATATATGTGTACTCTCCTTTCTCATCTCCTATACTGTTTCCATTAAGTATGTCCCACCCTCTTTCTTCTACTAGACTTATCAGTAGTCTCCCTTCGGCGTTTTCTGTTGTGTCTTTTGTTGGTCTTCTTTCTATTGTTGTTTGTTCTTCTTCTAGCCGTATTCCTTTTTCTCCAATTCTTGCGTTAAAGTCCCCCCCAATCACCAGAGTTCCCTCGTCTTGCTGTTTTACTCGCTCTTCTATCATTCTCTTCGTTTCTTTCATACTTCTGCTGTATATTGTTATAATTCTCCATTTTTTCTGTCTAATTTTCACCGTTCTTTCCATAATGCCTCTTTCTTCTTTTGCTTCGGATCTGTTTTCTTCTTCCAAACCCTTTTTCACTCCAATTATTATCCCCCCTTTAGCTCTCCCTTTCCTGCTTACCCTCTCTGCAAATTGACACTTCCACTTAAACTCTTTCGGCATTATTTTTTCCAATTTTTCCCACCCCTTCTCTTCCACCCACGTTTCTACCAGTCCCACTACATCAAATTTTCCCAAATATTCCCAAAACTCATTGTCTTTGTTTTTTATCCCCGCTGTGTTCCAATATACTATTCTTAACTGCTCCGTTTCTTCCTTATTCCTCTCCATGTTCGTTTTCCGTTTTCTGTCCTGTCGTCTTTTCCTTGTGCTCTTATTCAAAAATTTGTTGTGTTTAACTCCCCCTTTTCATCATCCCACTTAAAGCCTTTTCCGTCTATCCATATCTTTTTATAACCGACTTTCGCCCACCGTCCTTTTTGTCGCTCTTCTTTGGCTATCGCTCTTAATTCCTTCTGTATTTCTCTTTCCTTCTTTGTCAGATCGTCTTCTATGTATACTCTCTTTTCCCTTTTTTCTCTTAGTTTCCTCTTATTTTCCATAACTTTCCGCTTTTCACCCCAGGTCCCAAGTTCCGCCACTAACATTTTCCCTCCACTTACTTTATACATCTCTTTCACCGTCACTTCTACCTCTAATTCTGCCTTTATCCATTCTTCCAGATTCTTCTCGTTCTCACATTCCCCTTCGTCCAGTCCCGTCACAACAATCTTCTTTTTTCTCATTATTTTTTCCTTCTCTTCCATTTTCTCCTCCAGTCTTTTAATTTTTTCATTTAGTTCTGTCTTTTCTCTTTCCCATTTTTCTTCCTTTTCACGCATCATATTTTTCAAGTATTCCATTTCCCGGCTCATCTTCCGATTCTCTTCCTTTATCTCCCCTACATCTTCCATAATTTTTTTCAGCATCTTCATTTCCTCACCCATTTCCTTTTTAGCCGATGATCTTTCCAGTTTTTTACTTTTTTGAAAGGGGTTCAACCTTTCTTCTGACTCTCTTCCCTTTTCTCTTTTCATTTTATAATCCTCGTCTCGGTCGCTTTCACTCTCACTTTTTTTCATTTTTTCTTTTTCTTTCTTTTTCTTCCTTATCGCGCACCGTTTTTACGCGTCACAAATAAAAAATAAAAAAAACTCAATCCGTAAAACTCGCTTCACAAAACACGTCCGCTCCGCTCAACCGCTCGAATTGGAATCCTGCTTTTAGTTGTATAATGGAAGTGTTCAGTTCTTCTTCTTCTTGTTTCGAATAGGCCTAATTTGGTCCACGCTTGTTCAACTGTTGGGCTTTGATATTTGCCCAGTATTGTCGTATCTTTCTGAAGTGTCCAGTTCGTTTATATGTTTTTTAAATAAATCATTTTCTGTTGGTCTTGCTTGTGTTGGCAAATAAACGGAAATGGCTTAAAGTGCAAACTTGCCGCTAACTATTTGGACTGGTGTCCTAAGTTTGTTGCATAGCTCCGCATTATAGATTACGTTTATTCGAGTATCAGTGATAATTATAGCAGACTTGACAGCTGAATCTATTAATGTTTTATCGTAAATATTTAATGGCCTGGAAAACGTGGCAGCTTGTCGCGAAAAACGTGAGGTTCTTGAATAAAAATAATCTGTATCTTGTTCCTCGCTACTTTTTCCAAAAGAGCTCCTGCTGCTGCTTTACCCTTCCCATTAGATTCATTTGTAAGCACCTAATTATATGTTTATGATTATTCTTAGTTTGCACGGTCATTGTCGGTGAAATTAAGACAAAGGGTAAGAGATTCGTCGAAGCAAATCAAACAAGATCTTGTCTGACAAGACTAGACAGACAAGACTAGACAAACAAGACTAGACGGACAAGACTAGACGGACTAGACTAGACAGACAAGACTAGACAGACAAGACTAGACAGACAATACTAGACAGACAAGACTAGACAGACAATACTAGACAAACAAGACTAGACAGACAAGACTAGACAGACAAAACTAGACAGACAAGACTAGACAGACAAGACTAGACAGACAAGGCTAGATAGACATTACTAGACGGACAAGATTAGTCGCACAAGTAAACAGAGCAAAAAATAGACAGACAAGATAGTGAGCTATTTAGTGTGATATATGTGCAATGATATCTTGTGAGAAATGTCTCAAATAGCGAGTTACTTTCACTGCATTCTCTTACAATGTAAGTGTAGAGTTATATAGAGTCTTGAGGGTCGTTAGGAAAGGTCGAAGTGAAGTTTAGAAAAAACGACACAAACTTGTTTGTTCTGCGTGTCGTTTTTGTTTATTATTCCTTATAGTCTACATAAATTAAGATCATGGCGATAACGTCAGGGTTTGTTATTACTTGACACAGTGTTGCAAACACACTATAAGGTCTTGTCTGTCTATTTCTCTCTGTCTAGTCTTCTTTGCATTGCCTTGTCTATCTACAGGTTTCTGACTGATTTTGTCTGTTTAGTCTAGTCAGTCTAGCCTGTCTAGTCTACCCGTTCAGCCTTGGCGGTTCAGTCTTGCAAGATCTAGTCTTGTCAGTCATGTATAGTCTTAGCTATCTAGCCTTGTTTGTCTAGATTTTCGGTCTAGTATCAACTGTATAGGCTTGTATAGCTTGTCTTGACATATCTGGCTTATTTTGTCTGCCGTGTCTTGTGTGTCGTGTCTGCCGTGTCTTCTCTGTCGTGTCTTGTCTGTCTTGTCTTGTCTGTTGTGCCTTGTCTGTCGTGTCTTGTCTGTCGTGTCTTGCCTGTCATGTCTTGTCTGTCGTGTCTTGTCTGTCGTGTCTTGTCTGTCGTGTCTTGTCTGTCGTGTCTTTTCTGTTGTGTTATGTCTTTCGTGTCTTGTCTGTCGTGTCTTGTCTTTCGTGTCTTGTCTGTTGTACCTTGTCTGTCGTGTCTTGTCTGCTTTGCCTTGTCTGTCGTGTTTTGTCTGTCGTGACTTGTCTGTCGTGTCTTGTCTGACGTGTCTTGTCTGTTGTGCCTTGTCTGTCGTGTCTTGTCTGTCGTGTCTTGTCTGTCGTGTCTTATCTGTCGTGTCTTGTCTGTCGTGTTTTGTCTGTCGTGTCTTGTCTATCGTGTCGTATCTGTTGTGTCTTGTCTGTCGTGTCTCGTCTGTCGTGTCTTGTTTGTCGTGTCTTGGCTTTCGTGTCATGTCTTTCGTGTCTTGTCTGTCTAATCTCGTTTGTCTCATTTTGTTTGTATAGTCTTGTCTGTCTAGCCTTGTCGGTCTAGTCTCGCCTATGTAGAGTTTTCTATCTAGTCTTGTCTCTCTACTCATGTCTAGTCTTCTTTATTCCCGTCTGTCTAGTTTTGCCTGCCAAGTCTGTTCTATCCAGTTTTCACTGTTTAGTCTCATCCGTCTAGTCGTATCTGCTCTCTTTGGTCTTGTATGCCTAATCTTGTATGCCTAGTCCAGTATGTATAAACTTATGTGTCAAGTTTGTTCTGTTTCATTAATTTTCTTAGAGTGTTACCCTAATTATTTGGTAGTTTTTATTTTTATGTTTATGTGAACCATTAAGAATTTGATATCTTCCATGTAATCTGCTTTAATACGCGAGATCGAAGCGATTTCGGTCGTTGATAATTACCACATCGACGGCCGCCGGGACCAAATTCCTCACAAATAATTCCCTTCTGGCGGATTCGAACCCGCGGCCTCTTGACCCCCAACCAGCTTTATTCATAATCCCATTACAACAAATAAATATATTTGGCTGTCTAGCCTTGTCTGTCTAGTTTTGTAAGAAAAAATATCTGCTTGGAAATTCTCAGAATCGCGTAAACAGTTTTAAGGAGCTCACAGACCGGCGCGAAAGTTTCGCCATCGCTACTGGTGCGTTATCGCGGCGGATAGATTGACGTGGCGATTTATGTACATGTTCAGATCAACTGCCTCGTTTTCCGCCAAAGCCGCGGTTGTGTAGCGTTGTACGACAAAAAAACGCTGCATAAGCGGTTAGTTTCGCTACCGCTGTGTTTTGAAGTGACGATTACGGATAAGTTCATTGAGAATTTAAAAAAATTTCCTATGTTGTTCGACCTGGATGATAAAAACATAAGCAAAAAGGACAAAATTTGTAAGCAGATAAGATTAGAATTGAAAGAAAATTAAGTTTGTTGATTTTATGAACCCATGTCCTTTTTCTTTTATTTCTTAAATGAGTTTTGGGAGTTTTAGAAATTGGAAACAAATAAAAAATAGCAAACTGACCGAGTTTTTTCTTCTGTTGTCAATACTAATAATAGCAGAGCTTTTCCTCTGAGGAAATTATGACTACTATGTATTCCACAGCTGAATTTCCGTAAGCAGAAGGTAATCGACGCTTTCAGCAAGGTCATTGAAAGCTATATGTTGGCTGGTGCCAAAGGCATCCTCCTAAAGCGAGCCCCAAATCTCCTCGTAGATGCGTCTTTTTGTTGGATATGATACGAGGAGACGAGGATATGCGCTTTGATGCTACTGAATTCACCCAAACGAATTACAATTTCTTTAAGCACACCAAAACGGAGAAAGTTGAGAGGCTCGGTGAGGTGTTGGAGCAGTGGAGGGAAATCGTTAAGAACAAAACTATGAATGGAGTGTTTGTGGTGGCTGAGGAACTGAAGAGTTTGGACGCGTGCAAGGTTAATGGAACTTTGATGGTCGATCTTCCAATGCATCTTACAATGCATTCAATGGATTTTCAGGAATGCAGCGATTACAGCAGTAGCTATGCATGAGAGACTTGTAAATGCTCTCAGGACTTTGGAAAATCATTGGTCCTTATGGCAGGTTGAGAATAAAAATACTGTTGAGTCAAGTTGCATACCTGCCCAAGGGCTCAACAATTCTGAACAAAACTGTCAAGATTGATCCCGAATTGAGGGAAGTTAGGAAATCGCAATCGCATCGGCTCGCAGGACAATTTCCTTGTGGCCAACAAGACAATATTTTCCTAATTCAGGGCACATTCGGGCAACCCTGGCTACTTGGTGGCTCTGAATTCCTCAAAGACTGACGTCGTTGTGGATTTGCCATCGGAGATTCCAATGGTGTCTGATGAAGTCACTGTTCAATTCCTTAGTTCGTATTATAATAAGACAATGGGAGTTGACCTGAGAATGATACATGATGCTCATAATTTCCTCATAACAAGTCAGTCCGCTGTTGTGTTATCGTATGTGCCAAAAACTGGTTAAATTGTGACTTTAAATGAAATATACAAGTCTTAATTGAAGATACAAGCAGCGCTTTTTTATGAAATTATTTTGACTATTTTATGAATAATTTTGATTCAAAAAATAAATGAAAGAATGAAAAATAGTCTTGTCTGTCTAGTCTGGTCTGTCTAGTCTTGTCTGTCTAGTCTTGTCTGTCTAGTCTTGTCTGTCTAGTCTTGTCTGTCTAGTCTTGTCTGTATAGTCTTGTCTGTCTAGTCTTGTCTGTCTAGTCTTGTCTGTCTAGTCTTGTCTGTCTAGTCTTGTCTGTCTAGTCTTGTCTGTCCAGTCTTGCCTTCTAGTCTTGTCTGTCTAGTCTTTTCTGTCTAGTCTTGTCTGTCTAGTCTAGTCTGTCTAGTCTTGTCTGTCTAGTCTTGTCTGTCTAGTCTTGTCTGTCTAGTCTTGTCTGTCTAGTCTTGTCTGTCTAGTCTTGTCTGTCTAGTCTTGTCTGTCTAGTCTTGTCTGTCTAGTCTTGTCTGTCTAGTCTTGTCTGTCTAGTCTTGTCTGTCTAGTCTTGTCTGTCTAGTCTTGTCTGTCTAGTCTTGTCTGTCTAGTCTTGTCTGTCTAGTCTTGTCTGTCTAGTCTTGTCTGTCTAGTCTTGTCTGTCTAGTCTTGTCTGTCTAGTCTTGTCTGTCTAGTCTTGTCTGTCTAGTCTTGTCTGTCTAGTCTTGTCTGTCTAGTCTTGTCTGTCTAGTCTTGTCTGTCTAGTCTTGTCTGTCTAGTCTTGTCTGTCTAGTCTTGTCTGTCTAGTCTTGTCTGTCTAGTCTTGTCTGTCTAGTCTTGTCTGTCTAGTCTTGTCTGTCTAGTCTTGTCTGTCTAGTCTTGTCTGTCTAGTCTTGTCTGTCTAGTCTTGTCTGTCTAGTCTTGTCTGTCTAGTCTTGTCTGTCTAGTCTTGTCTGTCTAGTCTTGTCTGTCTAGTCTTGTCTGTCTAGTCTTGTCTGTCTAGTCTTGTCTGTCTAGTCTTGTCTGTCTAGTCTTGTCTGTCTAGTCTTGTCTGTCTAGTCTTGTCTGTCTAGTCTTGTCTGTCTAGTCTTGTCTGTCTAGTCTTGTCTGTCTAGTCTTGTCTGTCTAGTCTTGTCTGTCTAGTCTTGTCTGTCTAGTCTTGTCTGTCTAGTCTTGTCTGTCTAGTCTTGTCTGTCTAGTCTTGTCTGTCTAGTCTTGTCTGTCTAGTCTTGTCTGTCTAGTCTTGTCTGTCTAGTCTTGTCTGTCTAGTCTTGTCTGTCTAGTCTTGTCTGTCTAGTCTTGTCTGTCTAGTCTTGTCTGTCTAGTCTTGTCTGTCTAGTCTTGTCTGTCTAGTCTTGTCTGTCTAGTCTTGTCTGTCTAGTCTTGTCTGTCTAGTCTTGTCTGTCTAGTCTTGTCTGTCTAGTCTTGTCTGTCTAGTCTTGTCTGTCTAGTCTTGTCTGTCTAGTCTTGTCTGTCTAGTCTTGTCTGTCTAGTCTTGTCTGTCTAGTCTTGTCTGTCTAGTCTTGTCTGTCTAGTCTTGTCTGTCTAGTCTTGTCTGTCTAGTCTTGTCTGTCTAGTCTTGTCTGTCTAGTCTTGTCTGTCTAGTCTTGTCTGTCTAGTCTTGTCTGTCTAGTCTTGTCTGTCTAGTCTTGTCTGTCTAGTCTTGTCTGTCTAGTCTTGTCTGTCTAGTCTTGTCTGTCTAGTCTTGTCTGTCTAGTCTTGTCTGTCTAGTCTTGTCTGTCTAGTCTTGTCTGTCTAGTCTTGTCTGTCTAGTCTTGTCTGTCTAGTCTTGTCTGTCTAGTCTTGTCTGTCTAGTCTTGTCTGTCTAGTCTTGTCTGTCTAGTCTTGTCTGTCTAGTCTTGTCTGTCTAGTCTTGTCTGTCTAGTCTTGTCTGTCTAGTCTTGTCTGTCTAGTCTTGTCTGTCTAGTCTTGTCTGTCTAGTCTTGTCTGTCTAGTCTTGTCTGTCTAGTCTTGTCTGTCTAGTCTTGTCTGTCTAGTCTTGTCTGTCTAGTCTTGTCTGTCTAGTCTTGTCTGTCTAGTCTTGTCTGTCTAGTCTTGTCTGTCTAGTCTTGTCTGTCTAGTCTTGTCTGTCTAGTCTTGTCTGTCTAGTCTTGTCTGTCTAGTCTTGTCTGTCTAGTCTTGTCTGTCTAGTCTTGTCTGTCTAGTCTTGTCTGTCTAGTCTTGTCTGTCTAGTCTTGTCTGTCTAGTCTTGTCTGTCTAGTCTTGTCTGTCTAGTCTTGTCTGTCTAGTCTTGTCTGTCTAGTCTTGTCTGTCTAGTCTTGTCTGTCTAGTCTTGTCTGTCTAGTCTTGTCTGTCTAGTCTTGTCTGTCTAGTCTTGTCTGTCTAGTCTTGTCTGTCTAGTCTTGTCTGTCTAGTCTTGTCTGTCTAGTCTTGTCTGTCTAGTCTTGTCTGTCTAGTCTTGTCTGTCTATTCTTGTCTGTCTAGTCTTGTCTGTCTAGTCTTGTCTGTCTAGTCTTGTCTGTCTAGTCTTGTCTGTCTAGTCTTGTCTTGTCTGTCTAGTCTTGTCTGTCTAGTCTTGTCTGTCTAGTCTTGTCTGTCTAGTCTTGTCTGTCTAGTCTTGTCTGTCTAGTCTTGTCTGTCTAGTCTTGTCTGTCTAGTCTTGTCTGTCTAGTCTTGTCTGTCTAGTCTTGTCTGTCTAGTCTTGTCTGTCTGTCTAGTCTTGTCTGTCTAGTCTTGTCTGTCTAGTCTTGTCTGTCTAGTCTTGTCTGTCTAGTCTTGTCTGTCTAGTCTTGTCTGTCTAGTCTTGTCTGTCTAGTCTTGTCTGTCTGGTCTTGTCTGTCTAGTCTTGTCTGTCTAGTCTTGTCTGTCTAGTCTTGTCTGTCTAGTCTTGTCTGTCTAGTCTTGTCTGTCTAGTCTTGTCTGTCTAGTCTTGTCTGTCTAGTCTTGTCTGTCTAGTCTTGTCTGTCTAGTCTTGTCTGTCTAGTCTTGTCTGTCTAGTCTTGTCTGTCTAGTCTTGTCTGTCTAGTCTTGTCTGTCTAGTCTTGTCTGTCTAGTCTTGTCTGTCTAGTCTTGTCTGTCTAGTCTTGTCTGTCTAGTCTTGTCTGTCTAGTCTTGTCTGTCTAGTCTTGTCTGTCTAGTCTTGTCTGTCTAGTCTTGTCTGTCTAGTCTTGTCTGTCTAGTCTTGTCTGTCTAGTCTTGTCTGTCTAGTCTTGTCTGTCTAGTCTTGTCTGTCTAGTCTTGTCTGTCTAGTCTTGTCTGTCTAGTCTTGTCTGTCTAGTCTTGTCTGTCTAGTCTTGTCTGTCTAGTCTTGTCTGTCTAGTCTTGTCTGTCTAGTCTTGTCTGTCTAGTCTTGTCTGTCTAGTCTTGTCTGTCTAGTCTTGTCTGTCTAGTCTTGTCTGTCTAGTCTTGTCTGTCTAGTCTTGTCTGTCTAGTCTTGTCTGTCTAGTCTTGTCTGTCTAGTCTTGTCTGTCTAGTCTTGTCTGTCTAGTCTTGTCTGTCTAGTCTTGTCTGTCTAGTCTTGTCTGTCTAGTCTTGTCTGTCTAGTCTTGTCTGTCTAGTCTTGTCTGTCTAGTCTTGTCTGTCTAGTCTTGTCTGTCTAGTCTTGTCTGTCTAGTCTTGTCTGTCTAGTCTTGTCTGTCTAGTCTTGTCTGTCTAGTCTTGTCTGTCTAGTCTTGTCTGTCTAGTCTTGTCTGTCTAGTCTTGTCTGTCTAGTCTTGTCTGTCTAGTCTTGTCTGTCTAGTCTTGTCTGTCTAGTCTTGTCTGTCTAGTCTTGTCTGTCTAGTCTTGTCTGTCTAGTCTTGTCTGTCTAGTCTTGTCTGTCTAGTCTTGTCTGTCTAGTCTTGTCTGTCTAGTCTTGTCTGTCTAGTCTTGTCTGTCTAGTCTTGTCTGTCTAGTCTTGTCTGTCTAGTCTTGTCTGTCTAGTCTTGTCTGTCTAGTCTTGTCTGTCTAGTCTTGTCTGTCTAGTCTTGTCTGTCTAGTCTTGTCTGTCTAGTCTTGTCTGTCTAGTCTTGTCTGTCTAGTCTTGTCTGTCTAGTCTTGTCTGTCTAGTCTTGTCTGTCTAGTCTTGTCTGTCTAGTCTTGTCTGTCTAGTCTTGTCTGTCTAGTCTTGTCTGTCTAGTCTTGTCTGTCTAGTCTTGTCTGTCTAGTCTTGTCTGTCTAGTCTTGTCTGTCTAGTCTTGTCTGTCTAGTCTTGTCTGTCTAGTCTTGTCTGTCTAGTCTTGTCTGTCTAGTCTTGTCTGTCTAGTCTTGTCTGTCTAGTCTTGTCTGTCTAGTCTTGTCTGTCTAGTCTTGTCTGTCTAGTCTTGTCTGTCTAGTCTTGTCTGTCTAGTCTTGTCTGTCTAGTCTTGTCTGTCTAGTCTTGTCTGTCTAGTCTTGTCTGTCTAGTCTTGTCTGTCTAGTCTTGTCTGTCTAGTCTTGTCTGTCTAGTCTTGTCTGTCTAGTCTTGTCTGTCTAGTCTTGTCTGTCTAGTCTTGTCTGTCTAGTCTTGTCTGTCTAGTCTTGTCTGTCTAGTCTTGTCTGTCTAGTCTTGTCTGTCTAGTCTTGTCTGTCTAGTCTTGTCTGTCTAGTCTTGTCTGTCTAGTCTTGTCTGTCTAGTCTTGTCTGTCTAGTCTTGTCTGTCTAGTCTTGTCTGTCTAGTCTTGTCTGTCTAGTCTTGTCTGTCTAGTCTTGTCTGTCTAGTCTTGTCTGTCTAGTCTTGTCTGTCTAGTCTTGTCTGTCTAGTCTTGTCTGTCTAGTCTTGTCTGTCTAGTCTTGTCTGTCTAGTCTTGTCTGTCTAGCCTTGTCTGTCTAGTCTTGTCTGTCTAGTCTTGTCTGTCTAGTCTTGACTGTCTAGTCTTGTCTGTCTAGTCTTGTCTGTCTAGTCTTGTCTGTCTAGTCTTGTCTGTATAGTATTCTCTGTCTAGTCTTACCTATCTAGTCTTGTCTGATATTTTCTAGCCTTGTCTGCTTTTATCTAGTCTTGTCTACGATTTTATAACTTTGTCTGATCTTGTTTGGCCCTGTTTGTTCTCGTCTGTTCTTCTCCAATCTTATTTGGTCTCTATTCTGGATTTTTTTATGCGCATGCGTCAATTTCCGCCATGTTTTTCGGGCACTTTTTGACGTATAACCAGTGAAAACACCAAATGTGCTCGAAACTTTCATATTCCCGCCTATGAATTCATAATATGTCAGATTGCCAGACATATTTTGACAACGAATTTCTAATTGAAAACAGAAACAATTTTGAAAAGTGTCAAGTTTGACAAGCCTCCCTTTATTTATTTCGTAAAATTAGTTTCAGATAAGTTCTTGTCAAATTTTGACAGGACTGGTAAGAAAATGACAATTATAAACGATCAAATGGCATAAATCAAATGTGTCATATCTGACATTTATTTATATAATTTCTATTCCGTTTAGTGAAAAGCTGACAGATGACTTAAAAATATTTCGCGTTAGAATCTTCTCTTTTGACAGATCAAATGACAAAGTTTTTCAAAGTTTGAAATGCTCAAATATGTTTTGCATAGAAGTAACGAATAGACCTTTTCATAGTTGAAATTTTTTTGTGCGCATGTATCAATTTCCGCCATGTCTTTCGGGCACTTTTTGACGTATAATCAGTGAAAATACAATAATGTATTTATTATATTCATTTTGATGTGCGAGTAGATAAAAAGCATGCGTCGATTTCCGCGATGTTTTCGGGCACTTTTTTTACCTATAACCAGTGTATATAACAAAATGTGATAGAAACTTTCATATTCCAGCGTTCTAAACAAGGCGGACGCGCATGCGCATAACTAACAGTAAAAAGGTGAATTGGAATTCAGGTTTGATTATAAAAATGAGACAGTAGTTGTTATATAGTTGAAGCATATATTTCTAGGTAGCAGGTACACTTAAGTTGAATAAGATTGTTTGTTTCGAAATAGACGTGACGTTCGAAATTTTTGCGAGTTTTCGTTGCAACACGTGATTTTCGGAACAGCCGATAGTTCGTTTCTCGAACGCAAAAACTTAAACAGTTTACACCAGAGCAAATGCACAATAAAATTACCTAAATAATGATTAGTCCTTATAATTAACTGTACGTATATTAGCTTAAAATCTATTTACAAGCGTATTACATTTGCCTAAAGCAAATCTCTAAAGTATTTACAAGATAATTAAGTTTTAAATCAAAGAATTAAAATAAAATCACATTCACACAATTTTTGTTTTGTTTAAATAGAAAATTAATTAATAATTAGCGAAAATACTGTATAATATTGCAACGTGGAGATTCCGATAATTTTAAAAATTGGTTTCAAATCCTCGATAAATGCTCGTACGAGTTTTAATTTTAAGTACCTAGTTTTTTTTTTGTTATAAGATGGCACCAAATCGATATGTATTAAACTATTTAAGTAACCTGTATACATTTGTTAAACTAAATGATTGTAACAGAAACCCCAACGCCGGGGCAGATTAAATATACAAGAGAAACGACACACAATTAAATAGTATAAATATTATACATATACAACGTTCAAGGGGGTTTGTTTGGGGTTTCTGTTGCAGTATTTAGAAAAAAAGTTTTGTGTTCAGCCTTCGTCTCTAGTTTGGGGCGAGTGTTAAAACCTCGTAGAAACTAAAAAAAAAACAACTTTTCTTTCAAGACTCAGTTTGAATGAAGCTTTCGAAAATGAAGCTTTCGAAAATTTCGGTCTGTAATGGAATAATTTATTTAGTTTATAATTTAGAAATAAATACTATAATTTAACGTTTTTGCGCGAACTCGCGTAAACTTTCTTTGCGACTATACAATTATATAAAAAATAAATAATACACGGAGACTTCTAGCTACTCAAAAAAGCAAAACTTAAAAATAATTTCAAAAAAAAATCCTTCGTTTCCCTCCTGCTGTATTTTTTGTTTCGTTTCTGTTTTGCATACAAATATCTGATTCAGTCTTCTTTGGTAAAAAGGTAATTATTTTAATTAAAAATAAAAATTAAAAAGAGACGCGTGGACCATGCCAATCTTTTTTCAGCGCTTCGCCAGCACAAGTCACACCGTTTGCTTTTCTTCTGCTTGCTATCACCACCCTCTTCAACTCTTGTTGTGTGGTCGGTGGTGTCTTCTATATCTTCGGCACTGCTGCAACGAACAACAAGACTCCGGAGAATTCATATTTAACGTGTGATTCCGCTGCGACTTTAACATCTTATGGCACATCGTCTTGTTACACCTCGGCCTTTCACACAATGTTGCTCCACTCTAGAAACAACAAAAAAACACAAACATTAACAATCACATTTTAAATAAACATTATAACTAAATCGCCTAAATTTAAAGGAATCTATTTCAAAATTGCCTAACAAGGTTCCATTAGTGCCAAACAAAACCTAACCTAAGCTAACAAGGTTCTATCAGTGCCTAACAGGATTCTATCAGTACCTCACAAGGTTATATCAGGGTCTAACAAGGTTTTATAATCCCACAACATAGCTTCATAGTTTTTTTCCCGAAGGGTTTAACAATGTTTCATAAGGATCTATCACAGTTTCAGTAAGTTTTAATAAGGTCTCAAAATGAGATAACGAGGTTCTATGAAGTTCTAGCAAAGCTTTCATAAAGGTCTAGCAAGGTTTCATAATTCTTGAACAAGGCATTATATTGGTTAAACAAGGTTTCATATGGTTCCAGTGAGTTTTAATAAGGTGTCAAAATGAAATAACGAGGTTTTATTATGGCCCTGCAAGTCATCATAATGGTCTAACAAGGTTTCATATGGATCTATTACGGTTTCATTTAGTTTTAATAAGGTTTCAAAATGAGATAACAAGGTTTTATGACGTTCTAGCAAAGCTTTTATAACGGCCTAGCAAGGTTCCAAAATTCTTGAACAAGGCATACTATTGGTTGAACAAAGTATCATATGAGTCTAACAAGGTTTCATAAGGATCTTTTACGGTTCCAGTGAGTTATTCCAGTTTACGGTTCCTATGAAACCTTGTTATACCCTTATGAAGAATTGCAGGGACATCATAAAACCTTGTTATTTCATTTTGACACCTTATTCAAACTTTAGTAAGGTATTAAAATGAAATAACAAGGTTTTATGATGGCTTTGCAAGTCTCCATAAGGATCTAACAAGGTTTCATAGGGATCTATCAGGGTTTCATTGAGTTTTAATAAGGTCTCAAAATGAGATAATGAGGTTTTGGGAAGTTCGGGCTAAGCTTTCATAAGGGTTTAGCAAGGTTTCAAAATTCTTGAACATGGCGTACTATTGGTTAAACAAAGTTTCATATGAGTCTAACAAGCTTTCATGAGGATCTATTACGGTTCCAGTGAGTTATTACAGTTTACGGTTCCTATGAAACCTTGTTATATCCTTATGAAGAATTGCAGGGACATCATAAAACCTTGTTATTTCATTTTGACACCTTATTCAAACTTTAGTAAGGTATTAAAATGAAATAACAAGGTTTTATGATAGCCTTGCAAGTCTCCATAAGGATCTAACAAGGTTTCATAGGGATCTATCACGGTTTCATTGAGTTTTAATAAGGTCTCAAAATGAGATAACGAGGTTTTAGGAAGTTCTAGCAAAGCTTTCATAAGGGTCTAGCAAGAGTTCAAAATTCTTATACATGGCATACTATTGGTTAAACAAAGTTTCATGTGAGTCTAACAAGGTTTCACAAGGATCTATAACGGTTTCAGCGAGTTTTAATAAGGTGTGACGTTTTTTTTTTACGCGATTTTGTTGCGAAATTGTCGATAAGAGTGGACAATGTTACAGCGAATACATTCGGTGCAAAATTTTGTCCTGCGAAATAATTTGTTGCTCAAGATGCCGGCGGACGAAAAAGGCTTGGAGACCCTGCGGAAGCGCCAGGAGGAGATCAAGAAATGCATCGACTCCATGCCCAGGGATTGCTCCATGAAATACGTCCAGAATCGATACTTTCCCGATAATAAACAATATTGTACTAGCATGTTGACGATGTTCAACTACCTGGAGCCGGCCAGACAGGACGAGCTCCGGAAGATCGCAAACGCCATCGTGACGCCGGGCAAGGGAATCCTCGCGGCCGACGAGTCGGTCGGCACGATGGGCAAGCGTCTCCAGGACATCGGGCTGGAGAACACAGAGGAGAACAGGCGCAAGTACCACCAACTGCTCTTCACCGTCGACAAGTCCATCGGCGACTCCATCTCCGGCGTCATCCTCTTCCACGAGACGCTCTACCAGAGAACCGACGACGACACACCCTTCGTCGAGCTGCTGAAGGAGAGGGGCATTATTCCCCGCATCAAGGTCGACACCGGCGTCGTACCGCTCTTGGGATGCGAAGATGAAGGAACCACACAGGGTCTGGATGATTTGGATAAACCCAGTACAAGAAGGACGGTTGCCACTTCGCCAAGGGGCGTTGCGTGCTCAAGATCAACGTGAACGCGCCCTCGTACACGGCGATCCTCGAGAACGCGAACGTGTTGGCACGTTACGCGACCATCTGCCAGATGAACGGCATCGTGCCGATCGTCGAGTCGGAGATCCTCCCCGACGGAGACCACGACATCGTGCGCTGCCAGAAGATCACCGAGACCGTGCTGAGACCCTTGCCCGGCGTCACGATGGCGTTCGCGATCTTCCGGAGCTCGTCCTGTCTGGCCGGCTCCAGGTAGTTGAACATCGTCGACATGCTTGTACAATATTGTTTATTATCGGGAAAGTATCGATTCTGGACGTATTTCATGGAGCAATCCCTGGGCATGGAGTCGATGCATTTCTTGATCTCCTCCTGGCGCTTCCGCAGGGTCTCCAAGCCTTTTTCGTCCGCCAGCATCTTGAGCAACAAATTATTTCGCAGGGCAAAATTTTGCACCGAATGTATTCGCTGTAACATTGTCCATTCTCATCGACAATTTAACAAACAACAAGAATCGCGGAAAAAAAAGCACGCTCTTCGTCTACAAGGCGCTCAACGACCACCACGTCTTCCTCGAGGACTCGCTGCTCAGGCTCAACATGGTCACGGGAGGAATGTCGCACGCCGTGAAGTTCAGTGCGGAGGAGGTGGGAAGGGCTACGGTTACGGCCTTGTCCAGGACTGTCCCGCCAGCCGTGCCTGGAATCACTTTCTTGTCTGAGGGACAGAGCGAAAAAGAAGCTTCTATTAATCTTAACGCCATCAATCTATTCTCTGGTAAGAAACCGTGGGCATTGAGTTTCAGTTTCGGACGCGCGCTGCAGGCTTCCGTTCTGAAGGCGTGGCAGCGCAAGGACGAGAGCGTCCCGGCCGCTCAAAGCGAACTCTTGCGTCGTGCTAAGGCTAATTCTGAGGTTGTGCTTGGTATCTACCAGGCGAGAACCGTCGGCGGATCGGCGGGAGGACTGGGACTGTTCGTCAAAGATCACACCTATTAATTGCCCATTTTTTACAGGATTTTAGATTTGTTTTTTTTTAAGGATAAAACGTTTTTTAGAGGAAGATTTTTATATGCAAGTTTAATCGTGAAAACTGATTACGATATCATGTTTAATTAATGTTTAATTGATTATTAATGATTAATGTTTAATTGATTGTTGAAATGAAATTGGATAATAAGGTTTCAAAGTGAAATAACTAGGTTTTATGATGGCCTTGCAAGTCTTCATAATGATATAACAAGGTTTCATAGGGATCCATCACGGTTTCATTGAGTTTTAGTAAGGTTTCAAAATGAGATAACAAGGTTTCATGACGTTCTAACAAAGCTTTCATAAGGGTCTAGCAAGGTTCCAAAATTCTTGAACAAGACATACTATTAGTTAAACGAAGTTTCATATGAGTCTAACAAGGTTTCATAAGGATCTATTAGGGTTCCAGTGAGTTATGCCAGTTAACGGTTCCTATGAAACCTTGTTATACCCTTATGAAAAATTGCATGACCACCATAAAACCTTGTTATTTCATTTTGACACCTTACTAAAACTTTAATAAGCTGTTAAAATGAAATAACTAGGTTTTATGATGGCCTTGCAAGTCTCTATAAGGGTCTAACAAGGTTCCATATGGATTTATCACGGTTTCATGGAGTTTTAATAAGGTCTCAAAATGGGATGACTACGTTTTAGGAAGTTCTAGCAAAGCTTTCATAAGGGTCTAGCAAGGTATCAAGATTCTTGAACAAGGCATATTGTTGGTTAAACAAAGTTTCATGTGAGTCTAACAAGGTTTCATAAGGATCTATAACGGTTTCATTGAGTTTTAGTAAGGTTTCAAAATGAGATAACAAGGTTTTTTGAGGTTCTAGCAAAGCTTTCATAAGGGTCTAGCAAGGTTCCAAAATTCTTGAACAAGGCATAACATTGGTTAAACAAAGTTGCATATGAGTCTAACAAGGTTTTATAAGGATGTATTACGGTTTCAGTGAGTTATTCCAGTTTACGGTTCCAATGAAACCTTGTTATACATTTATGAAGAATTGCAGGGCCATCATAAAACCTTGTTATTTTATTTTGACACCTTATTAAAACTTTAATACTGTGTCAAAATGAAATAAGAAGGTTTTGTCATGGCCTTGCAAGTCTCCATAAGGGTCTAACAAGGTTTCATAGGGATCTATCACGGTTTTACTGAGTTTTAATAAGGTCTCAAAATGAGATAACGTCGTTTTAGGAAGTTCTAGCAAAGCTTTTATAAGAGTCTAGCAAGGTTCCAAAATTTTTGAACAAAGCGTACTATTGGTAAAACAAAGTTTCATATGAGTCTAACAAGATCTCATAAGGATCTATTATGGTTCCAGTGAGTTATTCCAATTTACGCTTCCTATGATACTTTGTTATACCCTTATGAAGAATTGCAGGGCTATCATAAAACCTTGTTTCATTTTGACACCTTATTAAAACTTTAGTAAGGTGTCAAAATGAAATAACAAGGTATTATGATGAACTTGCAAGTCTCCATAAGGGTCTAACACGGTTTCATAGGGATCTATCACGGTTTCATTGAGTTTTAATAAGGTCTCAAAATGGGATGACTTGATTTTAGAAAGTTCTAGCAAATCTTTTATAAGGGTCTAGAAAGGTTTCAAAATCCTTGAACATGGCATACTATTAGTTAAACAAAGTTTCATGTGAGTCTATCAAGGTTTTATAAGGATCTATAACGGTTTCAGTGAGTTTTAATAAGGTTTCAAGGTAAAATAACTAGGTTTTATGATGGCCCTGCAAGTCTCCATAAGGCTATAACAAGGTTTCATTTGGATCTATTACGGTTTCATTGAGTTTTCGTAAGGTTTCAAAATGAGATAACAATGTTTTATGACGTTCTAGCAAAGTTTTCATAAGGGTCTAGCATGGTTCCCAAATTCTTGAACAAGGCATACTATTGGTTAAACAATGTTTCATCTGAGTATAACAAGGTTTCATAAGTGTATTACGGTTCCAGTGAGTTTTCCAGTTTACGGTTCCTATAAAACCTTGTTATACCAGTAGGGAAAGATCCTTCGTTCTAGGCCACTCCTCCTCCTCCAACGTCCTCTGACCTTGACCTCGGCACTTCCGGTTTCCGGTTTTTAATAGTTTGGAGCAGGGGTGAGCAACCTTTTTAATCAACGGGCCAATTTAAATTTTAAAAATTTTTGGCGGGCCGCACATAAAGTGACACTTATTAATATTTTACAAAACTTTATTTATAATAAGCATTAGAATAAAAAACCATAAATTTTAAAAAAAGTAAAGATTTCATATACAAATTTTAATACAAAATAAAAACAAACAAGAAAAGAACAGAAAAACGATTTTACTTGAAATTTTTAATTTTGTTTTTTTGATACAAGCTGATCAATATCAGCCGGAATTGAAGAGGTAGCAGCTACACGTACGCAGCTTTCTAATCGGGTATCGTTTAGTCTTGATCGGTAGTCATTTTTTATTAATTTCATGGTTGAAAATAATTGTTCGCAAACATACGTACTTCCGAACAGAGACATTTGCCTTGCATTTTTAGTCAAAAGCGGAAATTTTTCTTGGCGAGGAAAACATTTTCATAGAAACCGCTGTCTTCTCAGCTTTAAACATTTTGAATCGTAATTGAAATTCGTTGATTAAAATGTCTATATATTCTGCGTATTTTTGAGAAGTAGTAACGTTTTCATTTTCTAAATGTGGAAAGTGAGACACCTTATTCTGCAAAAGATGCTGTTTCCACAATTTTAATTTGCGCTCAAAGCCCTGAATTTTTTAATACAAATTGTGAATAAACTGTCCTTTGCCTTGAAGTTCCACATTAAGATCATTGAGATGCTGAGTCATGTCGATAAGAAACCCAAAATCGCACATCCATTCTTTATTATCAAAATGAGGAAAGGCATATTCCTTCATATCCAAGAACAATTGTATTTCGCTTTTTAAGTTGTATACTCTTTTTAACATTGCACCTCTACTAAGCCAACGTACTTCTGTATTAAAAACCACGTCGCCATATTCAGTTTCTAATTCTTTCAGGAATTCTTTAAATTCACGGTGATTTAACGCGCGCAACTTTATAAAATTGCTTTAATTATTGGTACTGTGACATGTGGCAAACTCAATCTTTTCGCACACAAATTTTCCTGGTGAATTATGCAATGGTTAACGAATATTTCCCTCCCTGTGGACTTCTTAATGTCTTGAAATAGCCTTCCCGATACTCCTACCTTCATGCTTGACATTGCTCGTGCTCCATCTGTCGATATACCAATAATCTTTTCTAATAAAATTGAAAACTTTTCCAACACAGACTTAAGTTCATCGTACAGGTCTTTGCCGGTTGTAGTCCCTTTCATTGGAATCAGTGAACACAATTCTTCGGTAATATTAAATTTGGTGTCAATACCACGTAAAAATATAGCCAGTTGTGCTGTATCGCTAATGTCGCAACTCTCATCAAGTGCCAAAGAACAGTATTCGAATTTTGCAATACGTTCACGAAGCGTTGTTGCTATGTTCAATTCTTCTTGCAATGGTGAATCTTGATAAACTAATGTTTGAAATAATATTTATTTTATCAGGAAATGCTATTTCTGCAACAGCAGTCAGACATTCTTTTATCATCTCTCCATCCGCAAAGGGTTTCAACAAAGACTGACAACAAAACTAGCCTTTACTGCTGAATTTGATAAAATAGCTTGATTTTTAAAAATAGCCTGTTGTTTTCCCAAATTTTTCTCCATTTGATTAAACTTATCTATCCGGAGTTGTCCTGTTAAGTTTTTATATCGTTGTTCATGTTTTGTATCGTAATGCCTTTTTAGGTTATATTCTTTTAATGTCGACACAGTCTCTGAACATATTAAGCATACAGCTTTATCTTTGACGAAAGTGAAAAAATAATCAAATTTCCACTTTTCTTGGAATTGCCTGTGCTCATCCGCAACCTTCCGTTTTTTGTTTGATTTTCCGACATGCTATTATGGATTAAAAATTTGAAAGTTAAAAAAAATTGTAGGAAAACTTAATTGAATAAAAGAACTCTAATATTACCTTTTTGGCAATAATATTGCACTCACGCCTTTCAAGAAACACAAGAAGTGCTAAAATTGAGTCGTGTGAAGTTGGCCCCAAATTTTTGAATAATTAAATTTTTTTTAGAGTTCTGGCAAGATTTCGAATAGTTCTAGAGTTCTTGCTTGAAAATTGCAATAGTTCCGGAAAATTTCGGGCAGAAATCGAGCAAAACAATTTGGGGGCCAACTTCACGCAGCCCCCTGTAATGTAATATTCCAGTTCTTTATATAGAGTTCTACAGTTCTCAATCGATAATGCATATAGTTCTACTTTTTTTTTTTTCAAAATTTTGTAATTTTTGAAAAATTAAAAAAAATCTGATAATGGCTTTCGATTGTACTAAGGCAGATAAACAAAAAATGCTTATTAGACATTTTTGTAAAATCAATATTTATAAATTTATTTATAAAAAACTTTCGACGAAGATAAAAAAAAAAATACAAGAGTTTTGATAACAGTTATGAGTAGCCCCCGAAGAGTTCTAAACAAATAACCAATACAATTTCTTTGTCAAACCAATATTAAAGAAGTTATAAGCAAATACGAGGCGCAAAATTTTTGAAAACTACAAAATTCCAAAAAAAAAAAAAAAACCTTGACTTCTGTTAAGAGTCCTAGGTAGCCCCTGGAGAGTTCTGAACAAATCTCTTTTATAATCTCCATGTCCGACCAATATTAAAGAAGTTATAAGCAAAAACGAGGCGCAATTTTTTTGAAAATTACAGAATTCGAAAAAAAAAATGTTTTTCATGAGTTCTGTTCAGAGTTCTGGGTAGTCCCTCGAGAGTTCTGAACAAATCTCTTTTATAATTACCATGTCCGACCAATATCAAAGAAGTTATAAGCAAAAACGAGACGAGACGCAAAATTTTTGAAAATTACAGACTTCGAAACAATTTTTTTTCTATGAGTTCTGTTCAGAGTTCTGGGTAGCCCCTCGAGAGTTCTGAACAAATCTCTTTTATAATTACCATGCCCGACCAATATTAAAGAAGTTATAAGCAAAAGCGAGGCGCAAAATTAAAAAAAATTACAGAATTCAAAAAAAAAAATGTTTCATGAATTTTGATATGAGTTCTGAGTAGCCCCCGGAGAGTTCTGAACAAATAACCTATACAATTTCTGTGTCAAACCAATATTAAAGAAGTTATAAGCAAAAGCGAGGCGCTAATTTTTTGAAAATTTTAGAATTTTCAATTATTTTTTTCAAAATTTGTTTTTTACATGAGTTCTGTTAAGAGTTCTGGGTTGCCCCTCGAGAGTTCTGAACAAATCTCTTTTATAACTTCTTTTAAAAAATTTCGAATTCTGATATTTTCAAAAAATTAGCGCCTCGCTTTTGCTTATAACTTCTTTAATATTGGTTTGACAAAGAAATTGTATTGGTTATTTGTTCAGAACTCTCCGGGGGCTACTCAGAACTCTTATCAGAACTCTTGTATTATTTTATTTTTTATCTTCGTCGAAAGTTTTTTATAAATAAATTTATAAATATTGATTTTACAAAAATGTCTGATAAGCATTTTTTGTTTATCTGCCTTAGTACAATCGAAAACCGTTATCAGATTTTTTTTAATTTTTCAAAAATTAAAAAATTTTGAAAAAAAAAGTAGAACTATATTCATTATCGATTGAGAACTCTAGAACTCTATATAAAGAACTGGAATATTACATCAGAACTCTTTTTCCTGAAAAAATAGGGGGCTTCGTGAAGTTGGCCCCCAATTTGTTTTTCTCGATATCTGCCCGAAATTCCCCGGAACTATTGCAATTTTCAAGCAAGAACTCTAGAACTATTCGAAATCTTGCCAGAACTCTAAAAAAATTTAAATTTTTCAAAATTTCGGGGGCCAACTTCACACGACTCTAAAATTGCTAGTTAACAGCTTAGCAGTCTGACTGATTGTGTGACAGAGCAAACGCAAAGAAGCGCAGACGCGGCGCGTTCGTATTGCATGTTTGTACAGGTCGCCGACAAGTGAGTATTTCGTCACAAAAAATCGCACAGACGCAGCGCGTTCGTATTGCATGTTTAAACAAGTCGCCTACAAATGAGTAACTAGTCACAAAAAATTGTTTCGGTTTAGTATGTACTACCATTTTATTATAATTATTTTTATAACAATATATTTATGGGAGAAAGTCGATAAAATAAATTCAATTTTAGAAATGCTTGGCGGGCCGCAAAAGCGTGTTTAACGGGCCGCAAGTGGCCCGCGGGCCGCGGGTTGCTTATCCCTATTTTGGAGAGTTGTGGAGTTATTTTGTGTAGCTTCAATAATCTATTTAAATTTACTTGTTTGTGTCGCGGATCTCAAGAATAATGTATAAACAGTTCTCACCACTGTTTCGATATCTCTTGTAGCTTTTTCTATTTTCCATGCACCCGAAATACATAAATTTTCTCGGTATACAACGCAATGTTGTTTTACCAAATGTGGTACATTCTGCTTTAATTTAGCTGCTAAACTATGTCCTTTTCCAAGCATTACGGATGCGCCATGAGATGTAAACATAACCAGCTTTTGCAAATTAATTTTGTTATCTTCATGAAATTGTAAAATTGAAAAAAAAATGAAGAGGAATAACGATTCCTTAATTGGATTTTCACACCGAAAACAGTTTTATATTGATCAGATTTTTTTGAACTTAATTTTCTAAAATATAAAATTAATTATTTGGTTATTGAAATGTCTGTGGTTAAAGTACGAAAATGTGCCATTTTAATTTCATTCATTAATTCAGTTTTTACAGCAGTATTCACCACTTCCAAAAATTATAAAACGTAGTTTCTACTACGCCAACTTTCTAGAATACGGACGTATTTTGATATGTGCTTATTTATTTCTTGAAACGAAAGTAAAGATATGTTCATTTTAATTGCAAATAATAGATTATCAATTTAAATTTTTTAATATAAATTTCATATGCATATATTTTCTGCACAAAATAAAATTGTGCGCGCGAATATTTTTCATGTGCGCTATGTTTAAAAGTTATGTGCGCGCGCACAGCTTAGAGGGAACATATGGAAATCGGGAAAAAATTGTATAGTGCAATAGTGAAATAATCTGGCGGAACATATAATAGTTGTAAGAGACGATCTTATTATGTTTGAAGAACTCGAGGAAGAAGGTCTGTTTGAAGAAGTCGAAGAATCTGTATTACAATCATACGACGAATCTGCATTGGAATCAGACGACGAATACCATCCAGATAAAAAAGGTCGAAAATCGAAAGATCATGTTTTAGAGAATCAACATTCCGCTTGATTATAAAATAAAGGTGGTTAATTTGGCGAAAGAGCACCCAAAATGGAGCCTCAAAAGTCTGCAAAGAAACGGATGTACCCGTCTTAAGAAAAAAATTCTGGGAAGAAAATTAAAAGTTCCTAATTGCACGACACAAAAGATTACTACAGAAGATTTCTATAATACTCTATTTGCAATGCAGATAACGTAGAAATTAAGAGAGTAAAAAAAAAGAAATTGAAAATTTCCTGCATGATTTTTTCAAAATTCCTTTTCCCGCTAAAAAAAAAACAGTTATTACAACTAATTCCAAAATAAACAATATTCAAGACACATGCATTTGCAAAAAATATGAAATATTTGAAGAAAAAAACGCAAGCCCGCTGGCGGGTTCGAACCGGCGACCTCACGCTTTCGAAGCGCGACTGTAACCGTTGCGCCACTCGTGTGTTGAATTTGTGTTAACGTATGATACAGACGAACGCACGAAAAATAATTAATTTCTCAATTAATTAATTTCTCGGAAACGGATGAGTATTGTGTCTTACTACTTGCACCTGTTATACTACTGGTCATCACCTACGTGTGTACTAAAAATGAATCGAATCGGTGATTTCCTTATCATACGGTCCCCTTGTGAGCTAATGGTAGCGACCAAAGACGAAAAGTGTTGACATAAAGCACTGAGTTCTTTTAAAATTGAAGACAAAAGTTCGAAATTTATTTCAAATTCAATGTTGTTGTTTTACTTTTTAAACAAAATTTGGAAATTGAATCATTTTTATCTTGATTAAAATATTCAATTAATGATTCGTAATTTGTAATAATTGCTTTTATTGCAAAATGTCGTCACAACCTCCTCACCTCATTAATAGTTTGGAGAGTTGTGGAGTTATTTTGTGTAGCTTCAATAATCTCTTTACATTTACTTGTTTTTATCTCAAGAATAATGTATAAACAGTTCTCACCACTGTTTCGATACCTCTTGTAGCTTTTTCTTTTTTCCATGCATCCGAAATACATACATTTTCTCGGTATACAACGCAATGTTGTTTTACCAAATGTGGTACATTCTGCTTTAATTTAGCTGCTAAACCATTTCCTTTTCCAAGCATTACGGATGCGCCGTGAGATGTAAACATAACCAGCTTTTGCAAATAAATTTGGTTATCTTCATGAAATTGTAAAATTGCAAAAAAAATGAAGAGGAATCGCTTGTCCTTGGATTCTCACACCGAAAACAGTTTTATATTGATCAGATTTTTTTTAACTTAATTTTCTAAAATATAAAATTAATTAATTGGTTATTGAAATGTCTGTGCTTAAAGTACGAAAATGTGCCATTTTAATTTAATTCAATAATTCAGTTTTTACAACAGTATTCACCACTTCCAAAAATTATAAAACGTAGTTTTTACTACGCCAACTTTCTAGAATACGGACGTATTTTGACATGTGCTTATTTATTTCTTGAAACGAAAGTAAAGATATGTTCATTTTAATTGCAAATAATAGATTTTCAATTTGTTAATATAAATTTCATATGCATATATTTTCTGCACAAAATAAAATTGTGCACGCGAATATTTTTCATGTGCGCTATGTTTAAAAGTTATGTGCACGCGCACAGCTTAGAGGGAACACTGTTTATCGCGGTTTCATTTAGTTTTAATAAGGTCTCAAAATGAGATAACAAGGCTTTATGAAGTTCTAGCAAAGCTTTCATAAGCGTCTAGCAAGGTTTTAAAATTCTCGAACAAGGCATACTATTGGTTAAACAAAGTTTCATATGAGTCTAACAAGGTTTCCTAAAGATCTATTACGCTATCAGTGAGTTTTAGTAAGGTGTCAAATTGTAATAACAAGGTTTTAAGTAGGCCCTGCAAGTCTTCATAAGGGTCTAATAAGGTTTTATAGGTATCTATCACGGTTTGAGTTTCAATAAGGTCTGAAAATGAGATAACAAGGTTTTATGAAGTTCTAGTAAAGCTTTCCTAAGGGTCTAGCAAGGTTTCAACACTCTTGAACAAGGCATAATATTGGTTAAACAAGGTTTCATAAGGGTCTAACAAGGTTTCATAAGGATCTATCACGCTTTCAGCGAGTTTTAATATGGTTTCAAAATGAGATAACAAGGTTTAATGAAGGCTTTGCACGTTTTCAAAAGGGTTGTCAACAAGGTTTTATATGGATCTATCATGGTATCAAATAAAAAGGTCGTTAAGACGTTTTAAAGCACTTTAAAAAGGTCTCACGATGAGAGAACAAGGCTTTATGAAGTTCTAACAAAGCTTTATAAGGGTCTAGCAAGGTTTCAAAATTCTTAAACAAAGTTTCATAGGGACTAACAAGGTTTCAACGGTAGATCCTCATTACAATGAATTGCATTTAGGTTTCAATGAGTTTTAATACGGAGTCAAAATGAGATAACAAGGTTCGATGAAGTTCTAGCAAGCTTTCATTAGATTTTAACGTAAGTCATAGGTTTTTTGAAGGTATAATTGAATAATAATTGAAATATGTACCTTGCATTTGCATGTGACACATTTATATTCTCCAAGGGTGGCGATAAAGGGATGGAACTTTTGTCCATCTTCGTAGGGCGCTAGGGTGTTGGAAGGGTTCCTGCATCCGCCCTCCTGTAGGATTTGTTGCGCCGATTTGGTGGGTTTGAGGTGTTTAACGTGTTCGATTTCAGTCGGTTTGGTGATGGCGTCACCTAACAAAGTTCCGTTTTCAGAAGCTCTCATGGCTTCGGTCTCGCAATTTTTGCAACACTGCTTTTCGTTACCTTTCCTGGTGCATTTGACCTCGGTGCCTTCGCAAGCGCACTCGGTGCAGCTATCGAAGCCGTTCGGGATCAGGAACGGGTGGAATTTGCTGCCGGAGGAATAGAATTTGCCGCCGAACGTGCAGCCGCTGGGGATGAGCTCTTGGGATTTAGAGCCGTTGGCGCAGACGGGGCAACATTCGCCCGGGTTTCGGATTTTGACGTTGTCGGTGCAGTGGAGTTCGGGGCAAGTGGTCGTGTCGCATTTCGAGTTGCCGTTTTGGCAATAGCACATTGTGCAGGGGTCTTGGTTCGAGGTCCAGGAAGCTTCTTCTTTGTAGAAACGGCCTTCGTGCAAGCAGGCTGCGCTCGGCGGCACGTCGGAATCGAACGGAGTGCGGACGTCATTGTCTGTGTAATGCGGAAGACAGCTTAATGGCACTTTTACCTAAAAATAAATACATTTAATTTTAGATTTAACAATCTCTTCGTTTTATTACGACACTAAATCTAATTCCTGTTTAATATTTTTTAAATGTTTACCTGTTTTAAAGTAGCGGCGAGCAGCGTGGCGTTCTTGCTGTGTCTTTCTTTGACTTTGATAAAGCAAACGCCGGAGTCGAGCCTGTTGAGTTCTTCGTATCGGAGTGCTTCAGTGGGACTGCCCTCGACTTGGCTGCCTTGAATTTCGCCCAAGTAGCGGGAAATAACTGGAGCGCCAGGGGCGATCATTGGTAGAAATTCTAAATATAACTCGAGTTGTCTGTCTTGGTTACCGAGACCAGCGAGAGATACGTCATAATGTATATTGCAGTCATTATCTACATTAATCCAAGCCATACCCACGGCCGAAGTCGGCAACGAGTAATCTTCGCGTTTTAATAGAACCGGCGCTGACGCGTCTCTCGCATCTGCCACTAGGCGAGGAGATAATCTACCTCGAATCAAACTGCTTTCCGTTTGGGTAATAACATTAACAGCTAAATTTCCCGAGTATAAAGACTCCAACACCTTTGGACCTATCTTATCCACAGTTCCATTAGCCCAACCCTTCCTATCAACAACATTAAAAAACGGAGTTAAATCTTCCAGCTCCATTTTCCTCTTCGTACTAACATCGACCAAAGTAACATAAATAGGATTGCTGTTATGATTCCTATAACTATGCAATTCGTCCATCTGGATATTATAAACTAAAGATCCTTCGTTGTTCAAAAACAACCAAGCAAGACCAGAAGTTCCATAGTTGTTATTCCCTGTGGAAGAGAGAGTCGTTTGGAACAGTTCGCAAGTTGCTTTGGTCATAACACTTCCAGATAATCTCAACGCCGTCGGATGCGAGACCGAAGAGACAGAAAGCACCAATTTCCCACGTGTTAAAAGTCTCAGATCGTTCGGCGACACGGGCGATTTAATCTCGACAACGTTCAATTCATGCGCTGGCTTATGGATCTTGACTCTCTCTTGTATGATAATTTGTTTCCTCTCGTCCGAAGACAGCGTTATATTAATAGCCACGTCGTTAGTTTCGTCCGAGGCGAAAACGCCGTTGAAGATGATCGCGACGTGAATGGAGGGTGTTGTGGTCGACGTGGAAACTATCGCCGTTCCGCCAGCGCCGGCCATCATCACCCTATCAGTTCCAGGCGCTGGTTCCAACAACGAACTGAACAATTCCGTTCCTAAAGCCACATATTTCGTTATCTGTCCGCTGAGCATGAACTCAGCTTGGTGCTTAACGCCCCAAACCAACACCACATACAACCTCCCGTCTTTTAACAACTTTCTGTAATCTCTGGGCAATCGTCTCCAAACTCCGCAAACCTTCCTAGTCGCGTTTTGGTAATTGGAGTTTACAATTCCCCCCGTTCCGGACAAGACGATCTCTTCTAAGATATTGTCGTCCTGGTCGACGAATTGAAGAGATCGCGGTCGCGCCGCTTTATCAGAGATATAAAACGAGAAATACAAGTTTTTCTTTTGGAAGGTAAATCGCCCAGTCGCCACAACATTGTTCTTATTATCATTCGGGATCGGTTTCATGTCGTCGTTCTTCAAAACCAAGGATGAACGCCCCGTTAACAAAGCTGCGTAATCTGTGTTAAAAACAAAGAAAATAATTAGTTGAGGTATAACACACCACAATCGTCAACTTACGTTTCGTGCTCTTTTCCTCATCTTCGACGATATTTTGTGGAACAACGTCGTGGATTTCTTCACCTGCGCAAAAAAAAAAACGTTTAGATTAGATTACGAAAACAAGTTTATTTTGTGTTTATATTAGACAACGTCTGTTAATCCAGACGTGGCGCCAACTTGGAGCTTGTTCTAATCGGCGCCTCATTTATCGATTATTTGCGAAAAAAATTCGCAACTGAAACTTTCTATTTGCACGTCTTTTATCCGTACTTATTTCGATTTCTTCGCGACTCGCACAAATGGAACGGTGCGAAAGGAGGATTAATTCGATCCGGCCGTTAAAGGATAATTTATCGACAGCTAAAAGGAAGTTTATTCAATGTTTAATAACCAAACACGCGTATGCTTTTCACATTTAAATAGACGTTTCAAACTTTGCCAATTTAATGATATTCTTTGATATATGATCAAGCAAAAGTATACAAAGTCAATTAGATTAAAATACAGGGCCGTTCCTGAGTTATTAAACGCACATATGCCAAATGCTGGGATTTTTGTCTACTGCAGGGGTATCAAACATAGCATACATTAATTTCAACACCTAGACATGACCATTTATACTTATATAAATTTAGAAACGAAATTCAAAGAAGGGGTAAAAAAATTTGGAATTTCGTTTTTTTTACTTTTAAGGCTAAACCGAATGATTTATCTAAATTTGCAAAGAAAACTTTTTTGTAGACACCGACGTCTTACATACGCCGTTTCGGGTTACAGTTTTATATTTTGAAGCGTAGACGAGATATTTGCAAAATACCTTTGAAGCAAAAATTATTCCCCACGCCGCCCCCATTGGAGGCGGAGCGTTGAAATGTGGTCAAAAGGTACTTCATGCGGTGTATTCTTGTCTGTCTAGTCTTGTCTGCCTAATCTTGTCTGTCTAGTCTTGTCTGTCAAGTCTTGTCTGTCTAGTCTTGTCTGTCTAGTCTTGTCTGTCTAGTCTTGTCTGTCTAGTCTTGTCTGTCTAGTCTTGTCTGTCTAGTCTTGTCTGTCTAGTCTTGTCTGTCTAGTCTTGTCTGTCTAGTCTTGTCTGTCTAATCTTGTCTGTCTAGTCTTGTCTGTCTAGTCTTGTCTGTCTAGTCTTGTCTGTCTAGTCTTGTCTGTCTAGTCTTGTCTGACTAGTCTTGTCTGTCTAGTCTTGTCTGTCTAGTCTTGTCTGTCTAGTCTTGTCTGTCTAGTCTTGTTTGTCTAGTCTTGTCTGTCTAGTCTTGTCTGTCTAGTCTTGTCTGTCTAGTCTTGTCTGTCTAGTCTTGTCTGTCTAGTCTTGTCTGTCTAGTCTTGTCTGTCTAGTCTTGTCTGTCTAGTCTTGTCTGTCTAGTCTTGTCTGTCTAGTCTTGTCTGTCTAGTCTTGTCTGTCTAGTCTTGTCTGTCTAGTCTTGTCTGTCTAGTCTTGTCTGTCTAGTCTTGTCTGTCTAGTCTTGTCTGTCTAGTCTTGTCTGTCTAGTCTTGTCTGTCTAGTCTTGTCTGTCTAGTCTTGTCTGTCTAGTCTTGTCTGTCTAGTCTTGTCTGTCTAGTCTTGTCTGTCTAGTCTTGTCTGTCTAGTCTTGTCTGTCTAGTCTTGTCTGTCTAGTCTTGTCTGTCTAGTCTTGTCTGTCTAGTCTTGTCTGTCTAGTCTTGTCTGTCTAGTCTTGTCTGTCTAGTCTTGTCTGTCTAGTCTTGTCTGTCTAGTCTTGTCTGTCTAGTCTTGTCTGTCTAGTCTTGTCTGTCTAGTCTTGTCTGTCTAGTCTTGTCTGTCTAGTCTTGTCTGTCTAGTCTTGTCTGTCTAGTCTTGTCTGTCTAGTCTTGTCTGTCTAGTCTTGTCTGTCTAGTCTTGTCTGTCTAGTCTTGTCTGTCTAGTCTTGTCTGTCTAGTCTTGTCTGTCTAGTCTTGTCTGTCTAGTCTTGTCTGTCTAGTCTTGTCTGTCTAGTCTTGTCTGTCTAGTCTTGTCTGTCTAGTCTTGTCTGTCTAGTCTTGTCTGTCTAGTCTTGTCTGTCTAGTCTTGTCTGTCTAGTCTTGTCTGTCTAGTCTTGTCTGTCTAGTCTTGTCTGTCTAGTCTTGTCTGTCTAGTCTTGTCTGTCTAGTCTTGTCTGTCTAGTCTTGTCTGTCTAGTCTTGTCTGTCTAGTCTTGTCTGTCTAGTCTTGTCTGTCTAGTCTTGTCTGTCTAGTCTTGTCTGTCTAGTCTTGTCTGTCTAGTCTTGTCTGTCTAGTCTTGTCTGTCTAGTCTTGTCTGTCTAGTCTTGTCTGTCTAGTCTTGTCTGTCTAGTCTTGTCTGTCTAGTCTTGTCTGTCTAGTCTTGTCTGTCTAGTCTTGTCTGTCTAGTCTTGTCTGTCTAGTCTTGTCTGTCTAGTCTTGTCTGTCTAGTCTTGTCTGTCTAGTCTTGTCTGTCTAGTCTTGTCTGTCTAGTCTTGTCTGTCTAGTCTTGTCTGTCTAGTCTTGTCTGTCTAGTCTTGTCTGTCTAGTCTTGTCTGTCTAGTCTTGTCTGTCTAGTCTTGTCTGTCTAGTCTTGTCTGTCTAGTCTTGTCTGTCTAGTCTTGTCTGTCTAGTCTTGTCTGTCTAGTCTTGTCTGTCTAGTCTTGTCTGTCTAGTCTTGTCTGTCTAGTCTTGTCTGTCTAGTCTTGTCTGTCTAGTCTTGTCTGTCTAGTCTTGTCTGTCTAGTCTTGTCTGTCTAGTCTTGTCTGTCTAGTCTTGTCTGTCTAGTCTTGTCTGTCTAGTCTTGTCTGTCTAGTCTTGTCTGTCTAGTCTTGTCTGTCTAGTCTTGTCTGTCTAGTCTTGTCTGTCTAGTCTTGTCTGTCTAGTCTTGTCTGTCTAGTCTTGTCTGTCTAGTCTTGTCTGTCTAGTCTTGTCTGTCTAGTCTTGTCTGTCTAGTCTTGTCTGTCTAGTCTTGTCTGTCTAGTCTTGTCTGTCTAGTCTTGTCTGTCTAGTCTTGTCTGTCTAGTCTTGTCTGTCTAGTCTTGTCTGTCTAGTCTTGTCTGTCTAGTCTTGTCTGTCTAGTCTTGTCTGTCTAGTCTTGTCTGTCTAGTCTTGTCTGTCTAGTCTTGTCTGTCTAGTCTTGTCTGTCTAGTCTTGTCTGTCTAGTCTTGTCTGTCTAGTCTTGTCTGTCTAGTCTTGTCTGTCTAGTCTTGTCTGTCTAGTCTTGTCTGTCTAGTCTTGTCTGTCTAGTCTTGTCTGTCTAGTCTTGTCTGTCTAGTCTTGTCTGTCTAGTCTTGTCTGTCTAGTCTTGTCTGTCTAGTCTTGTCTGTCTAGTCTTGTCTGTCTAGTCTTGTCTGTCTAGTCTTGTCTGTCTAGTCTTGTCTGTCTAGTCTTGTCTGTCTAGTCTTGTCTGTCTAGTCTTGTCTGTCTAGTCTTGTCTGTCTAGTCTTGTCTGTCTAGTCTTGTCTGTCTAGTCTTGTCTGTCTAGTCTTGTCTGTCTAGTCTTGTCTGTCTAGTCTTGTCTGTCTAGTCTTGTCTGTCTAGTCTTGTCTGTCTAGTCTTGTCTGTCTAGTCTTGTCTGTCTAGTCTTGTCTGTCTAGTCTTGTCTGTCTAGTCTTGTCTGTCTAGTCTTGTCTGTCTAGTCTTGTCTGTCTAGTCTTGTCTGTCTAGTCTTGTCTGTCTAGTCTTGTCTGTCTAGTCTTGTCTGTCTAGTCTTGTCTGTCTAGTCTTGTCTGTCTAGTCTTGTCTGTCTAGTCTTGTCTGTCTAGTCTTGTCTGTCTAGTCTTGTCTGTCTAGTCTTGTCTGTCTAGTCTTGTCTGTCTAGTCTTGTCTGTCTAGTCTTGTCTGTCTAGTCTTGTCTGTCTAGTCTTGTCTGTCTAGTCTTGTCTGTCTAGTCTTGTCTGTCTAGTCTTGTCTGTCTAGTCTTGTCTGTCTAGTCTTGTCTGTCTAGTCTTGTCTGTCTAGTCTTGTCTGTCTAGTCTTGTCTGTCTAGTCTTGTCTGTCTAGTCTTGTCTGTCTAGTCTTGTCTGTCTAGTCTTGTCTGTCTAGTCTTGTCTGTCTAGTCTTGTCTGTCTAGTCTTGTCTGTCTAGTCTTGTCTGTCTAGTCTTGTCTGTCTAGTCTTGTCTGTCTAGTCTTGTCTGTCTAGTCTTGTCTGTCTAGTCTTGTCTGTCTAGTCTTGTCTGTCTAGTCTTGTCTGTCTAGTCTTGTCTGTCTAGTCTTGTCTGTCTAGTCTTGTCTGTCTAGTCTTGTCTGTCTAGTCTTGTCTGTCTAGTCTTGTCTGTCTAGTCTTGTCTGTCTAGTCTTGTCTGTCTAGTCTTGTCTGTCTAGTCTTGTCTGTCTAGTCTTGTCTGTCTAGTCTTGTCTGTCTAGTCTTGTCTGTCTAGTCTTGTCTGTCTAGTCTTGTCTGTCTAGTCTTGTCTGTCTAGTCTTGTCTGTCTAGTCTTGTCTGTCTAGTCTTGTCTGTCTAGTCTTGTCTGTCTAGTCTTGTCTGTCTAGTCTTGTCTGTCTAGTCTTGTCTGTCTAGTCTTGTCTGTCTAGTCTTGTCTGTCTAGTCTTGTCTGTCTAGTCTTGTCTGTCTAGTCTTGTCTGTCTAGTCTTGTCTGTCTAGTCTTGTCTGTCTAGTCTTGTCTGTCTAGTCTTGTCTGTCTAGTCTTGTCTGTCTAGTCTTGTCTGTCTAGTCTTGTCTGTCTAGTCTTGTCTGTCTAGTCTTGTCTGTCTAGTCTTGTCTGTCTAGTCTTGTCTGTCTAGTCTTGTCTGTCTAGTCTTGTCTGTCTAGTCTTGTCTGTCTAGTCTTGTCTGTCTAGTCTTGTCTGTCTAGTCTTGTCTGTCTAGTCTTGTCTGTCTAGTCTTGTCTGTCTAGTCTTGTCTGTCTAGTCTTGTCTGTCTAGTCTTGTCTGTCTAGTCTTGTCTGTCTAGTCTTGTCTGTCTAGTCTTGTCTGTCTAGTCTTGTCTGTCTAGTCTTGTCTGTCTAGTCTTGTCTGTCTAGTCTTGTCTGTCTAGTCT
The DNA here is from genome assembly GCA_944588485.1 of Phosphuga atrata. NCBI lineage: Eukaryota > Metazoa > Arthropoda > Insecta > Coleoptera > Silphidae > Phosphuga > Phosphuga atrata. Next base: position 62,091,752 of record OX155900.1, read on the forward strand.
TGTCTGTCTAGTCTTGTCTGTCTAGTCTTGTCTGTCTAGTCTTGTCTGTCTAGTCTTGTCTGTCTAGTCTTGTCTGTCTAGTCTTGTCTGTCTAGTCTTGTCTGTCTAGTCTTGTCTGTCTAGTCTTGTCTGTCTAGTCTTGTCTGTCTAGTCTTGTCTGTCTAGTCTGTCTGTCTAGTCTTGTCTGTCTAGTCTTGTCTGTCTAGTCTTGTCTGTCTAGTCTTGTCTGTCTAGTCTTGTCTGTCTAGTCTTGTCTGTCTAGTCTTGTCTGTCTAGTCTTGTCTGTCTAGTCTTGTCTGTCTAGTCTTGTCTGTCTAGTCTTGTCTGTCTAGTCTTGTCTGTCTAGTCTTGTCTGTCTAGTCTTGTCTGTCTAGTCTTGTCTGTCTAGTCTTGTCTGTCTAGTCTTGTCTGTCTAGTCTTGTCTGTCTAGTCTTGTCTGTCTAGTCTTGTCTGTCTAGTCTTGTCTGTCTAGTCTTGTCTGTCTAGTCTTGTCTGTCTAGTCTTGTCTGTCTAGTCTTGTCTGTCTAGTCTTGTCTGTCTAGTCTTGTCTGTCTAGTCTTGTCTGTCTAGTCTTGTCTGTCTAGTCTTGTCTGTCTAGTCTTGTCTGTCTAGTCTTGTCCTGTCTAGTCTTGTCTGTCTAGTCTTGTCTGTCTAGTCTTGTCTGTCTAGTCTTGTCTGTCTAGTCTTGTCTGTCTAGTCTTGTCTGTCTAGTCTTGTCTGTCTAGTCCTTGTCTGTCTAGTCTTGTCTGTCTAGTCTTGTCTGTCTAGTCTTGTCTGTCTAGTCTTGTCTGTCTAGTCTTGTCTGTCTAGTCTTGTCTGTCTAGTCTTGTCTGTCTAGTCTTGTCTGTCTAGTCTTGTCTGTCTAGTCTTGTCTGTCTAGTCTTGTCTGTCTAGTCTTGTCTGTCTAGTCTTGTCTGTCTAGTCTTGTCTGTCTAGTCTTGTCTGTCTAGTCTTGTCTGTCTAGTCTTGTCTGTCTAGTCTTGTCTGTCTAGTCTTGTCTGTCTAGTCTTGTCTGTCTAGTCTTGTCTGTCTAGTCTTGTCTGTCTAGTCTTGTCTGTCTAGTCTTGTCTGTCTAGTCTTGTCTGTCTAGTCTTGTCTGTCTAGTCTTGTCTGTCTAGTCTTGTCTGTCTAGTCTTGTCTGTCTAGTCTTGTCTGTCTAGTCTTGTCTGTCTAGTCTTGTCTGTCTAGTCTTGTCTGTCTAGTCTTGTCTGTCTAGTCTTGTCTGTCTAGTCTTGTCTGTCTAGTCTTGTCTGTCTAGTCTTGTCTGTCTAGTCTTGTCTGTCTAGTCTTGTCTGTCTAGTCTTGTCTGTCTAGTCTTGTCTGTCTAGTCTTGTCTGTCTAGTCTTGTCTGTCTAGTCTTGTCTGTCTAGTCTTGTCTGTCTAGTCTTGTCTGTCTAGTCTTGTCTGTCTAGTCTTGTCTGTCTAGTCTTGTCTGTCTAGTCTTGTCTGTCTAGTCTTGTCTGTCTAGTCTTGTCTGTCTAGTCTTGTCTGTCTAGTCTTGTCTGTCTAGTCTTGTCTGTCTAGTCTTGTCTGTCTAGTCTTGTCTGTCTAGTCTTGTCTGTCTAGTCTTGTCTGTCTAGTCTTGTCTGTCTAGTCTTGTCTGTCTAGTCTTGTCTGTCTAGTCTTGTCTGTCTAGTCTTGTCTGTCTAGTCTTGTCTGTCTAGTCTTGTCTGTCTAGTCTTGTCTGTCTAGTCTTGTCTGTCTAGTCTTGTCTGTCTAGTCTTGTCTGTCTAGTCTTGTCTGTCTAGTCTTGTCTGTCTAGTCTTGTCTGTCTAGTCTTGTCTGTCTAGTCTTGTCTGTCTAGTCTTGTCTGTCTAGTCTTGTCTGTCTAGTCTTGTCTGTCTAGTCTTGTCTGTCTAGTCTTGTCTGTCTAGTCTTGTCTGTCTAGTCTTGTCTGTCTAGTCTTGTCTGTCTAGTCTTGTCTGTCTAGTCTTGTCTGTCTAGTCTTGTCTGTCTAGTCTTGTCTGTCTAGTCTTGTCTGTCTAGTCTTGTCTGTCTAGTCTTGTCTGTCTAGTCTTGTCTGTCTAGTCTTGTCTGTCTAGTCTTGTCTGTCTAGTCTTGTCTGTCTAGTCTTGTCTGTCTAGTCTTGTCTGTCTAGTCTTGTCTGTCTAGTCTTGTCTGTCTAGTCTTGTCTGTCTAGTCTTGTCTGTCTAGTCTTGTCTGTCTAGTCTTGTCTGTCTAGTCTTGTCTGTCTAGTCTTGTCTGTCTAGTCTTGTCTGTCTAGTCTTGTCTGTCTAGTCTTGTCTGTCTAGTCTTGTCTGTCTAGTCTTGTCTGTCTAGTCTTGTCTGTCTAGTCTTGTCTGTCTAGTCTTGTCTGTCTAGTCTTGTCTGTCTAGTCTTGTCTGTCTAGTCTTGTCTGTCTAGTCTTGTCTGTCTAGTCTTGTCTGTCTAGTCTTGTCTGTCTAGTCTTGTCTGTCTAGTCTTGTCTGTCTAGTCTTGTCTGTCTAGTCTTGTCTGTCTAGTCTTGTCTGTCTAGTCTTGTCTGTCTAGTCTTGTCTGTCTAGTCTTGTCTGTCTAGTCTTGTCTGTCTAGTCTTGTCTGTCTAGTCTTGTCTGTCTAGTCTTGTCTGTCTAGTCTTGTCTGTCTAGTCTTGTCTGTCTAGTCTTGTCTGTCTAGTCTTGTCTGTCTAGTCTTGTCTGTCTAGTCTTGTCTGTCTAGTCTTGTCTGTCTAGTCTTGTCTGTCTAGTCTTGTCTGTCTAGTCTTGTCTGTCTAGTCTTGTCTGTCTAGTCTTGTCTGTCTAGTCTTGTCTGTCTAGTCTTGTCTGTCTAGTCTTGTCTGTCTAGTCTTGTCTGTCTAGTCTTGTCTGTCTAGTCTTGTCTGTCTAGTCTTGTCTGTCTAGTCTTGTCTGTCTAGTCTTGTCTGTCTAGTCTTGTCTGTCTAGTCTTGTCTGTCTAGTCTTGTCTGTCTAGTCTTGTCTGTCTAGTCTTGTCTGTCTAGTCTTGTCTGTCTAGTCTTGTCTGTCTAGTCTTGTCTGTCTAGTCTTGTCTGTCTAGTCTTGTCTGTCTAGTCTTGTCTGTCTAGTCTTGTCTGTCTAGTCTTGTCTGTCTAGTCTTGTCTGTCTAGTCTTGTCTGTCTAGTCTTGTCTGTCTAGTCTTGTCTGTCTAGTCTTGTCTGTCTAGTCTTGTCTGTCTAGTCTTGTCTGTCTAGTCTTGTCTGTCTAGTCTTGTCTGTCTAGTCTTGTCTGTCTAGTCTTGTCTGTCTAGTCTTGTCTGTCTAGTCTTGTCTGTCTAGTCTTGTCTGTCTAGTCTTGTCTGTCTAGTCTTGTCTGTCTAGTCTTGTCTGTCTAGTCTTGTCTGTCTAGTCTTGTCTGTCTAGTCTTGTCTGTCTAGTCTTGTCTGTCTAGTCTTGTCTGTCTAGTCTTGTCTGTCTAGTCTTGTCTGTCTAGTCTTGTCTGTCTAGTCTTGTCTGTCTAGTCTTGTCTGTCTAGTCTTGTCTGTCTAGTCTTGTCTGTCTAGTCTTGTCTGTCTAGTCTTGTCTGTCTAGTCTTGTCTGTCTAGTCTTGTCTGTCTAGTCTTGTCTGTCTAGTCTTGTCTGTCTAGTCTTGTCTGTCTAGTCTTGTCTGTCTAGTCTTGTCTGTCTAGTCTTGTCTGTCTAGTCTTGTCTGTCTAGTCTTGTCTGTCTAGTCTTGTCTGTCTAGTCTTGTCTGTCTAGTCTTGTCTGTCTAGTCTTGTCTGTCTAGTCTTGTCTGTCTAGTCTTGTCTGTCTAGTCTTGTCTGTCTAGTCTTGTCTGTCTAGTCTTGTCTGTCTAGTCTTGTCTGTCTAGTCTTGTCTGTCTAGTCTTGTCTGTCTAGTCTTGTCTGTCTAGTCTTGTCTGTCTAGTCTTGTCTGTCTAGTCTTGTCTGTCTAGTCTTGTCTGTCTAGTCTTGTCTGTCTAGTCTTGTCTGTCTAGTCTTGTCTGTCTAGTCTTGTCTGTCTAGTCTTGTCTGTCTAGTCTTGTCTGTCTAGTCTTGTCTGTCTAGTCTTGTCTGTCTAGTCTTGTCTGTCTAGTCTTGTCTGTCTAGTCTTGTCTGTCTAGTCTTGTCTGTCTAGTCTTGTCTGTCTAGTCTTGTCTGTCTAGTCTTGTCTGTCTAGTCTTGTCTGTCTAGTCTTGTCTGTCTAGTCTTGTCTGTCTAGTCTTGTCTGTCTAGTCTTGTCTGTCTAGTCTTGTCTGTCTAGTCTTGTCTGTCTAGTCTTGTCTGTCTAGTCTTGTCTGTCTAGTCTTGTCTGTCTAGTCTTGTCTGTCTAGTCTTGTCTGTCTAGTCTTGTCTGTCTAGTCTTGTCTGTCTAGTCTTGTCTGTCTAGTCTTGTCTGTCTAGTCTTGTCTGTCTAGTCTTGTCTGTCTAGTCTTGTCTGTCTAGTCTTGTCTGTCTAGTCTTGTCTGTCTAGTCTTGTCTGTCTAGTCTTGTCTGTCTAGTCTTGTCTGTCTAGTCTTGTCTGTCTAGTCTTGTCTGTCTAGTCTTGTCTGTCTAGTCTTGTCTGTCTAGTCTTGTCTGTCTAGTCTTGTCTGTCTAGTCTTGTCTGTCTAGTCTTGTCTGTCTAGTCTTGTCTGTCTAGTCTTGTCTGTCTAGTCTTGTCTGTCTAGTCTTGTCTGTCTAGTCTTGTCTGTCTAGTCTTGTCTGTCTAGTCTTGTCTGTCTAGTCTTGTCTGTCTAGTCTTGTCTGTCTAGTCTTGTCTGTCTAGTCTTGTCTGTCTAGTCTTGTCTGTCTAGTCTTGTCTGTCTAGTCTTGTCTGTCTAGTCTTGTCTGTCTAGTCTTGTCTGTCTAGTCTTGTCTGTCTAGTCTTGTCTGTCTAGTCTTGTCTGTCTAGTCTTGTCTGTCTAGTCTTGTCTGTCTAGTCTTGTCTGTCTAGTCTTGTCTGTCTAGTCTTGTCTGTCTAGTCTTGTCTGTCTAGTCTTGTCTGTCTAGTCTTGTCTGTCTAGTCTTGTCTGTCTAGTCTTGTCTGTCTAGTCTTGTCTGTCTAGTCTTGTCTGTCTAGTCTTGTCTGTCTAGTCTTGTCTGTCTAGTCTTGTCTGTCTAGTCTTGTCTGTCTAGTCTTGTCTGTCTAGTCTTGTCTGTCTAGTCTTGTCTGTCTAGTCTTGTCTGTCTAGTCTTGTCTGTCTAGTCTTGTCTGTCTAGTCTTGTCTGTCTAGTCTTGTCTGTCTAGTCTTGTCTGTCTAGTCTTGTCTGTCTAGTCTTGTCTGTCTAGTCTTGTCTGTCTAGTCTTGTCTGTCTAGTCTTGTCTGTCTAGTCTTGTCTGTCTAGTCTTGTCTGTCTAGTCTTGTCTGTCTAGTCTTGTCTGTCTAGTCTTGTCTGTCTAGTCTTGTCTGTCTAGTCTTGTCTGTCTAGTCTTGTCTGTCTAGTCTTGTCTGTCTAGTCTTGTCTGTCTAGTCTTGTCTGTCTAGTCTTGTCTGTCTAGTCTTGTCTGTCTAGTCTTGTCTGTCTAGTCTTGTCTGTCTAGTCTTGTCTGTCTAGTCTTGTCTGTCTAGTCTTGTCTGTCTAGTCTTGTCTGTCTAGTCTTGTCTGTCTAGTCTTGTCTGTCTAGTCTTGTCTGTCTAGTCTTGTCTGTCTAGTCTTGTCTGTCTAGTCTTGTCTGTCTAGTCTTGTCTGTCTAGTCTTGTCTGTCTAGTCTTGTCTGTCTAGTCTTGTCTGTCTAGTCTTGTCTGTCTAGTCTTGTCTGTCTAGTCTTGTCTGTCTAGTCTTGTCTGTCTAGTCTTGTCTGTCTAGTCTTGTCTGTCTAGTCTTGTCTGTCTAGTCTTGTCTGTCTAGTCTTGTCTGTCTAGTCTTGTCTGTCTAGTCTTGTCTGTCTAGTTTTGTCTGTCTAGTCTTGTCTGTCTAGTCTTGTCTGTCTAGTCTTGTCTGTCTAGTTTTGTCCGTCTAGTCTTGTCCGTCTAGTCTTGTCTGTCTAGTCTTGTCTGTCTAGTTTTGTCTGTCTAGTCTTGTCTGTCTAGTCTTGTTTGTCTAGTCTCGTCTGTCTAGTCTTGTCTGTCTAGTATAGTCTATCTAGTCTTGTAAGTCTAGTCTAGTCAGTTAATGATGAATTGACAAATATTTTGATAGTTTTGTTAAAATATTTTCTAATTAGAAAAAAATGGTGGAGAAGACAGAGAGCGGGAAAAAAGGCGAGAATTTTTCGCGTTCTATTTATACACGGCGGCAATGTGTAGTGCCCTTGAAATAGTTCTCAAAAGACGACAGACGGCGTGAAAAAAATAGACGTGTGAGCCGACGACAGCTTGTGACACACCACGAAATATATTACCCGTTAACTTATATCAGAGATCGGCATGCATGCTCTTAAAATGCCTGAAATCCCCATTCCAGGAAACAACGAAAAAAGAAGAACAAAAAGGCGGTGATTTTACGGGTCGCTTCAAGAGACAAGTATTCGTGTCGAACAAGAAACACGGTTCCCCATTTTATACATTTAATATGTCTTTCCAACTTCTTCTACCTTTCGCCCTGCCCGATCAAATCGGAGATAACGCCCGATTTATCTAAAACGCCTATTTATTTTAATGATCACACGACAACCTTTATGCAATCCTTCAACATTTTTTCCTTTCTTTTCTACAGAACTCAACAAAAAAAATGTTTTTTTTATAAACAAACTATTTGTTCAAAATTTATAAAAAAGAAAATATTAAAGTAACAGTAGTTTAACATACAAGTGTGTGAAGAGGGGCGTTTATGCATGCGTTGCAAGTTTATAGCACGAGTCGAATGCGCATGTTTAATGTAATGTTTTTTAATTAATGTAATGTTTAATTTAATCGCAATTAGTGCACAAAAGACCTTCTTCACACACGTGTTTCATAAATTATTTTATCTACGAAACATGTTAAAATACTGTTGAATCTAGAAAAAAATAAGTGTATATTGAATATACACTTATCCCGATACATTTATTCCGAAAATATTGAAAAACTTTAATTTTGTCAGACCAAATACTTTAAATCACTGAGACAATGAAGTTAGAACGTTCACCGCCTCCGTGTCAAAAATTGCTAATTAGTAAAAACGCACAGTGACGGGAACACCATTTGGTCGTTATCGATGTAATCTAGGTTAACCTATATTTAATCTAGATTAGGTTATGGTTAGGTTAAGTTATATCAGAGCCAGATAAATCCAGACTGATTGTGAGAGGCGGAGACTTCTTGATGCAAAATAAGCAAAAATTAATTCAATTTTAATATACGTCAGAAAATATATTTCCACTACGTCTATATGTTTTGTTTAGTGACGCAAGTAGTTGTCATTGTAACAACAAACATAAATCGTTTAATAATGAAACTCCATTTGATTTACATTGGACTTCTTCGCATGATGTTTATACTTTTACACACGATTATAATAATGGACCCTTCACATACACTAATTTACTTATTAATGTGTTGTACCACTTTGGTGTGCGATTTCCAGAAAACTTATTGGTTGCAGTTTGGCAGGAAATTAGCAGGAAAAGAAATTTAACGCATTCAATGTATTTATTAGAACCAAAGATTTCTATACCAAACCTAAAGCAGAATTTTCTGTTACGAAACAAACGTTCGACAACGTTAATTAAAAGCAAAGAAGTGCAATAAAGCAAAAAAAAAATAATTCGAAATAGTAAGTAAGGTTGGATGTCGCGTTGACTAACGTAATCGGTGTAGTTTCACACGGGCTTTTTTTTATGTAACCAACTGGGTGTAGAAATCGTACGTGATTGTAAGAAAATACTCATCAGAGATAAAGTAGGTGTATTATTGAACAGACTGTCGGTAGACATAGGAAATATAATCGTGGCGCCGTTCGTAAATGGTGGGAGTGCACACACATATTTCGCCCACCGGCGCACACATGCTTAAGTACATTTCACCATATTTTTGTTCGAAAATCCCGAAAAATTGTTATTAAAATCACACGCAATCTGGAATTGGGCACGTGGAACTAGTCGCTGTGCAAACACAATTTTATCTAAGTTAAATACAACGCAAAGTTGTTTTTTTGGACGACACAAAAATATTTTAAATTTATTTTTGAGGATTTTTAAACGTTTTTGTTGTTGAAGAGGCTCGTGCAAACATTTATTAAGTGCGGATTTTTGTGTTGTTCGTGTTTGTATCAATATTGTTATATAGGTCGGCGGGCGCCAACCAACCGACTCTCCGGTTTTATCTAAATAACCTTGCGGCTTTAAAGTCAAACACCTTTTGCGTGCGCAGAAAATTTCTTCCTATTTTCATTTATTACGTAAATGTGGAAATGTTACACGTTAATACACATTTAACGAATTCTTCTTGAATTTCCTTTGCGGATTTGTTTCATAATTGTTAACTAATTTCATTGCCATTTTGTTTTTAAATTGTTTATTTGTCGAAAAATACCGAGAAAAACAAATGTTTGTAAACAAATTTTCGGGCACATTTTGTTATTTTCACTGGTTATACGTCAAAAAAGTGCCCGCAAAACATGGCGGAAATTGACGTATGTCAAAAATGTCAAAAATTCAACTATGAAAGGGTCTATTACAATGTAAAAATTGGTCAGCTTAGCTTAAGTTGGTTCAGCTTCAGTTAAGGTTAGGTTAAGTTATGGTAGGTTTCTCTAGAGATCTCGAGAAATCTTTAACAGGTCATGTTGTCTTTGACCTAAAGTCAGGTTAAGTTCAATACAGAAGTTTAATACATACAGATATACCAATATCATCAGTGCCTGGGCGGTAGTTTCTCAAGGATCCATAATTAGGACACCATTTGAGATGCTAAGTTTGAAAATTTTGTGTTGCTACCACAAGGCTCCATAATTAGGACACGATTTTGGGTCGCAAATTTAAAATTTTTTGTGTTGGTTCCTCAAGGTTCCATAATTACGACACGATTTTGAAACGTGAATTTTCAAAATAATGTCTTGGTTCCTCAATGTTCCATAATTAGGACACAATTTTGAGTCGCTAACTTTCAAAATGATGTCTTGGTTCCTCAAGGCTCCATAATTAGAAGTCGACTTTGCGAAACGAATTTTCAAAATGTTGTCTTGGTTCAAAATTTTGTCTTGGATAATTAGGATACGGTTTTGCGTCACGAACGTTCAAAATTATGTCTTGGTTCCTCAAGGCTACTTAATTAGGATACGATTTTTCGAAGCGAATTTTCAAAATTTGGTGTTGGTACCTCTAGACTCTATAATTAGGACACGATTTTAAGTCACGAATTATCAAAATTTTATGTCAGCCCCTCAAGGCTCTATAATTAGGACACAATTTTGAGTCGTGAATTTTCAAAATTTTGTGTATTTACATAGTTCACGAACTGTACAATAATGGGCATTTGCAATAGTGTTCGCAGATAAAAATAATTATGCAACGATTGCAGTCTCCTCGCGAAATAACATAAAAATTAATTATTGTGTTTAAAATTAGCAATTACCGAATGAATTATCGTTGACGACAAATTCCACTTTTCTAATTATGTACCAAGAAATCTTTCACAATTTCCAAATTGACTTACTGTTAGTTTCTTTTCTGCCTGCATTAGACAGACAAGACTAAACAGGCAGGACTAGACAAATAAGAATAGACAGACAAGACTAGATAGGCTAGACAGACAAGACTAGACAGCCTAGACAGACAAGACTAGACAGACAAGACTAGACAGACTAGACAGACAAGACTAGACAGACAAGACTAGACAGAAAAGACTAGACAGACAAGACTAGACAGACAAGACTAGACAGACAAGACTAGACAGACAAGACTAGACAGACAAGACTAGACAGACAAGACTAGACAGACAAGACTAGACAGACAAGACTAGACAGACAAGACTAGACAGACAAGACTAGACAGACAAGACCAGACAGACAAGACCAGACAGACAAGACGAGACACACAAGACTAGACAGACAAGACTAGACAGACAAGACTAGACAGACAAGACTAGACAGACAAGACTAGACAGACAAGACTAGACAGACAAGACTAGACAGACAAGACTAGACAGACAAGACTAGACAGACAAGACTAGACAGACAAGACTAGACAGACAAGACTAGACAGACAAGACCAGACAGACAAGACCAGACAGACAAGACTAGACACACAAGACTAGACAGACAAGACTAGACAGACAAGACTAGACAGACAAAACTAGACAGACAAGACTAGACAGACAAGACTAGACAGACAAGACTAGACAGACAAGACTAGACAGACAAGACTAGACAGACAAGACTAGACAGACAAGACTAGACAGACAAGACTAGACAGACAAGACTAGACAGACAAGACTAGACAGACAAGACTAGACAGACAAGACTAGACAGACAAGACTAGACAGACAAGACTAGACAGACAAGACTAGACAGACAAGACTAGACAGACAAGACTAGACAGACAAGACTAGACAGACAAGACTAGACAGACAAGACTAGACAGACAAGACTAGACAGACAAGACTAGACAGACAAGACTAGACAGACAAGACTAGACAGACAAGACTAGACAGACAAGACTAGAGAGACAAGACTAGACAGACAAGACTAGACAGACAAGACTACACAGACAAGACTAGACAGACAAGACTAGACAGACAAGACTAGACAGACAAGACTAGACAGTCAAGACTAGACAGACAAGACTAGACAGACAAGACTAGACAGACAAGACTAGACAGACAAGACTAGACAGACAAGACTAGACAGACAAGACTAGACAGACAAGACTAGACAGACAAGACTAGACAGACAAGACTAGACAGACAAGACTAGACAGACAAGACTAGACAGACAAGACTAGACAGACAAGACTAGACAGACAAGACTAGACAGACAAGACTAGACAGACAAGACTAGACAGACAAGACTAGACAGACAAGACTAGACAGACAAGACTAGACAGGCAAGACTAGACAGACAAGACTAGACAGACAAGACTAGACAGACAAGACTAGACAGATAAGACTAGACAGACAAGACTAGACAGACAAGACTAGACAGACAAGACTAGACAGACAAGACTAGACAGACAAGACTAGACAGACAAGACTAGACAGACAAGACTAGACAGACAAGACTAGACAGACAAGACTAGACAGACAAGACTAGACAGACAAGACTAGACAGACAAGACTAGACAGACAAGACTAGACAGACAAGACTAGACAGACAAGACTAGACAGACAAGACTAGACAGACAAGACTAGACAGACAAGACTAGACAGACAAGACTAGACAGACAAGACTAGACAGACAAGACTAGACAGACAAGACTAGACAGACAAGACTAGACAGACAAGACTAGACAGACAAGACTAGACAGACAAGACTAGACAGACAAGACTAGACAGACAAGACTAGACAGACAAGACTAGACAGACAAGACTAGACAGACAAGACTAGACAGACAAGACTAGACAGACAAGACTAGACAGACAAGACTAGACAGACAAGACTAGACAGACAAGACTAGACAGACAAGACTAGACAGACAAGACTAGACAGACTAGACAGACAATACTAAACAGACAAGACTAGAGAGACAAGACTAGACAGACAAGACTAGACAGACAAGACTAGACAGACAAGACTAGACAGACAAGACTAGACAGACAAGACTAGACAGACAAGACTAGGCAGACAAGACTAGACAGACAAGACTAGACAGACAAGACTAGACAGACAAGACTAGACAGACAAGACTAGACAGACAAGACTAGACAGACAAGACTAGACAGACAAGACTAGACAGACAAGACTAGACAGACAAGACTAGACAGACAAGACCAGACAGACAAGACTAGACAGACAAGACTAGACAGACAAGACTAGACAGACAAGACTAGACAGACAAGACTAGACAGACAAGACTAGACAGACAAGACTAGACGGACAATACTACACGGACAAGAGTAGACGGATAAGACTAGACGGACAAGTCTAAACGGCAAGACTAGACGGACAAGACTAGATGGACAAGACTAGACGGACAAGACTAGACGGACAAGACTAGACGAACAATACTAGACGGACAAAAGACTAAACAGGCAGGACTAGACAGACAAGACTAGACGGACAAGACTACACGGAGAAGACTAGCCGGACAAGACTAGATGGACAAGACTAGACCAACAAGACTAAACGGACAAGACTAGACAAAGACAAGACTAGACGGACAAGACTAGACGGACAAGACTAGACGGACATGACTAGACAGACAAGACTAGACAGACAAGACTAGACGGACAAGACTAGACGGACAAAACTAAACGGACAAGACTAGCCGGACAAGACTAGACGGACAAGACTAGACAGACAAGACTAGACAGACAAGACTAAACAGACAAGACTAGACAGACAAGACTAGACAGGCAAGACTAGACAGTCAAGTCAGGGTGAGGGGGAGGGAGGACTAGATTAATAGGTTTTGGGGGAAGCTCTCACTAAATCCCCTATTCCACATTTGCTTTTAGTATGCACCACCCCAGTATGGAGGCGACAACTAGGACGGTTAGTGAAATCCGCCCTAGTCGTCGCCTCCCCGACAGGGATTCGAACCTGGGCCTCCCTTTTTGAAAGGCTGGTATGTTGTCAATTACACTACCGAGGAAGACAGATAGAAAAGACTAGACAGACAAGAGTAACCAATTAGAAATTTATATCAAATTGATTATTTAAAATGGACAAAGTTTATTGAACATGAACATGCTTGGACGGACAGTCATTATTTGATTTAGAGTGTCAATTTGTTAATTTTGGTATAATTGACACATTTTGACATTGTCAGCAAATGTTAGCGAAAGGAATAGTTCGAACTATTGTGAAATTTTGAAAGACTGTTTTATTAGTGCTTAAACATTTCATCAGATGTTCAAAATTTGTTATAGAAATTTTAACAAATTTGATGATTTATATTATTATTTGAAATTTAATTGATTTTAACAGATATTTTGACATATATTTTGCCAGATTTTTTGACAGATATTTTGACTAATATTTGACAGATACTTTGACAAATGTTTTAACAATAACCTTGTTGATATCAATATGTAATGTTTCTATAAATCTCTCAAATTGTGAAAGCTCAACAAATATAATGTTTCAAGTTTAAAAATGAATTTAAGATGTGTCCCTAAAACTAAAACATTTGATTAAACTCACTGTAATTGTCTCCTGGGCACGATTTGCAGCAATTTCCGGGTAAAAGCACGGGTTCATCGCAGCTCGGTTCCGGACATTCGTTTTTGATGCTCCGGCATTGCACTCGAGCCACGATCCTCCTTTTCCTCTGCGACTACAAAAAAAAACAAAAACACACAAATTACTCACAGAAAACGTTCCCTCTCCGTCTCAATCAGAGGTGTTGCAACACGAAATGAAGAATATGTGTCGGTATATCACTGCTTGGGTCAGCGACCTTCGTGACCTCCGCCGCCCCCGCATTGTAACTTCATCACTGCAAGGATGACATACTACTTATTAGATTTGCATCCGCTATTTAATGCAAAACGCGTGGAAAAATGTTGAGAATAAAAATAAATAAATACATGGATATTGTGTAAATTGTGTCTGCGAGAGAACGTGTGGGCAGATCCATTCAATGTTTTTCAAACTTTCTTTATTTCAATGACTTCAAATAACGGTATCTATTTAATTATATTGTCATTTTCTTAGACATTCTAAAAAGTTTGCGTAAGTTTTGACAGATGGCAAGGATAACCTTCAAATTTTGACAGATGGCCAATAACCTTCAACTTTTGTCACATGGCAAAGATAACCTTACAATTTTGACAGATGGCAAGGACAACCTTGAAATTTTTACAGGAGGCAAGGATAACCTTGAAATTTTGACAGATGGCCAGGACAAACCTTAAAACTTTGACATATGTTTAAATATCGTCATTTTTTGCGTAAACTTATATTATTTTTTTTAACTTTGTAATAAAGGTACCTATAGTAGATTTTGTAACTAGGGCGAAAGGTTGTCAATATTACTCGAGAGCGAAAATGTGCGCACGAACGAAGTGATGGTGTAAATTTATGTGGGAGGGTGTATGAAGGTGTGTATTTATGTGGGAAGTGAGGGTGTGTATGTATATAGGGAGGAATGATATTTTTTATCATTCACGCGAGGGGATGTATCTTACAAGTTTAGGATCCAGGTGCCATCCAAAAATAATGGAATCAAAAATGAAAAAAATCTGACACTTCATGTCACTTTTTTAAAACCGAGGTCTTGATTGTGCTCATTTTATTTTTATTTAGTTGTTTATTTCAATGCACCCTAGCGATATTGAATACTTGCGTGCGTTACCCAAGTTACGTGTAATAGACTAATAGTGACATTTTATCACAATAAAAAACTTGCACTAAGATAGAGCTATTGTGCATGAATGAAGTATTGAAGTTTTGACAGATGGCAAGGAGAACTTTAAAATTTAAACAATTCGCAAGGATAACTTTTGCATGTTGACGGATGGCAAGGATAACCTTAAAAATTTGAAAGATGCCAAGGAGAACCTTAAAATTTAAAGAGTTGGCAAGGTTAACTTTCGCATGTTGACGGATGGCAAGGATTACCTTAAAATTATGACAGATGGCAAGGATAACCTTTGTAATCTGACAGATGGCAAGGATAACCTTTGGATTTTGACAGATGGCAAAGACAACCTTAAAACTTTGACTATGTTTTTAAATATCGTCATTTTTTGCACAAACTTATATTATTTTTTTTAACTTTGTAATAATGGTAACTCTGTAATTATAAAGTTAATTTTGTTGACATTCCAAAAAGTTTGTGTGTGTATTTAAGTTTTGGCAGATGGCAAGGATAATCATGAAATTTTGACAGGTGAGAAGGATAACCTTTAGATTTTGACATATGGCAAGGATAACCTTGAAATTTTGACAGGTGGCAAGGATAACCTTTAGATTTTAACAGATGGCAAGGTTAATCTTGAAATTTTGACAGATGGTAAAGACAAGCTTAAAACTTTTACATATGTTTCAATATCGTCATTTTTTTGCACAAACTTATACTAATATTATTTTTATTTAACTTTGTAATATTAAATCTCAAATATCTGTAATAGTAATATCTGAAAAAATCTGTAATAGTAAATACTTTGTAAATCTATATAATTATAAAGTTAATTTTGTTGACGTTCCAAAAAGTTTGCTTGTGTATTTAAGTTTTGGCAGATGGCAAGGATAACCTTGAAATTTTGACAAATGGTGAGGATAACCTTTGGATTTTGACAGATGGCAAGGATAACCTTGAAATTTTAACAGGTGGCAAGGATAACATTTAGATTTTGACAGATGGCAAGGACAACCTTGAAATTTTGACAGATGGCAAAGACAGCCTTAAAATTTTGACTGCTTTTTCAATCGCCATTTCTGGCATTATTTTTTTACTTTTTGATAACGTTGTCCATAGAATAATATTGTTTTTTATTTTGACTATCCAAAATTTTTTTTTGCGTTTTGAAGTTTTAACGGAAGTTAATTTTGTTGACGTTCCAAAAAGTTTGTTTGCGTATTTAAGTTTTGACAGATGGCAAGGATAACCTTAAAATTCTGACAGATGGCAAGGACAACCTTGAAATTTTGACAAATTTTGACAGGTGTTTCACTATCACCATTTTTGGTTTGTAAACTTGTAAGTTTTGACAGATGACAAAGATAACTTTGAGGATTTGACAGAAGGTAAAGCTAACTTTGAGAATTTGATAGATGGTAAAGATAACCTTAAAATTCTGACAGATGGCAAGGCAAGGACAACCTTGAAATTATGACATATGGCAAAGGCAGCCTTAAAATTTTGACAGGTGTTTCAAACTCGCCATTTTTTGGCGATTATTTTGTTAACTTTTTGATAACGTTATCTATATAATAATATTGTTAATGTGTTTGACTTTCCAAAAATTTTGTTTGCGTATTGAAGTTCTGACCGATGGCAAAGATAACTTTGAGTGTTTGACAGATGGCAAGGATAAACTTAAAATTCTGGCAGATGGCAAGGACAACCATGCTATTTTGACAGACGGAAAGGATAGCCTTAAAATTTTGAAAGGTGTTTCAATATCGCCATGTTTTTAAATTTTTGGATTAATTGATTAATTACTTGAATAAGTTTGTTTGCGTGTTTAACTGTTGACAGATGGCAAAGATAACGTTGAGAATTTGACAGATGGCAAAGATAACTTTGAGAAATTGACAGCTGGCAAAGATAACTTTGAGAATTTGACATAAGGCATGGATAACCTTAAAATTTGAAAGTTGGCAAGGACAACCTTGCAATTTTAACAGATTGCAAGGACATTCTTTTGAAAGGTTTTGACAGGTGTAAAAAATTTTGACAGGTGTCTCAATATCGCTATTTTTGCATTATTTTTTTAATAACGCTATCTATATAATAATACTGTTAAATATTTTGACTTTCCAAAAGATTTGTTTGCGTATTGAAGTTTTGACAGATGGCGAAGATAACCTTGAAATTTTGACAGATGGCAAGGATAATCTTAAAATTTTGACATATTGCAAGTACAACCTTGAGATTTTGACAGATGGCAAGGATAAGCTTGAAATTTTGACATATGACAAGCACAACCTTGAGATTTTGACAGATGGCAAGGATAACCTTAAAATTTTGACAGATAAATATTATTATTATTTTGTGCGACAGAATATGGAAACCGATAAGACTCTCGTGTTCCTAGTCGGGTTTTACTATGATGGGTAGACTAGTTCCCGATTTATGGTCTGTAGGTTGCTTTCTAGGCAGTTTTTGAAGGAGATCAGTGAAGGCAATGTAAAGACAATGTCCAGGTCCAGTTGATTCCTAATATACACTACTCTGTTGTTAAGGAAGTTTCTACGACACAGCTTGGAACATCTTTCTTTGGAAAGTTTCCTACTGTGCCCCTTGAGATGATTTTGTTTACTGATGTGTACAAAGTTGAGTGGAACGTTGAAGTGGCCTCCCAGAATTGTGAATCAGGGTAAGATCTCCTCTCTAGCGGCACTCTCGCAGAGTTTGATGCAACGAACCTGATAGGAAAAATCTCTCAGTTCTGGAGGGATTCTGATGATACGTCGTTGTACTTGTTCAAGTTGTAAAATCTTTTCATCAAAATAGAGAACCGTGAACTCCTGCACCGGCCTTATGAAGGCTTTGTATAGGCGAAGTATAGCGCCCGCAGAGTGGTCTTTAAAACCCCCCGGCTTAAGGTAAATCAAGGAATTTGCCCTTTTTACTAATTTGGCGATGTGGCACTACCATTTGAAGTCCTGGGTCTTGTAACACCCAGGTCTTTTTGATGCTTTGCACTGAGTGGGCTTCCATTTAGGGTGTAGATAGTGTTGGGGTTATTGAGTCCAATATGCAGTACGGTGTACTTAGCCACATTCAGAGACATGAACCACATGTCAGTCCACCTCTCGATTGAAGTAAAATCTTCCTGAAGTGTTACAGCACTTTCCAGCGGGTTAATATAATTTCGTGTCGTCTACTAAAAACAAATATTGACTTGATGTTGACTGACATGTCGCTGATGTAGACCAGGAATAGCAGAGAGCCGATGACGGAACCCTGCGGCACTTCGCTCTTAACTGCTCTGATATCTGACAACGATTCACCAACTTCTAGAACTTCTATTATTGTAATATCATCTTCTTGATGCAACTTCATGTTGATCCAGCTTCATATTGTAACATCATCTTCTTATTCCAACTTCATGTTAATACAACTTCATATTGTAACATCATCTTCTTGATGCAACTTCATATTGATCCAGATTTATATTGTAACATCATCTTCTTGATTCAACTTCATATTGATACAACTTCCTATTGTAACATCATCTTCTTGATGCAACTTCATGTTGATCCAGCTTCATATTGTAACATCATCTTCTTGATTCAACTTCATGTTGATACAACTTCATATTGTAACATCATCGTCTTGATGCAACTTCATATTGATCCAGCTTCATATTGTAATGTCATCTACTTGCTCCAACTTCATGTTGATCCAGCTTCATTTTTTAACCAACATCATATTGTAACATCATCTTCTTGATCCAACTTCATATTCTAACATCATCTTCTTTATACAACTTCATGTTGATCCAGCTTCATATCGTAACATCATCTTCTTGATCCAACTTCATATTGATACAATTTCATATTGTAACATCATCTTTTTAATGCAACTTCATATTGATCCAGCTTCATATTGTAATGTCATCTACTTGCTCCAACTTCATGTTGATCCAGCTTCATTTTGTAACCACATCTTCTTGATGCTACTTCATGTTCATCCAGCTTCATATTGTAACATCATCTTCTTGATCCAACTTCATATTGATCTAGCTTTATATTGTAACATCATCTTCTTGATCCAACTTCATGTTGATACATGAACTTCTTGATCTTCTGGATCTTCTTGATCCAACGTCATGTTGATACATGAACAACTTCATATTCTAACGTCATCTTGAAACAACTTCATGTTGATCCAGCTTCATATTGTAACATCATCTTCTTGATCCAACTTCATGTTGATCCAGCTTCATATTGTAACCTCAAAATACCTCAAAATCTGCGTTCGAAGAGAAAGGCAGTTATCCAGCGCAGCAAGCAACCCCTCACTCCATAATGCTCTATCTTGTGCCGCAGGGACTTTGTCGAATGCCTTCTCGAAGTCCAGGTAGATAGTGTCGACAGGACGACCTTGGGCGTGAAGATGAATCCAATCATAGAGGCAGGAGAGAAGATTGGTGTGAATTGACCGTTTGGGTAGGAAACCATGCTAATTGATTGGAATGATGTTGTTTTGGAGAAGGATGTTAGTTAGCTCTATTATAATGATCTTCTCCATGCACTTCGACAGGGTCGATGTCAGACTAATGGGTCGGTAATTTAGGGATTGGTATCCGTCTCATTTTTAAAATACGGGCGTAACTACCGCATGAGACCACATCTTCGGTACATATCCATTTGCAAGGGCTCGAGACATCGATGCAGCAAGTGGGGCGCTTATTATCCCAGAGCAGTTCTTCTGGAAGATAGGCGGTATGCCGTCGATACATTGGAATTTAATGTGGCCAATTAATTTTGGGGTTGGTATCTGTCTCCTTTTTTAAAAATGGGCGTAACTACGACATGAGACCACATCTTCGGTACATATCCATTTGCAAGGGCTCGAGACATCGATGCAGCAAGTGGGGCGCTTATTATTCCAGAGCAGTTCTTCTGGAAGGTAGGCGGTATGCCGTCGATACATTGGAATTTTTTGAGGCCAATTAATTTTGGGGTTAGTATTTGTCTCCTTTTTTATAGATGGGCGTAACTGCGGCATGAGAGCACATCTTCGGTACATATCCATTTGCAAGGGCTCTAGACATCGATGCAGCTAGTGGGGCGCTTATTATCCCAGAGCAGTTCTTCAGGAAGATAGGCGGTATGCCGTCGATACCGGGTGATGCGTTGTTCTTTAGTGAGGCAATAGCATCTTGAACCTTTTCTTCTATGAAATCAATTGTGTCCAGGGAGTTAGGTTAGGGTTAGAAAAAAGAAAGAGGTATTACTCGAGTACAAAAAAGGAATCGTGGATGACTCCAGGGATGTAAATCTTGTAGCCTTCTGTAAAGAGAAGATGTTGGATCTCCGTATGGTTTGAAAATGGCGTGCAGACTACGAAAATCTGGGTCAACTGGTGGACCAAGGAAATGGGAAAAAAACGCAGGGTTGGATCAGGTCGGCAGCCGTTACTTTCTGAGTTAAAAGGATGCATCTGGGAATTTTGAGTATTCGCTGGAAGGGCCGTCAGGACTCCGTCTGGTTCCTTGGTAAATAGATCGTCAAACTGCCGTGCAAACATTTTGGGCACCAAGTATTGGTTGTAGACAATTTCACCCGTAGCTCCGTTTTTTTAGTGAAAAGTCTGACACTTTGGAATTTAGGGATGTATTAATGTAGGAGTTAAAACTTTTGTCGTTGTCGCCAAGTCTTTATCATACCTTCTTCTGGCCTCTGTTATTAGTCTTTTCACTTTATTATTCTCAATTTTTGACTTGCCATAATTAGTAGCAGTCCTATTTCGAGCGAATGCATCCCATAGTTAGCGCTTCCTGTTTATGGTCTTAAAGATATAGTGATTCAACCATGGCTTTAGCGGGTCAATTTTGACTTCCTTTAATGGAATACAAGATTCGATGGAATGATTAATAATCTCATAAAGTTTATCGATGTTAATGTTACTCATACCGGAGAGCAAGGACAATCTTGTAATTTTGACAGATGTTTCAATATTGTTATTTTTGCATTATTTTTTATAACTTTTTTATAAAGATAATTGAAATTTTGCTAGATGGCAAAGATAACCTTGAGATTTTGACAGATGGCAAAGATAACCTTGAAATTTTTACAGATGGCAAGAACCACTTTGAAATTTTGGCAGATGGTAAAGTTAATCCTAAAATGTGGACAGATATTTTTTTGACGTGTTGAAGTTTTGGCAGATGGCAAAGATAATCCTAAAATTTTGACAGATAATTTTTTTGGCGTATTGAAGTTTTGAAGATAACCTTAAAATTTTGACAGATGACAAGGATCACTTTGAAATTTTGACAGATGGTAAAGATAATCCTAAAATTTGGACACATCATTTTTTTTGACGAATTGAAGTTTTGACAGATGACAAAGATAATCCTAAAATTTGGACAGATAATTTTTTGGTCGTATTGAAGTTTTGACAGATGACAAAGATAACCTTGAAATTTTGACAGATGGCAAAGATAACCTTGAGATTTTGACATACGGCAAAAATAACCTTGAAATTTTGACAGATGGCAAGGACCACTTTGAAATTTTGGCAGATGGTAAAGATAATCCTAAAATTTGGACAGATGTTTCAAAATCGTCATTTGTTACATAAACATAATATATGTTTATGCAAAAAATGACGATGTTGAAACTTTTTAAACTAAATTTTGAGGAGTAGCGATTAAAACTGTCATAAAGTTTGACAGATTTGTTATCCAAATTGACATATGGTCTATTTTTTGGTAAAAATGTTTTGCAATGAGTGCAGAATTTATTAGAAATTCTGATAGTGGAGATATTATGGGCGAAATTATGCGAAAAAGTTTGACAGATTTGTTATCAAAGTTGACATATGGTCAATTTTTGTGTGCAAATATTTTGCAAATATAGTCCAAAATTTATTAGAAATTTTGAGAGTTGGGATATTACGGGTTAAATTATGCAAAAAACTTGACAAATGACAAATTTGTTATCAAAGTTGACATATGGTCAATTTTTTTCTGCAAATGTTTTGCAAACATTGTGCAAAAATTATTAGAAATATTGATAGTTGTAAAATTGATGAGAAGGGTTAAAAATCAATGAAGAGTATTGACATGTGGTAGAGGTTGTTGACAGGTGACATTAAAAAAAGTGTGTGCGTTAAAATCGTGTGGGTTTCATTGAGTGTTTTTAGAGAAAGTTTTAAAATATTTGAATGGATTGGTGAATTTCGGCGCAAGAAAAGCGTAAATGAATTTAGTGTGCGGTAAAATATGGAAATTGTGGTGGCTGGCAGGCGCCATAAGTAAAGGTCAACTTCTTATAGTACAGTGAAACAAACTTGTTTATTACCCTCCTCGATCCATGTTTCAGACAATCATTCGATAAATGAATACAAATTTCCACGATTTCGTCACCGCGAATCGAAATGAATAATTTATACGAAAAAAGCCGAAACACGTTGGAGTGCAAACGGAGATCGGAATTGTTACGAATTTATAATTCGCAATCGTAAAAAGCGCCGATTTTATAACGCAATAATTTGTCTCACAATGAAAAACAAGTACCGTAACACGCTTAGCAGTTTTACAAATGCAAAAAACTGGTTTCTGCATAAAGTCGCTTGCAGAAAAAGGCACTGAAAAAGTAATTGCCGTCCATAGTTGAATGAAATTTATGTAGAAAACTTACCGGTACACATTCGCATTTCATGCAGTACAAAACGCCAATTGGAACTCCGAGGTCTGGAACCCATGACGAACCCAATTCCCGCACTTGCGAACCAAACACACATTCTGCAACAACAACAAAAAAACTTAATAATAGCCAATTGTGTTTACGCGACCTTTCGCGAGAAAACAATTACCGCTTTCCGAACCCCAAACTTATTAATTTAAGCGAATACAGATATTTCGCCTTCGATTCGGAATTTTATGTGCCAATGCCACGTTTATTTCAATTTTTGGATATTTTTGGCTAATATAGGTGACGGTCAAATTTCTTTTAGATTTTGAAAACACAAGAATCTCAGATCAAAACAACATTTTTATTCAACATTCTTAATGAATTACATAGAGATTGCAGACTGTAATTTAAAATTTGAAACTATCCCTTTTATGTGCCAATGTAATGTTCATTTCAATTTTTGATGTTTTTGGCGAATATAGGTGATGGTCAAATTTCATTTAGTTTTTGGAAACGGAAGAATCTCAGATAAAAACAAGATTTTAATTTAACATTCGTAATGAATTATCATAGAATACATCTATGATAATCTAGTAAATTATTCTAAATTAAATGTCATCTTTCACTCAAATGTCAGCTGTCAACTGTCAAATCTACAAATGAGTAAGAACGATACGATATGCGTAGAATATTCACGGGATGTCTTGTGCTGTGGGGGCATATTTTAAAAACCTAGTCAATAATTGCAAAATTTTGTAAATTGACAGTATTTTCTCTAATTTTGAAACTATGGAGAATAATTTGCGAATAATGAAAATAGATAACGCTTTGACTATGAAAGGCGAATATATACGCCATCACAAGTACATACTATAAAGTATATACTACCAATACATACGAAAGGTGTATATTACGCTCTGCATGGTTAATTTGTTAATGTATTTTATAAATAATAGATAGCAGGTTTTGTTGATTTTAAAAAATTGTTTTGCAAATTAATTGCAATATTTTGAAACATTTTAAATATTTTGTTGCAATTTTTATCAAATTCATGAAACATTTCTCAGTTTTATTAAATTTTCAGACTGACTGTTCTATTGTCAATGTTACAAACTGTAACTCACATTTTGAAAACTTATTGATATTACTTTTTGAGAAATCTAAATTTAGAAGAATCTTGTCAAAGTTTGGCCAAAATTTGATGCAAATTGAGAATTTTTAGCCATAATTTGAAACTATTTCGCAAATTCTGAAACTATGGGCACTAATTTGCACTATAGACCAGGGGTGGGCAAATAATTTGGTTGTCGGGCCACATTACGAAACCAAGTACGAAAATTTGACCGCGGGCCGCATTACATTTTTTTCTATTTTAATAGTTATTTGTATAACACGACCGTGTATTACATATATACTCGCCTAGGCACAACAATATTGTTAGGTTTTCTCATAGTGGACATTATATACTGCTTGTAAACGAAATATTTTCAGAGAACACTCACATTTACGGGCAGTGTCTATAAAATAGTGGCAGGTAGATTCAACTAAATAAATTTAAAGGTAAATAAATTAAACATTAGGCCTGGTAAACATAATAAGCCTGGCATATGCATGCTTTCGAGATTTTTGTGGCTTTGTTTATGTTGGAACACAAATTAAGATCATTCATTGTGGGTGCTATGCATAGATAAATTTGTAATTGCTCTCAGTGAAATAATATTTCGGTACAATCGTGTCTAAGATGTAACTATATGTAACTAAGTTCACGTCTTTCTACACAAACGTCAAATTAAAACCTTACCTCGCCAGTCATGCACCAAGTGTTCTTGTATGTGTATTCCAATTTGTAATTCAAACAGCAAAGCTGCACTGATGAGAGATAAATCTCGAAACGCGTCTGCAGATAGCCTATTCACTTAATTTAAATAAAAAGAAATGATCTTAAAAACAATGTTATTTGGGCTTATTAGTGACTTGGGCTTGTTAGTGACATGACAATGACTGGGACTAGTAATAACATGCAGATGTCTGTTGTATAATCTAATATCTTGTATGGTAATTGCCAGGAAGTAGTTGCCACCACCAGTTGTTAATGCTGTCTGGGTCCAGGGCAGCGTAGTTTTTGGCCCCGACAAGTGCTCATCCTCGCTGACTGCCTCGCACACTTCGACTTGGTTTTGATGCCTTCTACAAAAGGCGTCCAAGTGCACTAGCGCTGGATTTTCTTGACATTATTATTGACATCACTATTGACATTCATTTCCATTATAATTTATTTTTTGAAAACCGCGTGCACAATGAAATTCATCAGTATGAATGGGGAAGACAATGAATTTGCTTAAGCGAATTCAAATTGTAAATCAATGATAAGACGCAATTTTTGTTTGAATCATTATTCGCGGATAAACCTGAAACGTTGTTCCGTCTTAGATCGGAATGTCGCGCATGCAACTGTTTTGAATACATAATTGCAATTCTGAAACGATTTTTTTCGTTTCACTCGCCGCCGTACTATATAAAGGAAAATAAATGTCAGTGTCTACAACCTTCAACGCTCTTTAGTTCGCACAACAATATTTCTTACTAAGTTTGCAATCTAATTTGGGCTTGATTACACGAAAATGACAACAATTATGTTTAAAATAATAATAATATCGATAATAAATTGTCACAATTGCGCCAATGAATGATTATCACAATAGACCATTTCGTAGTTGAAATTTTTTTGTGTGCATGTGTCAATTTCCGTCCTGTTATACGTCAAAAGATGCCCGAATTTTTTGACGTATAACTAAATATGTGCCCGAAACTTTCATATTTCTATTCCATGCAAAGCTCTTCTTCACACACTTGTATCATAATAACTTGACGGATGCGCATGCGCTTGAATAAGCGTAAAAAGGTCTATTGTGTAACATCAATTGATTGCGTTAAAAATAATATTAGACTTCTGACGTATTAAGGCCGGTTCTCATATACGCGACACTCAGCTACGCGACATCGCCTGTCAAATAATTGTTTACATTGTTTTAAATGGGCACGTTCTCACTATGGCTATGCAACGTGCCCATTTAAAACCATGTTATCATTATTTGATAGGCGATGTCGCACGACGTCGCGTAGCTGAGTGTCGCGTATATGAGAATCGGCCTTTAGACGTCATTCATACGATAAAAATGCTTATCCTAGATTTTCTGAGATCAAGTTCTTAAAATTCTCACAAATTTATTTTATCAATATTCAAGTTGAAGTAACATTGGAAATGACGTTGATGTCACTAACAATGTCATATTAACAAATTTTATCTACACGCATAAAAAAATTGGACAGATAAATAAGTAAATTATTGTATATGAAGCATGCCATTATTATAATCGTGTGTGAAAGTATCCAAAACGTGCGCAAAAGTAAAATGTAAATCAAATGGAGTCTCATTATTTATCCGAGATTTTATGGGATCAACTTCGAAAATTGTGCCAAATTTATTTTAACAATATTTAAGTTAAAGTTACTTTTGGAAATGACGTTGATGTCACTAGCAATGTCGTTTTGACAAATTTTATCTACTCGCACACCAAAATGAACACATTAATAAATTCATTATTGTATGTGAAGGATGCCATTATTGAAATTGTTTGTAAAACTATCCAAATCGTGCTAAAAAGTCAAATGTAAATCAAATTCATTAGAAATATTTAAGTTGAAGTAACATTTTAAATGACGTTAATGTAACTAGCAATGTCATATTAACAAATTTTATCTACACGCATAAAAAAATGGTCACATAAATAAGTAAATTATTGTATGTGAAGGATGCCATTATTATAATCGTGTGTGAAAGTATCCAAATCGTGCGTAAAAGTAAAATGTAAATCAAATTGGGTTTCATTATTTATCCGACATTTTCTGAGATAATCTTTACATTTTTAACCAAGGCCTGCCAAATTAACATTGTCAAGATCTAGATTGATGTAATATTAGAAATGACATGAGTATCACTACTAATGTCATTTTAACAAATTTTATGCGTTTCATTGTAGTTGACTAATAGACCTTTTTACGGTTAGTTAAGCGCATGCGCAAACGTCAAGTTTGAAAGGCGGTAATATGAAAGTTTCGGACATATATTTAGTTATACATCAAAAAGTTTGGGCGCAACAATGTCATAGCAATGTCATATTAACAAATTTTATCTACAGGCATAAAAAAATGGACACATAAATAAGTAAATTATTGTAAGTGTCCTTTCACACGCGATTATAATAATGGCATCCTTGCCATTATTATAATAGTGTGTGAAAGTATCCAAAGCGTGCGTAAAAGTAAAATGCAAATCAAATGGAGTTTCATTATTTATGCGAGATTTTCTGAGATTAGCTTCGAAAATTCTCCCAAATGTATTTTATCAATATTTAAGTTGAAGTGACATTGGAAATTCCGTTAGTGTCACTAGCAATGTCATATTAACAAATTTTATCTACTGGCACACGAAAATGAACACAATAATAAAGACATTATTGTATGTGAAGGATGCCATTATTATAATCGTGTGTGAAAGTAACCAAATCGTGCCTAAAAGTAAAATGTAAATCAAATGGAGTTTGCAAATCAAATGGAGATCTAGGTTGATGCAATATTAGAAATGACATGAGTGTCACTAGGAATTCATTTTAACAAATTTTATGCGTTTCATTGTAGTTAACTAATAGACCTTTTTTAAGGTTAGTTAGGCACATGCGCAACGTATAAACGTGTGTGAAAGTATCCAAATCGTGCGTAAAAGTAAAATGTAAATAAAATGGAGTTTGTAAATCAAATGGAGATCTAGGTTGATGTAATATTAGAAATGACATGAGTGTCACTAGGAATGTCATTTTAAGAAATTTTATGCGTTTCATTGTAGTTAACTAATAGGCCTTTTTACGGTTAGTTAGGCGCATGCGCAACGTATAAACGTGTGTAAAAGTATCAAAATCGTACGTAAAAGTAAAATCTAAATCAAATGGAGTTTCATTATTTATCCGAGATTTCCTGAGATTAGCTTCGAAAATTCTCTCTAATTTAATCAATATTTAAGTTGAAGTAACATTTTGTCATATAGCAATGTCATATTAAATACATTAGTGTATGTGAAAGATGTCATTATTATAATCGTGTGTAAAACTATCGAAAGCGTGCATAAAATTCCAATGTAAATCAAATGGAGTTTCATTATTAAAACGCAACTCATGTACAAAAGCCCTTCTTCACACACTTGTATCATAAACTACTAGGAGTATCATACTACAAAGTTTGGAGATACTAGGAGTTTCATTAGGCATATTTTAATGGATTGGCTGCAACGGTACGAGTTAGCTCGTAGTTGGTTAACTAATAAGAAAGGCATACAATTTGTTAAAGTAACATTCCTAGTGACGCTCATGTCATTTTTAAACCTAAATTAATCTAAATCTTGAGAATGTTAATTTGGCAGGTCATGATTAAAAATGTATTTATTGTCAAATATGTCATATATGTCGTATGTTATAACAATATATTTTAGGTTACTTTACCATTCTGCCAAAATACATAGTTTTGACACGTATTTTGTACATACGTGATACGTATACACGTGACAGTATACGTGTCACGAATATACAAAATACGTGTCAAAACTATATGCAAAATTTCAAAACTATATATTTTGGCAGAAATATAAAGTGACTTAAAATAAATAGTTTTGGCATATGACATTATATAGTGTTGACATATTTTGAGTATTGTAAATTTGACAAAAAAATACATTTTTAACCATGACTTGTCTAATTAACAAAACAGTGTCAATTTTCAGTCTGTCATTGTCACATCATAATTAACGTCCATAATTTCGAAAATTATTTAACAAATATAAACTAAATATTACAGAAACTAACTAAGCGAACCAAATATAATCCAACCTAATTAAGCTAACCTAATATAACCTAACTAAAGTGACCACTCGTCCCTATTTTGGCCGGACAGTCCCGCTTTTTGGAGGACTGTCTCGCATCCCGCCGATTTTTTTTAAATTTCCCGCTTTTTATAAAATATCTGCATTTTATATTTTAAATATACTTAATATATAAAATAGGATTTTTCCATATATTTCCATAAAATCTCCTGTTTTTAGTGTCACCCAATGAAATTTTTTAATATCCTCGAATTGAACTGCCTATTTTTCAAGCTATTCCAAGCTGTTATTAGAAAAATTGTTGACTTCTTTCAGAAAATCCGGTCGTTTAATGGCACCTTGTTCTGAAATTTTCATTGGGTGACATTAAAAAAGGAGATTTTATGGTAATACGTATAAAAATATTTTGAATATATTAATGTGGTGTTAATGTGGGTAAAAAGATACGTTATTGATGAAAAAATTAAATGTTACTGGTCTGCAAATCTCGTTTTTGATCTCGTTCCAGCCGTAACATTTTCTTTCAAAAATTTGAACCCGAGCAACTCGAACTTGCCCGAGTCCAGAACGAGCATAACATTGTTTGCATAAATTTGAACCCGAGCAACCCGAACTTGCGCGAGCCCAAACCGAGCAGTTCAAATTTATGAAGAAAATGTTACGGCTGCCCGTGTCAGAGTCAAAGATCAGAAACGACTCTCGTGTGAAGCCTATTCTTGCCAAAAAACCGGCCAAGTGCGAGTTGTGACTCGCGCACTGAGGGTTCCGTACAAACTTGTAAGTAAGGTATCCTTAGGTATGCAACCCATATGCTTCTGGTGCCTGACAATACCACGCAACACATTAGTGTATTTTCATAAGTTTCTAATAGTAAATTCGCATTTTTCTTGTAATTAAACTACATATTTACGGTTTTCAGATTTTTCCCTTTACATGTGCTCTAAGACACCGCTTCTTGTCAAATTTCATGATTCTAGGTCAACGGGAAGTACCCTATAGGTTTTGATTCCTTTGTGAAATCGCAAAATATGCGACATAAACGGTCATATCTTTTGATTGCGTTGACTTACAAGTTTCATTTTTTCACAGCTGAAAGAGACCGCAGACCCGAGTATTTGATACAAATCAACTTGTTACCTCTACGCGTTCCTGAGAAAAATGATCTTGACAGACAGACAGACGGACAACAAAGTGATCCTATAAGGGTTCCGTACCTATAACGGAAAAACTAAAAAGGAGATTTTATGGCAATATGTGGAAAAATCTTTTGAATATATTAGTAACTATTTTCCGAGGAAGAATATTTGCGAAAATGATCTTTTTTGATGAGGCGTTATTCTTAAAATATGAGGCGTTATTGGTTAGATACATTACATATTACGTTATAGTGCATGTCAGAAAATTGATTTTCTCTACGTCTATGTTTTTTTGTTTAATGACGCAAGCTGTTGCCATAGTAACAACAAACAGATATCGTTTAATAATAAAACTCCATTTGATTTACAATGGACTTTAACGCACGATTTGGATACTTTTACACACTATTATATTAAAGGCATCCTTCACCATACAATAATGTATTTATGTGTAAATTTTGGTGTGTGAGTAAATAAAATATATTTTTTTAATTATTGGTCTGCTGTCATCACTAAATTATAAATCTAATTTAATCCCATTTGTTCCGCTTTATCTCAATGAAAATGTGTTCACTTTAAACCTAACGTTTACCATTGTTTAACCATTGATCAAGCTACTCATCAGAACTGCCACGTGTCCGTTAAGTTCATGTCTTTATTCGAAAGACTTATTGTAACTATATATAACCTAACTAAGCTAACCTAATATAAACGAACCTAACCAATGATGAAGTTGTACATCGGGTCTGCCACGTGTCTGTTAAGTTCAAGTCTTTATTCGAAACATTTATTGTTTTATTTAGTTATCGTGTTATAGATATTATTATAGAATATTCTGTTATTACGTTATTATAATATTGGTGAGTTTTTAAATGCATTTAAGTTGAATCCAGATGGGTCTTAAAGATATATTAGTCATGTTATATTAAGCCTGGCGCGAATTCAATGCCGAACACACCTCTGTTAAACGCATGGACTGGCTTGATCAACTTGATCCATCAAGAGGTATGTTAAACCCATCGGGCAGCAACAAAACGAGCAGTGGAAAGACGTGCGAGAACAGAACAATTAAAATTAAGAGAATTAATAAGAACAGAAGAAAAAAAAAGTGTTTTCGAAACAAGAACAGAGAGCCGGAGCGACTTAATTGCTCAACTACAACTATTTCTCGACATCTGTTACATTAATTACTTTGCTAAATATAAATACTCAATTCGGTTTTGTTTTTTCTTTATTGGAAAAGTTTAATTAAGGCGATCCTTATTTGTCAAAAAAATTTAAAAACTAGTTTGAAGACAGTGCGTCTAGACTATTTTGAAATATTTCCATACAAACACCGTCGGCGTCGGTATGTAGATGGAATCGAATGATTTATATCGGCTTAAGCCGAGCGAAATTTGTTTCTTATACGGATTTCGGTTTTATAAACATTGAATTTGCAAGAGGAATAGATGATATACAGGGTGTTAGATAAAAATGCGACCAAAACTCAAAGGGTTATTCCTTCGCCTATTCTAAGAATATTTTGTTGTATGATGATTTATGAAAAACCCTTTGTTTCGAAGATACAGGGTGAACAATATTAATTGAAATCATTAATGTGAATAAATGTATGGCGTACGACAATGAGTTTATCAAGTACAAACAATTATTGTTGACGATAACTTGGAACGGCTGTTTTATCTACTAACATATAAGTGGATTCCATTTGGAACGTCTTGTCAGTGATCATCACCTGTATCAGTCGCAGATGTTTACATTGAGTAACGTTTAACTGTTTGACGGGTCTTTAATAGTTAGTGAAATCCTCTACCATGTATTCGAACGCCGAGATGACGGACATGCATTTTATATATGGACTTGCTGATGGAAATTCATTACAAGCAGACGATTGTACATTGAAAGGTTTACTAGCCGTAATATCCCCGACCGAAAAATCTTCGAAAACATTCATCGACGTCTTCGTGAAACAGGCACATTGAAACGAAATGGAGGGCCAGTAGGCAAAGATGATTCTTTCTGGAACCACGGCCACCGCAATAATCAGCCGCCATTTTCGGTGACCTTGGCCACTTCCGATGACCTCAATGACTTGCGACCCAACCAACCAACCACCCCACCCCCCGCGCACCCCTTTTCTGGTTCCCCGCCCACTAATCCCTGCCTCCTCCCACTTCTGAACCCGCTTCCGGTTCCCTCTGGCACTGATAACAATTTCCTTTTTTCTCGTTGTACGAGAATCCGCAATCTTAACAAATGACTTCAGATATAATTCTCGATGGATCTAAGAGTCCCATATATTCTAACGGCACCACTATGAAGTTTATCTCCGCTTAGGTAAATACATTACAGCTCTTCACATGAAATCTTATGATTCCCTCATAATCTTCAATTGACGGGCTAGGCTGTATCAGCTTTTAAAGAACTTTTAATCGGCTTTTAATCAGATTTTAATCAGCGTTAATCAGCTTTTAGGCATTAATACTGTAAAATAGTGTGAGATCTATGTAGCCCCATGCTAAATAGGGTGTGAGGTCTATGTAACCCCACGCTAAACAGGCTGTGAGGTCTATGTTTCCTTACGCTAAAGAGGGCCCGAGTTTTAAAGGTAAGAGGATTTTAATCAGCTTTAATCTCTTCTCTAATCTCTATTGGGTTAGGTTAGTTGGGTTAGCATTAGATTAGAACCCAACATTAGAACCCAACGAACCTAATAACCATTCAGATATCTTAACTCATTAGATAAGAATCAAGCTCGATGGTTGGAGAATTATCACCACGGACTTAAATAGAGCGCTGGAAATTTATCGCCAAACCTGATTTAAAATATTTTGATAGTAATCAATAAAACCATAAATTGTATGTAAAGTTTTCATTATTTTACAACCTTATCATTCCCTTGAGAAGTAATATTTCCTATCTATTGTTCCAAAATTCGTGCTGTGTGAGAAATGTGTTTCGTATATTACGTATCTACGAAACACATTTGTCATACAGCACGAATTCTGATAATGAAATTCAATGATTGGCAAGCGTTGTTCGTTTGTTAGTCTATTCATGGTGAAATGGCCAACCTTACTGAGCATTTTTACATTGCCAAATGTGACGAATCTTTTTTTTTACACTGAAAACCCAAATAGCTAAAAAATCACCCTGTATTATATACCAGGGGTGTCGAATTTTTTACCGCCTGCGTGCCATTTTTTTTTAATTTTCTCATTTAGAAATGCTAACGTGCCAGCTTACTTTTACAAGGAATGAACATTTCTAATAGTGAAAATATATTACAGGATTCGCCTGAATATAACGCGTCTTATATTCTACTCATTTGATGTTGCACAAAAGTAGATTGAGAAACTTAAAAATTTCTTTTAGAAAAGTAGAAGTTTTTTTCTGTAGAAAGTTTAAGAAGTTTAAAAGGCACGCGTGAGAAATAGTTCGCGTGCCTGCGTGTCAATTTTCCTACGTGTCAGCTGTGGCATGTGTGCCATAGGTCCCCCACCACTTCTATATACATTAATATTTGTTGAAACTAGTTGGCAATGCAAGTCAAACCATTGGTTAAAAAGACATTTTTAATGACGCTCATGTCAGTTATAAATCAACCTAAATTTTGAAAATTAAGCATGTTGTGATTAAAAATGTATTTTTTGTCAAAATTCTAAATATTTGTCAAACTATGTAATGCCAATAGGAAATACTATAAACCATGGCTGTCCAACACGCGGCCCGCGGGCCGCATGTGGCCCGCGATCTCACTTTTAACGATAAAAAACAAATAAAGTAACGTCTGTAGTGTTTTATAATGCGGCCCTCCAAACAGATTTTTTTTAAAGCGGCCCTTGGGACACTTGCAGTTGGACAGCCCTGCTATAAACAATAGAATGCCAATAGGGAAATGCAAGTGATTTAAATTTACTTGAATTTTTTACCTCCGATACTTTATGATCTTGACAATACACGTATGCCATTATTTTCTCATTTAATTGGTATTTAATGCCATAAAACTTGAAGTCCAAAATATGCGAGAGAAATTCAAATTTGCGAAACGCATCATCGATGCTATGTGATGTGCACGTTGTGACATTTATCGGCGTTAATATTCACTGTTCCGTTTTGCTGTGAAATATTTCTGTAGTGTTTTTCATTACCTAGTGTGATTTTGGTATGTGGTCAGATTATAAATTATCAAGAACAATGAGACTGAAAGTCTTTTAAATGAATTTAAATTAAATATGTGTTTTATCGTTAATTACCAGTATTTAATTAAATTTGTGTATTCGCGATTTCGATCGCATAGCCTCAAAACTATGTCGCCGAAAATTTAACACTTCTAACAGGTTGATAGCTCCGAATTTCAACGTGCCAACCTTGAAAAATTAAATTATTAAAGCACTCGGCGAGCCAATAACGAACCCATATGAGTGCTTTAATGACTCCTTTATATACTCCATTATAGAAGAATGATTATGAATGATTATAAGACATTATAGGAGAAATGTATTTTTAGCTTTTTCCATTATCGAAATAGCAAATTTAAGCTTTTTTATTTCTCGTGTCGGAAACATACAAATGTACAGTTCCTATACATATGAGGGTAAAACTGTTTAATGATATAACACGTGCCCAATGCTGAGCAACATCCAAGGCGCTCAGAATGGCTAACAGCAGATCTTCCTCTGCACAAGTTGAAAAGCACAGAAGGCAATGAAGCATGTCTTGTGATTTGTTCTTGTCCACATTCTCAAGACGTATCACATGTATTGAGGCCCCATCTCCTCAGATTGTCTGGGGATCTTAAATCTCCTGATCGTAACCTTTTTAGGGATTTCCACACCAACCAGCTGTCATTGTGTCCGGGTGGTAGTTCTTCAGCTACTGGCAATCAACCGTAGGGGTAGGGTGTTGAACTCTTCCATATATCCAGCCTTCTCCGGTGAGACGATAAGCATCTCAGATGTCCTCAGGCAGCTCTTTCGGGATCTTAGCCGTTGCTGAGGAGGATTATATCCATGCAGTGGGTGGGCGCTGTTCTCTTCCACTCTCAGCTATTCCAGCCAGGTAGTAGAGTTTACAGAACAGGCGGGTTTTGTCAAAGGTCGAGGAACTCGGGAGCAAATACTCATCTTGAGACAAATCATCGAAAAGACCCGATAGTTTAATAAAAAGCTGTACATATATTTTATCGACTTTAGCAAAACCTTCGACACCGTTGTCTGGTCCAAATTATGGGAAGCATCTGATCGAGAGGCTCTATAAGGAAGGCACATCATTTGTGCGATTGGAAGGAGTAGACTCTGAATCCCTTAAAACACAAGCCGGTGTCAGACAAGGATGTATATTATCACCGTTACTTTTTAACATCTACACCGAATACATTATGCGTATTGTTCTAGAGAAATGGGATAAAGGTGTATCGATCGTAAGTATGAACATATCTAATTTGAGGTATGCTGACGATAGCAAGGTAACGATATCAGTAACATGAGC
Organism: Phosphuga atrata; assembly: GCA_944588485.1. Taxonomy (NCBI): domain Eukaryota; kingdom Metazoa; phylum Arthropoda; class Insecta; order Coleoptera; family Silphidae; genus Phosphuga; species Phosphuga atrata. The sequence continues at coordinate 62,126,237 of OX155900.1, forward strand.
TGACGATATCAGTAACATGCTGCGGAGACTCGAAACCATTAACCTAGAGTTTGGACTCGCCTTGAACCGCGAAGAAACAAAGATGATGATAGTTGATAGAGCCAATGGAAGCAATCCAGATACTTCACCCATTGCCAACTGTGAGGTTGTCGGCAGCTACATTTACTTGGGCTCCACTATCACCAATAGCGGGGGATATCACCTCGAGATTAAACGACGTTGCGCCATGACACGGTCCGCTGCGCAAAGGCTAGACAAGATATGGAGAGACCGCCGAATCACGAAAAATACCAAAATACACCTTATGAACAGCCTGGTTTTTCCGATATTTTTGTATGGAGCGGAAACATGGACATTGCGGATGAAGGATCGACGCCCTAGAAATGTGGTGTTGGAGGCGCATGCTGGGAATCAGCTGGACCACTCACCGGACTAACGTGTCTATACTCAAGGAATTAAAAATCTCGTCGCTTGTTCAGTTATGAATCCTCAGATTCTTTGGACACGTTTCCTGCAAAAGTGACTCATTGGAGCGGCTGTGGTGATTCAGGGCAGAGTGGAAGGTAGCAGACCTTGTGGCCGATCACCAACTCGATGGACAGACACCATCAAATCTGTCACTGAGACACCTGTGGCAGAATGCGCGCGCCATGCGACCAACAGGAATCTATGGAGAAGATTGGCGAAGGCAGCAGTATCAACCTACAGGTTTCGTTCAGAGCTGTATCTACCTGTCTGGCATGAGATGACCTGTACCAAACTGGGCAAGCAAATTCAGCAGTAGAAAAACACAATGCCATTTCAGAACTGCGAATAGTCTCTGAATTAGGTTGTTTCGTGTGGAGATTTTCATTTTTTTATTCTTACCGTGGGTTCTGAATGTAAGAGCTCTATCAAGGTTTACTCCCAAGTATTTAGGGGTGTGATAATGCTGCAATCGGATACCTGACCATTCTATGCGAAACTCGCGATGTGCTTCCCTGTTCCTTAAGTGGAAGGCGCATACTTGTGTCTTAGATGGATTTGGTCTGAGTTGGTTCCAACTGTAATAACTTGATAGATTTCATAGGGATTTTCAGATAGGGCAGATGTCAGATCTCTTTCCACTGATTCAAAACTTGCACTCTGGGCAGCAAGGGCTAGGTCGTCTGCATACAAGAAGCTTCTTGTGTCTGGGGACAGTGGCTGATCTTTGGTATAGATGTTGAAGAGAAATTGAGCCGGGACGCTTCTCTGAGGTAGGACATTTTTCTGTACTCTCCAACGACTGCGTTGCTCCTGGAAGTGGAACAAAAAACCTACGGTTTTGAAGGAGAGTGCTGATAAGTCTAACTAGATGGAAATTCCTGATCATACTGTATAACTTTACATGGAGTAACCGATGATGGACAGTGTCGTGCGCTGCTGAAAGATCCACAAAGACTACGCCTGTCACATGCCGAGTTTCAAACCCATCCTCTATAAACTGAGTAAAGTTTAAAAGTTGCTCTGTACAGCTTTCATTTTGTCAAACTCCTGCTCGTTCAGGTATGAGAAGAGGGTCAATTACACAAAGAATTCTATTCAAATTCATACGTTCAAATAGTTTATAGAGGTGACTCAAAAGACTAATTGGCCTGAAGTTCTTAGGGTGGTTTGCTTCCTTACCAGGTTTGAGAAGGGCTATCACCCTGCTCTTTCGCTAGATCTTTGGAATTTGGCACTTGCTCGGGCAATTATTGAAAAGCTGCAGGATCCACTTTCTTGTCGCTGGCCCGAAATTCTTAATTTGTTCCATACGGATGTCATCTAAACCGGGTGCTTTACCAGATTTGCTCTCGTTGATAGCCTTCTTTAGTTCTGATATCTCGAATGGGAGTGTAAGATGAGACCTTTGCGCCTGGACCTCTTGGTGTATTTTAGGTATTTTAATTCAGTGACTGCCTTTCCCATTCCCAGGTGTTGGAATATGCATTGGATCTAGTTCTTCACACCGGAAACATCATCTAGATCCTCTTCAGAATCACAGTTGACCAAATTCAAACGGAAAATCCTTAACTAAATACTTAACTATGCAAATAGTAAACTACACTGAATGTTAAAGTGCTATACGACGTCATCCAAAGCGCGCGAAAAATAGGTTCGTTCAAATTTAATCGCTATTTTACATATTATTTTAAGAAGAATTGAAATACTTTCAACAGTAATAATATTTTTTACTTTGTTAACACGAAGTAAAAAGTGAATTAAGCAAATTGATGAAGCAAAATTGATGCATATTTCCTATTGTGAAAACCATATTTACAGAAATTTGTAGCTTATATTTCATCTATTTCGGTCTGTTCGTCTGTCTGTGGCAAAGTTTCAATTTTGTTAGAAACTTTTGGTTTTTAATCCATGTAGACAAATTAAACTTATGCCTTATATAATTCCATAAATTTTCACATTTTTTTTTAATCGTCACATTTTAGTTTACTAAATTACTAAGTTGCAATAAAATCTTGCAATCAATTTCGGCATATTTGTTTCTGTTGATTATTTAATGTTTGCACGCGCGTTCTCGTTTGCTCGTTCCGTGAGCGCACTTCACGGTGGGCTGAGGCAGACAGAAAATGCACAATATTCTCTCAATATGAAAACTGGTTCTCAACAATATTTTTTCTTTCTTTCATTTATTTGCAATTTTATTCAACGTTTTTGCACAAAAATCTAAAACTAGTGCACAAACACTCCAAAACCATCCGGCTTGAATTATCCCCAGCATAATTTAAAACCCTCATATACAAAAAAAACATAAATTTCCTTTAATAATCACAATTTTTATGTTTTTTGTTTGTTGAAATTGGCGATTTCTCGCTTCTGATTCGTCGTTTTATTTTTATTTTCTCTGCAGATAAAGTATACAGAGAAAACTATATATGGCACAATCGTTTCTATATTTGGGGTTTCGATTTATTGGAAACTCGAACAATGTGCAAACATTCCTAAAGCTAACTCGCATTTATCTATATATGTCACAATTATGCGGCTCGAACAAAAAGAATTATACTTGGGTTGCTAAATCGGTGCTAAGAGTCGGATTATTGTTCGAAATGTGTCAAAATGTTGGTTTGTCTGTGTGTAATAAATGTTCTCTTTTTATTAAAAAAACAATTGGTTTTTAATTCTACACAACATTGTTAACATAAGTTATAAGTTTACATAGTTAGGCTACGTGAATTAATCTAATGTGGCCTAAACAAGTTAATCTAGACAAACCACGAAATTTGAAACTTTGCAATAGATAAACGAACAGACCGAAATTGATGAAACTTTCAGAATTTTGCAGCTTGAATCATCAGCTATAAACGCACAAATTTACCTAAATGTACATTAACTAGTTTAGTTAGTCTACGTAAATTAGTCTAGTTTGGCCCAAATAAGTTAATCTAGAAAAACCACCAAATTTGTAATTTTGCCACAGACAGTCGAACAGACTGAAATTAATGAAACTTCCAGAAATTTGTAGCTTGAATCATTAGCTATAAACCCACAAATTTTCCTAGATCTACCTTAACTAGTTTAGTTAATCTACGTAAACTAGTCTAGCTTAGCCGAAACAAGTTAATCTAGACAAACTGCCAAATTTGAAATTTTGCCACAGACAGACGAAGAGACCGATATTGATGAAATTTTCAGAAATTTTTAGCTTGAATGATCAGCTATAAACCCACAAATTTTCCTATATCTACTTTAACTAGTTTAGTTAATCTACGTAAATTAGTCTAGCTTAGCCAAAACAAGATAATCTAGACAAACCACCAAATTTGAAATTTTGCCACAGACCGACGAACAGACCGATATTGATGAAACTTTCAGAAATTTGTAGCTTGAATCATCAGCTATAAGCCCACAAATTGTCCTAAATCTACCTTAACTAGTTTAGGTAGTTTACGTAAATTAGTCAAGCTTCTTGGCACAAACAAGTTAATCTAGACAAACCATCAAATTTTAAATTTTGCCACAGACAGACGAACAGACCGAAATTGATGAAACTTTCAGAAATCCTATATCAATGTGTAACTAATGACAGAGTTGTCAAAAATCTTTTTAGTTTTGCAACTTATCTGGTTTACTAAATATTAAGTGGCGTTTCAAACTTATTGCAAAAATAACGTCATCTGAATGTATCACAACGCAACACAAACTTAGTTAATACTCTTCCTGTAATTAAACGAAAATAGCAACACGAATTAATTTCAGCTTTTACACAAGAAAAACACCTCATCTATGCAAATTAGAGGATGTAACCGGTGATGTAACAGAAAATCTGTGTTATTATTCGCGAATTAGTTGCAAATAATTTAATTGACATTTGAACTAAAACCCAATTAGACTTACAGCAATAAACATATAAAATAAGTTCGTTTAAAACGTAGAATTTTGAAACGGTTGAAAGGTTTTCACAGCGCGCGATTACTAAATATATCGGTATGTCCATAAATAATATTATTAGTTGTAATTAAGAATGCTTTAATCTTAATTTAATTCAACTTTGTCGACGGCGCCATAGATATAAAAGTATATGAAACGAGCGACCTTTTAATATGTCAGTATTACAAGTTGTAATGTCATTGCTCTTGCACGCATCTGTGCAAGCGAAAACTCTTTCAATAAACCGAACAGACTTAATAAACTAAAGTTGCGATTGTTAATTCGAATGTTTCAGTGTTTGTTTCAAGTCTAAATCCACTTTAATTAGTCAGTAGTCTACCTTAACTAGTCTTCACTAGTTAGATTAACGTAAATTAATCTAACGTGGTTTAAAGCTAATCTAGACAAAACACCAAATTTGAAACTTTGCAATAGACAGACGAACAGACCGAATATTCTCAGAACTTTGCAGCTTGAATCATCAGTTACGAATCCACATATTCTCTTAAAATCCACCTTAACTAATTTAGCTAATATTTGGCACACTAGCTAAGATTTTGCGAACATTTTCAGGCAATAGTTGCAGATAATTTCGCATTCACTCAGAAACTTGCGAAATATATTTTCAGATTTAGTTTAATTCTACCTGAAATTAACAAAAAGTTCATCCACCATAACTAGTTTAGCTATATTTAGGTTTTTGTAATATTTTGCTAATTAGCTAAGATTTCGCAAATATTTTCAGACAAAACTTACAGATAATTTTACAGATCGGCGATCGTAAGGTTCAGCAAGGAAGGAATGGGCAGAGGTAAAATAATCGGGAGTAGAGACCGAAACAGCCTCGCTGCCAAGATCCCCTAGCTGGAAATACCAAAGGACGAAATGGTATGCAAATACCACTTCGAGAAAAACTACACAGCAATGTATAGTAGTAAAGCCGATTGGAGCGACGAATCCTCAGCATACCACATAGAGCAAAATGCCATCAAGTGGTATACAGATGGTTCGAAGACAAAGGAAGGCACTGGTGCAGGAGTGTTTGGACCTCGTACCAGATGCTCCGAATCCATGGGAACATCCCCAAGTATCTTCCAAGCAGAGGTACACGCAATCGAAAGATGTGCACAGTTTAACCTCGACATGAATTACCGCAAAAAACGAATTGCTATCCTGTCAGATAGCCAAGCAGTCATCAAGGCCATTAGCTCATACACCATCAGATCCAAACTGGTATGGGACTGTGTGGGGAAGCTGAACAAGCTTGGCAGGGATAATAAAGTAACGCTATACTGGGTACCAGGACACACTGGTATGGACGGAAACGAAGAAGCCGATCACCTAGCAAACAAGGGATCCAGTAGCCCCTTTATATGTCCGGAACCTTTTTGCGGTATGAGCGTGAACACCATCTGCAAAAGTTTAGATGAAGAAATAAGAGGAAAATGGATGAAAACCTGGAAAGGGCTAAGGCAATCCAAAGTGATGCTGGGATCTTTCAACCAGAAGAGAACTAAAGCTTGCCTGAAACTAAGCAGGAACAAGCTCGGAATTCTGACAGGAGCCCTGACGGGACACTGCAGACTTAGGAAACATCTCAAGGCCCTAGGCCTAGAGGAGGATGATGGATGCAGATTCTGTGGCTCAGCAGAGGAAACCCCCATACATCTGTTCAAAGACTGCGGAGCATTACTCCGCAAGAGACAGATGTACCTTGGGGCTCACTGCTTGAACACAGAGGAGCTGCAGGCCTTGAATCCCACCCAGATCCTGAGATTCCTAAAGGAGTCAGGATTAGAGGAAGCGCTCTAAATGGGTAAGTACACCAACACTTGGAGGAGGAGGGTGGGGTACAATAGATCTATAAAGGTCGCAGTACAAGTCGTCACCACCATATCTACAATCTACAATCTACAGATAATTTCGCATTCTTTCAGAAACTTGCAAAATATTTTGAAGAAGTTTTGTTGAATTTTGCCTGAAATTTGCAAAAAGTTTTTTCCTAAAATCCAAATCCAAAAATAAATTCTCCTAAAATCCACCTTAACTAGTTTAGATATATTCAGGTGATATTTAGCAAACTAGTTAAGATATCGCAAAGATTTTCAGACAAAAGTTGCAGATAATTTTGTATTCTTGGAGAAACTTGCGAAATATTTTGAGAATTTTTCTTCATTTCTGCCTAAAATCAGCAAATGACGAGAAGTTCTTTTAAAATCCACCTTAACTAGTTTAGCTATATTTAGGTAATATTTAGCAAACTAGCTAAGATTTCGCAAAAAAATTCAGACAAAAGTTGCAGATAATTTCCCGTTCCCTCAGAAACTTGGAAAATATTTTTGCAAATGTTCTTCAATTTTGCCTGAAATTAGCAAAAATTTGACGAGAAATTCTCTTAAAATCCACCTTAACTGGTTTATCAATATTTTAGTTTATCAAGATTTCGCAAAAATTTTCAGACAAAAGTTGCAGATAATTTCGCATTCTTTTAGAAAGTCGCGAAATATTTAGCAAATTTTTGTTCAATTTTGCTTGAAATTAGCAAGAAATGACGAGAAATTCTCTTAAAATTCACCTTAACTAGTTAAGCTATATTTAGGTAATATTTAGTAAACTAGCTAAGATTTCGCAAAAATTTTCAGACAAAAGTGGCAGCTAATTTTCCTTTCTCACAGAAACTTGAGAAATGTTCTGCAAATTTTGTTCAATTCTGTCTGAAATTTGTATTAAGTAGACGAGAAATTCTCTTAAAATCCACCCAATCTAGTTTAGCTATTTTTAAGTAATATTTTGCTAACTAGCTAAGATTTCGCAAAAATTGTCAGACAAAACTTGCAGATAATTTTTCATTCTCTCAGAAACTTTCGAAATATTTTTGAAAATTTTGTTCAATTCTGTCTGAAATTAGCAAAAAGTTGAAGAGAATTCTCTTAAAAACTACCTTAACTAGTTTGGATATATTTAGGTAATATTTCGCATAAAAATTCAAACAAAAGTTGCAGATAAATTCGCATCTTTTTAGAAACTTGCGAAACGTTTTGCAAATTTTGTTGAATTCTGCCTGAAATTAGCAAAAAGTTGAAGAGAAATTCTTATAAAATCCACCTTTACTGGTTTGGATATATTTATCTCATATTCCGCTAACTAGATTACGCAAAAAAATTCAAACAAAAGTTGCATATAATTTTGCATTCTCGGAGAAACTTGCGAAATATTTTGAGAATTTTAGTTCATTTCTGCCTAAAATCAGCAAGGAATTGACGAGAAGTTCTCTTAAAATCTACCGTAACTAGCTTAGCTATTCTGTCGCATTCTGTCGAAATATTTTGCAAATTTTGTTCAATTCTGCCTGAAATTAGCAAAAAGTTGACTAGAAATTCTCTTAAAATCCGCCTTAACTAGTTTAGTTATATTTAGGTAATATTAACCAGCTAAGATTTTGCAAAGGAGGAGGAGTTCTACACCGAGGAGCTAAGAACGATAACAGCTAAAACAAATTTGCAAAATCTGGGAATAGAAGAGACATGGCACCAGATAAAGACCAACTTTACTGAAACCAACAACACTGTACTAGGTTTTACCGAGAAAGGCATGAAGGACTGGATGTCGCCAGATACATGGAAGCTAATCGCCAACAGAAAGCTGTTAAAAAAGAGTATCTTACAAACCCATTGCCCATTGGATAAAGTTCTACTAAAAGAATTATATAAGCAGGCTCGACTTAATATCAAGCGGAGTGTAAGATCGGATAAAATAACGTGGGTGGACAATATTGCAGAAACTGCTCAACGTGCCGCTAACCAAAATAACCTTCTTTAGAGAGAATTGTATAAATCGACCAAGCTGCTGTCGAACAAGAAAACTACAAAAACAAAGCCAATAAAATCAAAAGATGGGAAGCTACTGGTTACAACAGAAGAACAACTCAATAGATGGCAGGAACATTTCCAGGAGATACTCACAGGAATAACTCAAGAACAAAACAACAACGCAAACCATCATGCAACACGGGCACAACTAAACATAGACACAAACCCTCCAACAAGAGCAGAGATAAGCAAGGCCATTAAGGAACTAAAGGACGGGAAAAGTCCAGGCATCGACAACATCACATCTGAAATGATCAAAGCTAACTGAATGACCACGACCGAAATGCTGGCACCTCCAATAAATAAAATCTGGGAATCAGAAGCACTACCGAAAGAATGGAACAATGGCCTTCTGATAAAGCTCCCCAAAAAAAGGAGACCTGAGCGATTGCAACAACTGGAGAGGCATAACACTATTAACAACTGCATCGAAAATACTCTGCAAAATAATACTCACCCGAATGAGCAAAGCAATTGAACCTACGTTGAGAGAAGAACAAGCTGGTTTCCGGCCGGGAAGATCCTGCGTAGACCAAATCAATACGTTGCGGATTATAACACAGCAAGCAGTAGAATGGCAAACCACGGTATTTCTATTATTCGTAGACTTTCAAAAAGCTTTTGATACTATTAAATGGGATAGCATTTGGGCGGCTTTAGACCGGAGAGGCGTCCCACCCAAAATAGTAAACATCATAAAAGCATCGTATGCGGACTACTCTTGCAACGTGGTACACGAAGGTAATCTCTCAGAAGCGGTCAAAGTGTCTGCTGGTGTCCGACAGGGTTGCTTGTTGTCCCCGCTTTTATTCCTAATAGTACTAGACGAGGTCATGACGAGCGTTACAATGCAGCCTCGAGGAATACGCTGCGGACTATCAAGCAGGCTAGAAGATATCGACTACGCCGATGATATCTGCCTCATGTCCCACACACTCACCGACATGATGGACAAAACAGCTAAGCTACAACAAGAAGCTGAAGAGATAGGCCTGCACATAAACAACAAAAAAACAGAGGATATGCGGATTGGCGCTACCACTAGCAGGGACATACAAGTAAACGGCGTAACAGTAAAAAGATGCGAACAGTTCTGCTACTTGGGCAGCATCATAGCAGTGGATGGAGGACCGACCTAGACATCGCCAGAAGAATCAACAAAGCAAAGGGAGCGTTCGCCCAACTGAATAACGTTTGGAGCTCTTCAATACTTTCCCGTAAAACGAAACTCAAACTATATAATGGTAGCATCAAATCCATCCTGTTCTACGGCAGTGAGACGTGGAAAGTAACTAAAAGCAGCACAAACAAACTGCAAGTTTTCGCAAACTGGTGTTTGAGACGGATCCTTAGAATCCGATGGCCTGAAGTGATATCGAGCCACGATCTGCTTCGTTCTACAAACCAACCAACTTCCAGTAGACGTTGAAATAAAGAGAAGAAAGTGGAACTGGATTGGACACACCCTACGGCGCAATCCACAGAACATTGCAAAACAAGCATTGGACTTGCATCCCCAAGGCAGTAAGCGAAAGAGAGGAAGGCCAAAAACAACATGGCGACGCACAATTGAAGCCGAAATCACCTCCACCGGCAAATCGTGGAATGAGTTGAAGGTCGTAGCTCGAAATAGAGTCATATGGCGACAATTGGTAGAAGCCCTATGCCCCACTGGAAGAAACAGGAACTAAGAGAGAGAGAGTTATGGTGGATTTTAAGAGAATTTATCATCATTTTTTTGTTAGGTTTTTGCTAAATGGTTCCTAAATATAGCTAAAATAGTTAAGGTACGTTAAGGTCTGAACATTTTTGTGAAATCTTAGCTAGTTAGCTAAATATAACTAAACTAAGTAAGGTGGATTTTAACAGAATTTCTCGTCAACTTTATGCTAATTTCAGGCAGAATTGAACAAAATTTGAAAACACATTTCGCAAGTTTCTGAGAGAATGCGAAATTATCTTCAACTTTTGTCTGAAAATTTTTGCACAATCTTACCTAGTTTGCGAAATATTACCTAATAAATCCACATTTTTCCCAAATCTATCTTAAGTAGTTTAGCTAATCTGCGTAAATTAGTCTAGCTTGACTCAAACAAGTTAATCTAGACAAATCATAAAATTTGTGACTGCCACAGACAGACGAACTGATTAAATTTAATGAGACTTACAGAAATTTGTAGCTTGAAGCATCAGCTATAAGAGCACAAATTTTCCTAAATCTATCTTAACTGGTTTAGTTAGTCGAAGTAAATAAGTATAGCTTGATCCAAACAAGTTAATCTAAACAGACCACCAAATTTGAAATAATGCAGCAGACAGACGAACAGACTGAATTTGATGAAATTTTCAGGATTTTGTAGCTTAAATCTTCAGCTACGTACAGTCTACGTAAATAAGTCTAGCTTGACCCAGGGAAGTTAATCTAGACCAGGGGTCGGAAAAGTGTGGCTCGTGAGCCACATGTGGCTCTTTTGGTATGAGCTTATGGCTCTTCAGAAACATATCGAAACAAATAAATCACAATAAAAAGAGCTGCCCCTTTTCGGAAGTCTTAGGACCGCCGGCGCCGCCGCCAAGTTCATAACTCACGGTCACTCTTTTTCACAATTTTAACAAGATATTGTGAATAAATTCAAAAGCTTACCATTGTATGCCAAAACTACAACAGATAGGAGAAAAAAAGTCGTTAAATGTATGCCAACAAGTTGAGGACGTTAAATTAGCATCAGTCATATTAATAGCGGTCGATGAGTCTCATGGCATAAAGGATTCGGCACAAGTTATCCTTTTTGCTCGCCATATATCATCAGTTGGTTCCAAAGACGAGGAGAAGATGTAGAAAATGCAGTGAACGCATGTCTGAATAACAATCACATCGATCTTATTAAAATAGTGTCAATTGCAACCGATGAAGCTAAAAGTATGGTGGGCAATAAAAAAGGATTTATCACAATTTTAAAACAAAAAATTGATCATGACGTGTTATCTTTTCATTGCATAATTCACAAGGAAGCACTTTGCGTAAAAACATTTCCAGAAGATATGGATAAAGTTATAGATGTGGTCAGGGTCGGACTGGGCCGGAAGGGCCTGGGTGGCTTCTCATAAACCCAGGGCGTGGTACGGGATATTGATAATTGTAAGTTCTGGATATAAAGGAATGATAATAAATATAGGATTAAAGGAAAGATAAAATTTTCTGTCGTTTTTTAAAGTTTTTATCAGCTATCGTCATTTTGGACAGAAATTAGCATTTTTGATAGTTATTATCAATTTTGACAGTTATTACAATGTTATTTGACAATTATAAACTATTTTACGATTTTTACAATTTTTGACAGATTAAAATTATAAATGTAGCTTTAATGATTAATAATAACTGATTAGACAAATACACTTAATTATCCAAAGATGAAAAGAATGTTGTTGCCATTTATGACAAGTTTTGGGAACATAAGTTTTCGATGAACTTAACGTAACGGGACGTGACGTATAAGTTAAACACGTTCTTTTATATGGGGCTAATTACGGCTGACGTATCGTATATTAGAATTTAACGTAACGTAAAAGCTGCCATAGTTGAAACTTCGCTTTCCGTTACGTTAGCTGATTCACATGACTCTTTTTGCCAATCAACGCTCTCGATTCTTGCGCGCATGCAATCGAATTCAAGAGTGACGTTGTTATTGTGTTGTGATTGGTAGTATTGTGTTGTGATTTATATTGTGCAATAGCCAGTAACTACAACAACAGAAAGAAAAGAAAATGTCGATGGAACTTCCACAAACATACCGTTAGTTAAATTAACGTCAAATCAATTTACGTCGCGTCGCGTCCCGTTACGTTAAGTTCATCGTACACCCGGCATTAACCATCCAAAGTTCTGCAAAGGAATGATAATGTTTTTTGACAGTTATTATCAGCTATTATCATTTTAGTAGTAATTGCCATTTTTAACAGTTATTAAAATTTTTGACAATTATGAACTACTTTACTGTTATTAGCACTTTAGACAGATTACAATAATAAATGTAGCGGCAGGTAACCGCAAGCCAGAACTTCAGGGGGGTCGCACAGGATAGGGCCCGGCTGGCAAACGCCACCTCAACTATATGGCCAGTCCGACGTTAGAGTTGGTAGTCAAAGCCACCAATAATATTATTGCAAAGGCCCTTAATCACCGCCAATTATAAAGAAAATTAAAAAATGAACTTTATGAAAAAAATTAACCGTGGCTCTTGATTCGGTTTAAAATCATTTTAAATAAAAAATTGTCTCTTAAGTTTATAGAGTTTGCCGACCCCTGATCTAGACAAACCACCAAATTTGAAACTTTGTCACAGACAGACGAACAGACCGAATTTGATGAAATTTTCAGGATTTTTTAGCTTGTATCATCAGCTATAAAGTCACATTTTTTTTCTAAATCTACCTTAGCTAGTGTAGCTAGTCTACGTAAATAAGTCTAGCTTGACCCAGATAAGTTAATCTAGACCAACCACCAAATTTGGAACTTTGCCAGAGACAGACGAAAAGACCGAATTTGATAAAATCTTCAGAAATTTGTAGCTTAAATCACCAGCTATAAACCCACAAATTTTCCTAAATCTGCCTTAACTAGTAACTTTGAGGCTTTTCTACAGACAGACGAACAGATCGAATTTTATGCAACTTTAGAAAATTGTAGCTTAAAACATCAGCTATAAACTCACAATTTTAACTATATCTACCTTAACTAGTTTAGTTAGTCTGCGTAAATTTGTCTAGCTTGAACCAAACAAGTTAGTCTAGACAAACCATAAATTTTGAGACTTTGCCACAGACAGACGAAAAGATTAAATTTAATGAAACTTCCAGAAATTTGTAGCTTGGATCATCAGCTATAAACCCACTAATGTTCCTAAATCTACCTTAACTGGTTTAGTTAGTCGACGTAAATAAATCTAGCTTGACTCAAACAAGTTAATCTAGACAGAGCACCAAATTTGAAACTGTGGCACAGACGAACAGACCGAATTTGATGAAATTTTCAGGATGTTGTAGCTTGAATCATCAGCTATAAATTCACAAAATTTCCTAAATCTACCTTAACTGGTTTAGTTAGTGTGCGTAAATTATTCTAACTAGTTCCAAAAATTGAATTTTGACCTCTATAACTAAAAATTTAGTTTATAATTAAGCAGGAGGACCTCCTGGTCGATAGTCCTTTGTATAAAGTATACAGTACATATTCACTCTCTACTTATCACTAATCTTTTTTTATTTATTGACCATATAGTCAGAGAAACAGTAAGGTGCAGGAAAATCTAGCACTTTGGCCACCCCTGTCCCCCCAAAATTTGTAATTTTTTTATAAAAAAGAAAATTCTCGCAAAACTTCTGCGGTGTCTATTCACCGGAAGTTTTGCAAAGTCAAATTTTGTCAAATTTTGATCGCGGCAGCTTAGGAAACCTTACGCAACAGCACCATCTGCCCAATGAAACCACAACTTCCGCAACCAATTGCGTAATTGCGCCCGAAAAAATCACGTAACAAGTACGTTATTCCAGGTTTTTGGTGAATTATTTTTATAAACAAAGGATTTAAATAAATGAAATATTTGCGTGTGTGGAACAGGCGATCTTTTGTGGCGGCTGCATTAATTTCGAGTTTTTTGCGTCTGCAAGTGCAGTGACAAGGCCGTTTTAAATAAATGCCCATTCATGAACTGGATTGCGTTCCGATTTATTATTTCAGTTGCTTTTTTGCATCTGCAATGTGGTTTGCAAATGCATCAATTATTTACGCGCAACATCGCTCGATGAATTTTGGCACATCCTAGTTGTTTTGAGAACTTTTCAAAATAAGACTACATTTTAATCTCAAGCTGCTATTTATCATCCAAAAGATTAACTCCAACGGAAATTGTGATTTTGGAGAGATCACAAGGAAATTAATTACTTTTGGAAGATTTTATTACCTCCTAGGCGTTTTGATGCTTCCTTAAAGTCTTGGAAAATTGAAAGTTTTAGAAGAAATCTTGTTGAATGCAAATTTTCAAAATATATAGCATATTGGTTTTATTTTGTTCCGCACTATTTTGTCGTTATTTCCTTTCATTTGCTGTTTGCTTTCATTTATTTGCTTTCATTTATTCGTTTAAATTTGATTCATTTTCTAAGAAAATTGGGCATTGAATAATTGCGATATAAACATTATCACCAAAATATTTCGTTAAACTTTTCCATTTTAGAAGAAAAAAATCTAAATTTCTATAAAATTTATTTTATCTTCTAACATTTTGGCGATATTGTTTATATTGTTTATGTATTATTCAATGCTAAATCTTGTTATTAAAACTAAAAAACGAATAAAATTTGAGCGAATAAATAAACAGCAAATGAAAGGGAAAAAACGACAAAATAGTGTCAAACTTGAAACACATTTTATATAAAAAACCTGTGATAGATCCTTGAAAATAAACGGAGAGAATATAAATTCAAAACTAATAGTGCAATTTTATAAAATTATTGCGACAAACTGAACAACCTCGTCCAGCAGCGGATGAAAAACACATGCAAAACATTCCTCCGATCGCCCATCTAAATATAATATAATCGCGAAAACCAAACAGCACAAAACAAAAATATTAAATAATCAACAAGTTTTCGAAAGATAAAGATATTATTGATTATCGCCGGCTAAAAATAAATGGCGCCTCGAACACACAAAACAAATTATGTAAGCGGTTTTTTCCTCTGCAATGTTTATGCAAAAAACGCGCAGGAAATAAAACCGCGCGAATAATAGGGTTCGTTAGAAGTCGCGGGAAATTGCGAAATCCGTTCCAGATCGCGATCGTAATTGCTGGCGCCGCGACGCCCGTTGCATCAACTCGTAAATCACATTTGTTTATTGAAGAAAACGAGTTGGATAAGAAATTTCCTAATAAAAAATTGTTTTTTTAAATTATATACTGAATGGTAAAACAGTTATTGTTTATTCGAATTTTATTTATAACAAATTTTGACATTTTAAAACTATCTGTCAAATTTTGATATCTTAAAACTATCCGTCAAATATTAACGTTTTAAAACTATTTGTAAAATTTTTACGTTTGCAGTGTCTGTCAAATTTTTAAAATTAACTGTCAAATTTTGACATTTTTAAACTTCCTGCAAATTTCGTAATTTTTAAGCTATCTTTCAAATTTTGATATTTTTAAACTATCTGTCAAATTTTGACGTTTAAAAACTCTCTGTCAAATTTGGACATTTTAAAAATATCTTTGAAATTTAGAAAATTTTTAGACAAATTTTGAAATACATAGTTGGTTACTTTAGTTTTAAAGTTGGTATCAAATATATTATAAAATATTTGATGATATTAATCTCCAAAATATAAATAAGTGCGGCGTAGCTTGTGCCGTAGACAATGATGTGCGTCGCGACGCCAATTGCATAAATAAATATAAAAATGATCCCAAATAGAATGTGAAATGTAGAAAGAAATTTACGCTTTCTGTTGTTATCTAACATCGCCGTTGTGTTTATATTTACGTTCGGTGTTTGGCATTTCTGTTGTTGTTGTGGTTTTCGATTTTGTGCGCATTCTTCGTTAATAAGATCATAAACGAAAATTGTATACGCGCCGCGTTTTAATACAGACGATCGTCCAACATCCAACAATTATAGCCACTGCGTCGGTCTGCCGTCGCGACGTGTTTCTATTTGGGTACCGTATTCTCGATTGAGGTCGTCCACCGCGCGCATTTTAACACAGACAAGCTCAGAAATGCACGAACCAAACACACCGACAACATCATCATCATCAACAACACGCGCGGCTTCTCCACTGCATAATGCAACCTCCTAACAATCCTGGAAATTGTTCTTCTCAACAGAAATAATATTGTTTGAATTTCAATCTTGAAACATTCAAAAGTCTAACAATTTCAAACTTTGCTATTGATAAATATTTATAAATTTTATATAAATAATATTCATGTCAAACCAAAATTTGACATATTGTTATTTATAGTAACAAGACAAAATTCGACAGAAAATTTGACATATGATTTTACAAACGTCAAAATTTGACAAAAAGCACGACAGAAGACAAAATTTGATAGAAAATTTTTAAACGTCAAAATTTGACAGGTACATTTAAAACGTCAAAATTTGACAGAAAGTTTCAAAAGACAACATTTTATAGAAAATTTTTAAACCTCACAATTTGACAGGTACTTTTAAAAACGTCAACATTTGACAGAAAGTTTTAAAAAGACAATTTGATAGAAAATTTTTAAACGTCAAAATTTGATATTGATACTTTTAAAACGTCAAAATTTGACAGAATATTTTAAAGAGACAAAATTTGATGGAAAATTTTTAAACGTCAAAATTTGACAGATACTTTTAAAAACGTCAACATTTGACAGAAAGTTTTAAAAAGACAAAATATGATAGAAAATTTTTAAACGTCAAAATTTGACAGAAAGTTTTAATAAGAAAATTTAATAGAAAATTTTTAAACGTCAAAATTTGACAGGTACTTTTAAAAAGTCAACATTTGACAGAAAGTTTTAAAAAGACAAAATATGATAGAAAATTTTTAAACGTCCAAATTTGACAGAAAGTTTTAATAAGAAAATTTGATAGAAAATTTTTAAACGTCAAAATTTGACAGGTACTTTTAAAAACATTTGACAGAAAGTTTTAAAAACATAAAATTTGATAAAAAATATTTAAACATCAAAATTTGACAGGTAATTTTAAAAACGTCAACATTTGACAGAAAGTTTTAAAAAGACAAAATTTGATAGAAAATTTTTAACCGTCAAAATTTGACAGAAAGTTTTAAAAAGAAAATTTGATAAAAAAATTTTAAACGTCAAATTTGGGAGGTACATTTAAAAATATCAACATTTGACAGAAAGTTTTAAAATCATAAAATTAGATAAAAAAAAATTTAAACATCAAAATTTGATAGGTATTTTTAAAAACGTCAAAAATATCAACATTTGACAGAAACTTTTGAAAACAAAATTTGATAAAAAAAATTTAAACATCAAAATTTGACAGGTATTTTTAAAATCGCCAGCATTTGACAAAAAGTTTTAAAAAGACAAAATTTGATAGAAAATTTGTAACCGTCAAAATTTGACAGTTTTAAAATGCCAATATTTGACAGTTAGTTTTAATATGTCAAAATAAGACATTGTAACGTATCTGCGTATCTACCGTGTATCTACCATGTAAATCGAGAATTTGTCAAAATTTTATATTAACCGATTATAACCGATCTATAAAAATTTCCATTTTCTTTTCGATTTCTATTTCTTCAAAAAAATTACATCCGCCAAATAGAATAATAACAAATTCGCTTCACTTGGCAAAGGCGTCCTTCACCAATTTCCAAGACGGAATTTCCTTTCTATGCGGATCTACAAGCGACATTTCGCCGGGATTTGACACGTCGCTGAATTAGTATGTAGACTAATTGTGCAAAAACTGCACGTACCATACGCTTCCTCTGACGTGTGTAACACCCGTTAAGAGTGCAAAGAGGAAAAACCGCGAATTGTTAATTTGTCTTTGACGCAGAATATTTTATTAGTTTACTAAATTAAGCAATTAAGTGCAATTCACATATATTCAACCACGTATAATATATTAATACATAAATTATTAATATTGCAAATTACATTTTTATTACTCGTGCATTAAAAGTATTATCTTTGCGCACGGTTTTTACTACGAGAAATGCCACTTTTGGTTGTATTACCACATAACTTGGGCAGCGCACGCAAATATTCAATATCGCTAGGTTACATTAAAAAAAACCGGCCAAGTGCGAGTTGTGACTCGCGCACCGAGGGTTCCGTACAAACTTGTAAGTAAGATATCTTTTTTTTGTGGAGGACGTAGCAAGCACATTCAGTTAACTTGACAAGTGGCCCTCCTAAAATCAGGACCATCTTAGTACCGCTGCAAGCATAATCTCAAGATGTCGCTGTTGTACGATGGAATTCTACCCTATATTTTATTACTATACATCCCCCATTCACTATGAATGTTTAGGGGTTCTGGAACTTCACTATTTGTTTTTACTGCTCAATTTTGCCTCTGCATCCTGCTGTTGCATAATGGGGATTAGTTTGTCTCTAACCATAGTAACTTTTTTTTTATTGTGGTTTGGTGGAAACTCTCACTAAACCCCCTTTTCCACTTGGCTTTTCAGTATGCGCCACCCCGGTTACGGGTATTTTGCATTCCTTCAGGATGGGCACTAACCGTCCGGGCACGGTTAGTGCCTCCCTGGTTGAAAATGCCTCCTCGGCGGGACCTAACCGAGGAGGACCTAACTGTATGCAACCCATATGCTTCTGGTGCCTGACAATACCACGCAACACATGAATTGATCAACAAATCAAAATGATCAGCAAATGAATTTTCATAAGTTTCTAATAGTAAATTCGCATTTTTCTTGTAATTAAACTACATATTTACGGTTTTCAGATTTTTCCCTTTACATGTGCTGTAAGACACCGCTTCTTGCCAAATTTCATGATTCTAGGTCAACGGGAAGTACCCTATAGGTTTTGATTCCCTTGTGAAATCGCAAAATATGCGACATAAACGGTCATATCTTTTGATCGCGTTGACTTACAAGTTTTATTTTTTCACAGCTAAAAGAGACCGCAGACCCGAGTTTGATACAAATTTCAACTTGTTACCTCTACACGTTCCTGAGAAAAATTGTCTTGACAGACAGACAGACAGACGGACAGACAGACATACAGACAGACGGACAACAAAGTGATCCTATCAGGGTTCCGTTTTCGGTACGGATCCCTACAAAAAACAATTAAATAAATAAAATAAACACATTCAAAACTTCAATATTAAAAAAGTGATGTGAAGTGACATTTTTTTTCTTTACAAAATAAAATTAAAGAAAACTTTTTAAAATGAGTATAAATTCTATGGTGATACCGGAGACTGAGGAGAGTTATTATAACGAATCCACACCATCATAAGAGTTCAATCATTTTTGGTTCAATTTTTTTGGATGGCACCTAGCTCTCAAACTTGTAAGATACGTCCCCACGCATGAGTAATAAAAAATATTGTTTGCAACACGGGCGGTATTGTCAATTGCCCTTTCGAGCGAAAGTGCGCACAATTTTGATCTCGTGTCCAAGTGACAACCTACCGCCCTAGTTACAAAATATTACTATATTAGTTTACTAAATTAGGCAGTAACAACACAAAGTGCAATTCACTTTTAGAGTTCCAACAAGTTCTAAATGTTCGTTAATATTTTGTGATAAATGAAACGGTTTGAATGTATTTATTAGTTACGTGGATTAGGCAAGACTAGGCGAGATATATTTAGATTTAATGTCGATTATGTAGACTGAATGTTCAAAATTAAATTTCTTAGACTAAATTTAACGTTGACTAAATCAAAACATTGACTCGCTCCGAATAGAGCGGCATAACATGAAAAAGTTTTTGAATTTTCAAATTTTAAAATCAATTTCTTTTGGAAATATTTTCGATATGTTGTTTTGTTGAGTATTTACGGGATCAAGGTTTGTTTTAAGGTGAAAAGATTTCGATTTTCTTGGAATTGTGGGGATTAGGAAATTCCCATTTTAATTTTTGGACTCGACGAGGCTAGTTGATGGACGTGTTTTGACTTGGGCTCAGTTAAAGAGATTAAACACGCGAAAGCAGATTAGATTAACTTGAGAAGATCCAGGCAAAATGTTGCTAATAAGAATTTTTTGACGAATAATTTTCAATTAATAATTAAATTTTATTGATGTTGGAATTAAATATGATTTTTTTTTAATTTATAATTTTTTGTTAGACGAGGTACGTATTACTATATCGTAACTGAGCAATTATTAACGTTATTATATTGACCGTGTGAGGGATATCTTCAATATTTTTTATTACTCGTGCGTTAAAAGTATTATCTGGCGCACGTTTTTTAGTACGAGAAATGCCACTTTTGGTTGTATTTCCACCTAACTTGGGTAACGCACGCAAATATTCAATATCGCTAGGTTACATTAAAAAAAACAATTAAATAAACACAATCAAGACCTCAATATTAAAAAAGTAACGTGAAAGTGACAGAATTTTTTTTGCATTAGAAAATTAGTGCGTCAAGACTAGATAGAAGGACTAGATAGACGAAACTAGACGGACATGATTAGACAGACAACACTAGATAGAGCCTTGTACACTAGACTTGATTTTTTTACATTTTATAGTTTAGTAATAACTTTCTTAATTTGTTTTATTATTTTTAAACGTCACAAACTTTTTGCAAATTTTGACAAAACCTTTTATTAACATGGAATACGATTAAATGTTATTTTGTTTTCTGATTTTATAAAAAATATTGTAATTCTAAATTTAAAATTTGACATTTGTGTCATTTTTTAGGGTTCTGTACCGAAAACTGAAACCTTATAAGATCACTTTGTTGTCTATCTGTCTGTCTGTCTGTCCGTCCGTCTGTCTGTCTGTCAAGATTATTTTTCTCGAAGATTATTCCACCGCCAGTTGCAGGTACACATATAGCATCGGTACGAACCGGTTTGGAGACGTAGCGCTCTTCAATGAAGAGATCAGCGTCCAAAGATGTGATCGAGAAAACGGTTTTCGCCGCACCGGGTGAACCGAATATCGCGTACTTTTCCGCATGACGTCAAAAAACGTGAAATCGACGCGGCACGAGGACGCAGTAAAAAAATCGGTCCGCGGACCAAAATTGCTCCTCAAAGGTGCTAGAAACGATTTCCTGTTTTTAGCATCTGGAGGGACGACGTGTGAAACTTGCGAGCGGGAGACAGACACGGGTCGAAGGCCTGTCAAGTTTTACAACAGAAAATGACAATTTCCCGTTTTTTTTTCAATTTTCCCGTTTCGACGCGCAATAGGAACGAAGTTTTTGAAGAAAAAGTGGAGGCGGAGCTTTATAAAGCTCGTCTAAAAAAACCTAATTTTTAGGGCTTCGTACCGAAAACGGAACCCTTATAGGATCACTTTGTTGTCCGTCTGTCTGTCTGTCTGTCTGTCTGTCCGTCCGTCCGTCCGTATGTCTGTCTGTCAAGACCATTTTTCTCAGGAACGCGTAGAGGTAACAATTTGAAATTTGTATCAAATACTCGGGTCTGCGGTCTCTTTCAGCTGTGAAAAAATCAAACTTGTAAGTCAACGAGATCAAAAGATATGACCGTTTATGTCGCATATGTTGCTATTTCACAGGGGAATCAAAACCTATAGGGTACTTCCCGTTGACCTAGAATCATGAAATTTGGCAAGAAGCGGTGTCTTACAGCACATGTAAAGGGAAAAATCTGAAAACCGTAAATATGTAGTTTAATTACAAGAAAAATGCGAATTTACTATTAGAAACTTATGAAAATACAGTAATGTGTTGCGTGGTATTGTTAGGCACCAGAGGCATATGGATTGCATATAGTTAGGTCCTCCTAAAGATACCTTACTTACAAGTTTGTACGGAAACCTCGGTGCGCGAGTCACAACTCGCATTTGGCCGTTTTTTTTTAAATTTCAATCAAAAATGAAAAAATAAAATTTTAATGAAATTTCGTTGAACAGGATTAAAAGTTTAAAGCTTTTTCCTTGATTTTACAGAAATATCGAATTTTAAACATTGATTGATTGAACCCATACCTTCGTTGTTAAAGAATAATTGAAATACCAATTTTCACGTCTCTAACATCTCCAGTTTTTGAGATATAAGTAACCACATCTGCAAATTCACTAATAGTTTTTTTTGTGTATTTTTCCCAATTTTACGTTGGTTTTCCAAGAAATTTTATACCAAAATTACACAAATTGTGTAAAAACTAATCACGTCAAAATTCTGGTGTAATTTCAAAACACTAGAAAATACCACCAGAAGTCCCAATAGATATCTAAAAGCAGTTTTGGATGCATCAAGAAATTCCCTGCAAGTTTTATTTGGAACGTTTTTCCAATTTTACGATGGTTTTCTCAGAAATTTTATACCAAAATTGTCCTGAAACTAATCATGTCAAAATTCGTTCGTTACTCCCAAGCAGTACAAAATAAGAAGCAGAAGTCCCAACAGAAATCGAAGAACAGTTTTGAATTCATCAAGAAATTCCCTGCCAGTTTTATTTGGAATGTTTTTCCAATCTTACGCTGCTTTTCCCAGAAATTTTATGCCAAAATTGCTCAAATTGTCTTGAAACTAATCATGTCAAAATTTGAGTGTGACTTCAAGGCGATATAAAATAAGAATCAGAAGTCCCAACTAGAATCGAAAAACAGTTTTAGGTTCATTAAGAAATTCCCCGCAGGTTTTATTTGGGACGTTTTTCCAATCTTACGTTGGTTTCCCCAAAAATTTGATAGCAAAATTGAACAAATTGTCTGGAAACTAATCATGCCAAATTCAAGTGTGACTACAAAACAGTATAAAATAGTTGCAGAAGTCCTAACAGAAATCTAAAAACAGTTTTGGATTCATCAAGAAATTCCCTGCAAGTTTTATTTGGAACGTTTTTCCAGGCTTACGTTGGTTTTCCCAGAAATTTGATACCAAAATTGAACAAATTGTCTTGAAACTAATCCTGTCAAAATTCGAGTGTGACTTCAAAACGGTATAACAGCAGAATTTGAAGACCCAACAGAAATCTAAAAACAGTTTTGGATTCATCAAGAAATTTCCTGCAAGTTTTATTTGAAATGTTTTATCAAATTTACGTTGATTTTCCCAGATAAACCAAAATTGTCTTTAAACAAATCATGTCAAAATTGAAGTGTGACTTCAAAACTGTTTAAAATAGGAAGGAGAAGTCCCAACAAAAATCTAAAATCAGTTTTAGATTCATCAAGCAGTTCTCTGCAAGTTTTATTTGGAACGTTTTTCTAATCTTACATTGGTTTTCCTAGAAATTTTACCACAAGATTGCACAAATTGTCTTGAAACTAGCCATGTCAAAATTGGAGTTTGACTTCCAGAACCAGAGGTCTCAACAGAAATCTAAAAATAGTTTTGGATTTATCAAGAAATTCCCTGCAAGTTTTATTTGGAACGATTTCCTGGCTTACGTTGGTTTTTCCACAAATTTGATACCAAAATTGAACAAATTGTCTTGAAACTAATCATGTCAAAATTCGAGTGTGACTTCCAGACTGTATAAAATAGGAAGCAGAGGTCCCAACAGAAATCTAAAAACAGTTTTCGATTCAACAAGAAATTCCTTGCAAGTTTTATTTGGTACGTTTTATCAAAATTTACATTGATTTTTCCAGAAGTGTTAACCCAAAATTGCACAAATTGCTTTTTAACAAATCATGTAAAAATCGAAGTGTGACTTCGAAACTGTATAACATAGGAAGCAGAAGTCCCAACAGAAATCTAAAAAGAGTTTTGGATCCAAAAAAGAAATTCCTTGCAAGTTTTATTTGGAACGTTTTTTTTCAAATTTACGTTGATTTTCCCAATAGTGTTAAACCAAAATTGCACAAATTGTCTTTTAACAAATCATGTCAAAATTGAAGTGTGAGTTCAAAACTGTATAAAATAGGAAGCAGAAGTCCCAACAGAAATCTAAAAAGAGTTTTGGATTCAACAAGAAATTCCCTGCAAGTTTTATTTGGAACGTTTCCAATTTGTGTTGATTTTCCCAGAAGTGTTAAACCAAAATTGCACAAATTGTCTTTTAACAAATCATGTCAGCATTGTAGGGTGACTTCAAAACTGTGTAAAATAGGAAGGAAAAGTTCCAACAGAAATCTAAACACAGTTTTGGATTCAACAAGAAATTCCCTGCAAGTTTTATTTGGAGCGTTTTGTCGAATTGACGTTGATTTTCCCAGAAGTGTTAAACCAAAATTGCACAAATTGCCTTTTAACAAATCATTTCAAAATCGAAGTGTGACTTCAACACTGTATAAAATAGAAAGCAGAAGTCCCATTAGAAATCTAGAAACAGTTTTGGATTCAACAAGAAATTCCCTGCAAGTTTTATTTGGAGCGTTTTGTCGAATTGACGTTGATTTTCCTAGAAGTGTTAACTCAAAATTGCACAAATTGCCTTTTAACAAATCATGTCAAAATCGAAGTGTGACTTTAAAACTGTATAAAATAGGAAGCAGAAGTTCCAACAGAAATCTAAAAGCAGTTTTGGATTCAACAAGAAAATTCCCTGCAAGTTTTATTTGTAACGTTTTTTCAAATTTACGTTGATTTTTCCAGTAGTGTTAAACCAAAATTGCACAAATTGTCTTTTAACAAATCATGCCAAAATTGGAGTGTGACTTCAAAACTGTATAAAATAGGAGGGACAAGTCCCAACAGAAATCTAAACACAGTTTTGGATTGAACTAGAAATTCCATGCAAGTTTTATTTGGAACGTTTTTCCAGTCTTACGTTAATTTCCCCAGAAATTTTGTAGCAAAATTGCACAAATTGTCTTAAAACTCATCATGTCAAAATTCAAGTGTGACTTCAAAACAGGGTAAAATCTGAAGAAAAAGTCCCAACAGGAATCTAAAAAGATTTGGATTCACCAAGAAATTCCCTGCAAATTTTACTTGGAACATGTTTCCAAATTTATGTTGGTTACCTTTATATTGGTTATGTTTAATTTATGTTGGTTATGCTTGATGGATGTTTGTATCATAAAAGCAACGTTCATTCCAAATTTTACATTAACCACGTATACACAGCATAGCGCAGTGGTCGATTTTAAGGTAACCAGGCGTACTGCTTTAGTCAGTACAGTACTTCTTTGAGATAGTCCGTACTGTCCAGTTTTTAGGCACTGCATTTGTATTGCCTTTCTCTAAGATGTACTGCTTGTACTGCTTTGCATAATATTGTAAAAATAAATAATTATCATCGTGAATTTACGTCGATTTACATCTAGTAATTATACCGTGATTTTATGCATTTCCAAAGCGAACATTTTGCTCATAACTCAGAAATAATAACTCAAAATTGCTAATAGTGGCAAAGCAGCAATAACATAACATTGCAAGAGTGATAAACATAACACTCAGATTAATACAGCAGACCTGGGCTCGAGGGTATCATGCGGCCCGCGCTGATATTTTATGCGGCTCGCGCTGACATTTTATGCGGCCCGCGCTGACATTTTATGCGGCCCGCGCTGAAACTTTATGCGGCCCGCGCTGACATTTTATGCGGCCCGCGCTGACATTTTATGCGGCCCGCGTTGACATTTTATGCGGCCCGCGCTGACATTTTATGCGGCCCGCGCTGACATTTTATGCGGCCCGCGCTGAAATTTTATACGGCCCGCGTTGACATTTTATGCGGCCCGCGCTGACATTTTATGCGGCCCGCGCTGACATTTTATGCGGCCCGCGCTTACATTTTATGCGGCCCGCGCTGACATTTTATGCGTCCCGCGAAGATCGTTCAAATTTTTGTTATCAATTTTTTTTTGTAAAGCAAGCATAGCCATTACCCCTCCATCCTCATCCAATGTATTGCTTTCGCGTTTAAATAATCTGGAAATAGGTAAAGGTAAGTGGCCACTGTCAAATTTTCTTCCAAAATTAGGTGAACGCTAACATTCAATGCTATCGCTATCTTTCTATTATCTACTAAAGCTATCTTTCTTTAATTCAGTGAACGCCAACTTTCAATTCTAGAACGTTTGACCTTGAGAGTTTTGAAAAATTCGCCCAGACCGTTATCCCCATATCTCAAATAGCTTATCTACTGCTTTCGCGTGTAAAAAATCTGGTCACCTTATGATATAGCACTGTGGCACGCGTGCCATAGGTTCGCCCTATGGCACGCGTGTCGAAGCCGACATGTAGGAGAATTGTATTGGCACGCGTGCAAATGCTCTATAACTAATTATACTAACTATTTATAACTATTTCGCACGCGTGCCTTCTAAAGTTCATAAGCTTAAACCTTCTACTTTTCTAAAAAGTAAAGTAAAAGTAAGTTTCTCAATCTACTTTTGTGTAACATCCAAGGTGTAAAATATAAGACGTGTTATATTCAGGCTAATACGATAACTGATTTTCACTATCAGAAATGTTCATTCAGTGTAAAAGTTACTTGGCACGTCAGCATTTCAAATTGCTAAAATTTAAAAAAAAATGGCACGCGGTCGGAAAAAATCCACCCCTGGTATAGTGTATAGTCCAAAACTATTCGAGTAGTTGAGTGTAAACTAGCGTATAGTTCAAAACTATTCGAGTAGTTGCGTGTAAACTACCGTATATTCCAAACCTATTCGAGTAGTTGCGTGTAAACTAGCTTATAGTCCAAAATTATTCGAGTAGTTGCGTGTAAACTAGCGTAGAGTCCAAAACTATTAGAGTAGTTGCGTGTAAACTAGCGTATAGTCCAAAACTATTCGAGTAATTGCGTGTAAACTAGCGTATAGTTCAAAAATATTCGAGTAGTTGCGTGTAAACTAGCGTTTAGTCCAAAACTATTCGAGTAGTTGCGTGTAAACTAGCGTATATTCTAAAACTATTCGAGTAGTTGCTTGTAAACTAGCGTATAGTCCAAAACTATTGGCGTAGTTACGTGTAAACTAGCGTATAGTCCAAAACTATTCGAGTAGTTGCGTGTAAACTAGCGTATAGTCCAAAACAATTCGTATAGTTGAACTATAGGAAGCGGGCACACAGGAATATACGCTAGCAGCAATATTAGTTCAATTTAATTTTATTAATTTTAGAAAATCGTCATTTGAAACAAGATGTTCTTATTACAGAAGACTAGACAAACAAGGCTAGACAGACAAGACTAGACAGACAAGACTAGACAGACAAGACTAGACAGATAAGACTAGACAGACAAGACTAGACAGACAAGACTGGACAGACAAGACTAGACAGACAAGACTAGACAGACAAGACTAGACAAACAAGACTAGACAGACAAGACTAGACAGACAAGACTAGACAGTCAAGACTAGACAGACAAGACTAGACAGACAAGACTAGACAGACAAGACTAGACAGACAAGACTAGACAGACAAGACTAGACAGACAAGACTAGACAGACAAGACTAAACAGACAAGAGTAGACAGACAAGATTAGACAGACAAGACTAGACAGACAAGACTAGACAGACAAGACTAGACAGACAAGACTAGACAGACAAGACTAGACAGACAAGACTAGACAGACAAGACTAGACAGACAAGACTAGACAGACAAGACTAGACAGATAAGACTAGACAGACAAGACTAGACAGACAAGACTGGACAGACAAGACTAGACAGACAAGACTAGACAGACAAGACTAGACAAACAAGACTAGACAGACAAGACTAGACAGACAAGACTAGACAGTCAAGACTAGACAGACAAGACTAGACAGACAAGACTAGACAGACAAGACTAGACAGACAAGACTAGACAGACAAGACTAGACAGACAAGACTAAACAGACAAGAGTAGACAGACAAGATTAGACAGACAAGACTAGACAGACAAGACTAGACAGACAAGACTAGACAGACAAGACTAGACAGACAAGACTAGACAGACAAGACTAGACAGACAAGACTAGACAGACAAGACTAGACAGACAAGGCTAGACAGACAAGACTAGACAGACAAGACTAGACAGACAAGACTAGACAGACAAGACTAGACAGACAAGACTAGACAGACAAGACTAGACAGACAAGACTAGACAGACAAGACTAGACAGACAAGGCTAGACAGACAAGACTAGACAGACAAGATTAGACAGACAAGACTAGACAGACAAGACTACACAGACAAAACTAGACAGACAAGACTAGACAGTCAAGACTAGACAGACAAGACTAGACAGACAAGACTAGACAGACAAGACTAGACAGACAAGACTAGACAGACAAGACTAGGCAGACAGAACTAGACAGACAAGACTAGACAGACAAGACTAGACAGACAAGACGTGACAGACAAGACTAGACAGACAAGACTAGACAGACAAGACTAGACAGACAAGACTAGACAGACAAGACTAGACTGACAAGACTAGACAGACAAGACTAGACAGACAAGACTAGACAGACAAGACTAGACAGACAAGACTAGACAGACAAGACTAGACAGACAAGACTAGACAGACAAGGCTAGACAGACAAGACTAGACAGACAAGACTAGACAGACAAGACTAGACAGACAAGACTAGACAGACAAGACTAGACAGACAAGACGTGACAGACAAGACTAGACAGACAAGACTAGACAGACAAGACTAGACAGACAAGACTAGACAGACAAGACTAGACAGACAAGACTAGACAGACAAGACTAGACAGACAAGACTAGACAGACAAGACTAGACAGACAAGACTAGACAGACAAGACTAGACAGACAAGACTAGACAGACAAGACTAGACAGACAAGACTAGACGGACAAGACTAGACAGACAAGACTAGACAGACAAGACTAGACAGACAAGACTAGACAGACAAGACTAGACAGACAAGACTAGACAGACAAGACTAGACAGACAAGACTAGACAGACAAGACTAGACAGACAAGACTAGACAGACAAGACTAGACAGACAAGACTAGACAGACAAGACTAGACAGACAAGACTAGACAGACAAGACTAGACAGACAAGACTAGACAGACAAGACTAGACGGACAAGACTAGACGGACAAGACTAGACAGACAAGACTAGACAGACAAGACTAGACAGACAAGACTAGACAGACAAGACTAGACAGACAAGACTAGACAGACAAGACTAGACAGACAAGACTAGACAGACAAGACTAGACAGACAAGACTAGACAGACAAGACTAGACAGACAAGACTAGACAGACAAGACTAGACAGACAAGACTAGACAGACAAGACTAGACAGACAAGACTAGACAGACAAGACTAGACAGACAAGACTAGACAGACAAGACTAGACAGACAAGACTAGACAGACAAGACTAGACAAACAAGACTAGACAGACAAGACTAGACAGACAAGACTAGACAGACAAGACTAGACAGACAAGACTAGACAGACAAGACTAGACAGACAAGACTAGACAGACAAGACTAGACAGACAAGACTAGACAGACAAGACTAGACAGACAAGACTAGACAGACAAGACTAGACAGACAAAACTAGACAGACAAGACTAGACAGACAAAACTAGACAGACAAGACTAGACAGACAAGACTAGACAGACAAGACTAGACAGACAAGACTAGACAGACAAGACTAGACAGACCAGACTAGATAGACAAGAGTATACAGACAAGACTAGACAGACAAGACTAGACAGACAAGACTAGACAGACAAGACGTGACAGACAAGACTAGACAGACAAGACTAGACAGACAAGACTAGACAGACAAGACTAGACAGACAAGACTAGACAGACAAGACTAGACAGACAAGACTAGACAGACAGGACTAGACAGACAAGACTAGACAGACAAGACTAGACAGACAAGACTAGACAGACAAGACTAGACAGACAAGACTAGACAGACAAGACTAGACAGACAAGACTAGACAGACAAGACTAGACAGACAAGACTAGACAGACAAGACTAGACAGACAAGACTAGACAGACAAGACTAGACAGACAAGACTAGACAGACAAGACTAGACAGACAAGACTAGACAGACAAGACTAGACAGACAAGACTAGACAGACAAGACTAGACAGACAAGACTAGACAGACAAGACTAGACAGACAAGACTAGACAGACAAGACTAGACAGACAAGACTAGACAGACAAGACTAGACAGACAAGACTAGACAGACAAGACTAGACAGACAAGACTAGACAGACAAGACTAGACAGACAAGACTAGACAGACAAGACTAGACAGACAAGACTAGACAGACAAGACTAGACAGACAAGACTAGACAGACAAGACTAGACAGACAAGACTAGACAGACAAGACTAGACAGACAAGACTAGACAGACAAGACTAGACAGACAAGACTAGACAGACAAGACTAGACAGACAAGACTAGACAGACAAGACTAGACAGACAAGACTAGACAGACAAGACTAGACAGACAAGACTAGACAGACAAGACTAGACAGACAAGACTAGACAGACAAGACTAGACAGACAAGACTAGACAGACAAGACTAGACAGACAAAGACTAGACAGACAAGACTAGACAGACAAGACTAGACAGACAAGACTAGACAGACAAGACTAGACAGACAAGACTAGACAGACAAGACTAGACAGACAAGACTAGACAGACAAGACTAGACAGACAAGACTAGACAGACAAGACTAGACAGACAAGACTAGACAGACAAGACTAGACAGACAAGACTAGACAGACAAGACTAGACAGACAAGACTAGACAGACAAGACTAGACAGACAAGACTAGACAGACAAGACTAGACAGACAAGACTAGACAGACAAGACTAGACAGACAAGACTAGACAGACAAGACTAGACAGACAAGACTAGACAGACAAGACTAGACAGACAAGACTAGACAGACAAGACTAGACAGACAAGACTAGACAGACAAGACTAGACAGACAAGACTAGACAGACAAGACTAGACAGACAAGACTAGACAGACAAGACTAGACAGACAAGACTAGACAGACAAGACTAGACAGACAAGACTAGACAGACAAGACTAGACAGACAAGACTAGACAGACAAGACTAGACAGACAAGACTAGACAGACAAGACTAGACAGACAAGACTAGACAGACAAGACTAGACAGACAAGACTAGACAGACAAGACTAGACAGACAAGACTAGACAGACAAGACTAGACAGACAAGACTAGACAGACAAGACTAGACAGACAAGACTAGACAGACAAGACTAGACAGACAAGACTAGACAGACAAGACTAGACAGACAAGACTAGACAGACAAGACTAGACAGACAAGACTAGACAGACAAGACTAGACAGACAAGACTAGACAGACAAGACTAGACAGACAAGACTAGACAGACAAGACTAGACAGACAAGACTAGACAGACAAGACTAGACAGACAAGACTAGACAGACAAGACTAGACAGACAAGACTAGACAGACAAGACTAGACAGACAAGACTAGACAGACAAGACTAGACAGACAAGACTAGACAGACAAGACTAGACAGACAAGACTAGACAGACAAGACTAGACAGACAAGACTAGACAGACAAGACTAGACAGACAAGACTAGACAGACAAGACTAGACAGACAAGACTAGACAGACAAGACTAGACAGACAAGACTAGACAGACAAGACTAGACAGACAAGACTAGACAGACAAGACTAGACAGACAAGACTAGACAGACAAGACTAGACAGACAAGACTAGACAGACAAGACTAGACAGACAAGACTAGACAGACAAGACTAGACAGACAAGACTAGACAGACAAGACTAGACAGACAAGACTAGACAGACAAGACTAGACAGACAAGACTAGACAGACAAGACTAGACAGACAAGACTAGACAGACAAGACTAGACAGACAAGACTAGACAGACAAGACTAGACAGACAAGACTAGACAGACAAGACTAGACAGACAAGACTAGACAGACAAGACTAGACAGACAAGACTAGACATCTTATTTGTTTATTCACATAAGAAATGTTTTGCTTATGTGACCAGCACTCCATCTGGTTAGACATTATGCTGGTTTCATAGCTAGTTACATGAGTATTATTACATCGTATTATCACAACATATTGTTACATATTACACTATACTGCATTACTGTTACATATTTACACTATACGTTAGAATATTACATAAAAATTGTACAAATACTATAAGCGGGAGAAATTGAATGTCAGAATTTAGTCTAAGTGGTTAGATCGTGGTCCAGTTTTTTTAATTTTTTACAGTTTCTATTGAAGGTCATCCACCATTTGTTATTTTTCACGATTGTAGTCAAGTCCTCTTCGGTCCGTGGCCAGTGGCATCCTGCCTTAGCCATACTGGCTGCTGATTGTTCTCGCCAGTTCTCCGTGAGCGGACATCTAAAGAGAACATGGGCGGCGGTTTCCTCCTCACCGCATGCACAAAGCGGAGATTGTCTTTTACCAAATCTGTATAAATAGGCTTTAAAATTTCCGTGGCCAGTTATCAGCTGGACCATGTGATGTGTAGGTCTTATGTCTATGTTAATCCATGCCTCTATATTTGGTATGAATTTTTTGGTCCACAGACCGGTTGTGGCATTATTCCATCGCTCTTGCCATTCTCTCTTGATTTTTGCTGATATGCCGTTTTTTATAGCCTGTCCTGGAATTGTTTTAAATGTAATTGGTATAAGTTCGACTTCCTCGTTTGCTTTCTCCGTTCCAGAGGCCTGTCTTGCTAGGGAGTCCGCTCTTTCATTTCCTGCGTGACCCACATGAGCCTTTATCCAGTGCAGCTGGAGCTTCACTGTTTTTCGGACTTCCTGTATTAACTGCCATGTATCCAGAAGCAGTTCGGTTGGCGAGGTCATATGTTTTAAGGCTTCGAGAGCGGCTCTGCTATCCGAGAGGATGGAACATTCTGGGATTGATCTGTTGTTCGATAGAATGTGTCTTAGTGCCCTGTTAATTGCCAAGAGTTCTGCCTGAAATATGGAGCAATATTTTTCAAGCCTCATAGTCTCATTGTGAATCTCAACTTCTTTAACATACAAAACAAATGCAGCCCCTACGCCCGATTCTGATTTAGAACCATCTGTATATATAGTGATACTATAGGTGTTGCTATGTGTAAAGCAGTAATTTATTAGTGTTATGTCAGCTGGATGTTTAATTAGAGACATGTTGATTTTTCTTTCTATCATGTTCGGAGACGCGTTAACTCCGGTGAGTTCTCTTATTGTGTCCTCATCCATGGATTGCTTGGATCCGTATAAAGCAATCTCTTTTAGTCTAAGGTCAACCGGAAGAAACCCGGAGATAATGCACGCAGCTTCTGTTGAAACAGTGCGGTAAGCTCTCGCTGCAATTATAGTGCATTTCCTCTGTACTCCTAGGAGTTTTTGTTTTTCCCTAATCCCACATGCACTGTACCATACTGAAGCACCGTATAGCAGCCCTGGTTCTATAGCGCCACGATAAATTAGTGATATATTTGCTCTCCCCAGACCCCATTCCTTCCTGGATACGAGCCATAATTTTGAGCAGCGCTGCTTTGTTGTAATGCATGCTTGTTTTATGTGTTCTTTGAAGTTGAGATTTCTGTCAATGATGACCCCTAAATATTTTATGTTCTCCTGGCATTTAAGTGTGATTCCTCCAAGGCTAAATTGTGGTCGTCTTTGATTAGGTGATTTGCCAAAAAACAATGCCTCCGTCTTCGAGGCGTTAAAATTTAGCTTGCAGTCGAGTGCCCATAATCGCAATGCATCCAAGGCCCGGTCTGTCTTTTCCTTCAGTCCAAATTTTGTGTTGTTTGATACCATTAACATCGTATCGTCAGCATATGCGATTATGCTGGTTCTTTCAGGCAGCTTTATGTCGAAGATCGTGTTGTACAATATTTTCCAATATGTGGGACCTGATATGGATCCCTGAGGGCAGCCTTTTTGAACGGACTTCCGGACTGAAATACCTGGTTCCGATATTATGGCACTACGCTCATGGAAATAGTCTCGTACTAGGTTGATTAGGTTGTTGGGGCATCTGTTGTTGATCAACTTGTGTATTATTAGAGGCCACCAGGCATTGTCAAATGCCCCAGTTATGTCAAGTGCGACTATGGCGCAGTACACCCTATTGGACCTGCATTCCTTAATGAAGCTTTTGACTCTATTTATAGCGTCTACTGTGCTCACGCCCTTCCGGAAACCATATTGGTTTTGGTGGAGGAGATCGTTGGTTTGTATGTGGTATTCAATTCTAGAGATAAGTAGAGAATCTAGGATTTTTCCAGCTACTGGGAGTAGACTAATAGGTCTAAAATCCTTAACCGAGTTTCCTGGTTTATTTGGTTTCGGAACTATCTTTACTAACTGTTCTTTCCAGCAGCTTGGAAATACTCCTATGTTAAGGCACTTGTTGTAAAGGCTCAGAAAAGTGGACGGTATGATGTTGAATGCTGCATTTATTATGTCAGACGTAATGCCGTCTGCCCCAGGTGCCTTCTTGGGATTCATTAATTTAATTACTCGTTCTATTTCCTGTACCGTAAAATCTCTGTCTTCTGGTCCTCCTTTTTCTGTTAATACTTCTTGTCTTAATAAAGCCTGTTTTTCTGTGTCGTCGCCGTCGTCTTCCGGGAAAAATGCATTAAGAAGCTCTCGTGTTGTATCCTCCAAATTTGTTGGGATGTTTTTCAGGGTGTTTAGGAATTTTGAATTTGAGTTCTTTCCTCTTATAACTCTATACACTGCTCCCCATGGATTGCTACGCGAGGAGCGTGTGCAGA
This sequence comes from Phosphuga atrata, assembly GCA_944588485.1. Taxonomy (NCBI): domain Eukaryota; kingdom Metazoa; phylum Arthropoda; class Insecta; order Coleoptera; family Silphidae; genus Phosphuga; species Phosphuga atrata. The sequence goes on from OX155900.1 coordinate 62,160,906, forward strand.
ATTCCTGCCATTTTCGTTTCTTGGTGTCTGTGATAGCTCGCTTGTACTCCTGGTGTTTGTTTCTGTAGGCCGCATATCTAGTTTCTCTGATAGCTCCTGTACTATGCTGATATTTGCGTCTTAGATGGTTATTTTCTTTCCTGAGGGCTGTCAGTTCTTTTGACCACCATGGAACTGAATTCTGGAAAGATTTTCGACCAGGAATTGCATCTTGAGCGGCTTTAAAGATTGCGTGATTTAATGCCTTTGCGAAATCCGATATTTCGTTTGTTGATTTACAATCGTCAATTTTGGGTATGATAGAATTTACTAGTCTTATTATTATTTCCTCAAATGTTTTCCAATTTGCGTATTTTGTGCAGAAGCCCCTAAGATGTTCGTGCGTTTCTGACTCGAGGCCTATTGACCAACTTATGTATCTATGGTCAGATAGGCTGTCATCTTCGGGTAGATGCCAGTTTAATATCAGATCGCTTAGCTTGCTACTGGCAAGGGTAACATCGATTAAGCTCATGCCATTATGACCAACGAAAGTAGGCTCTGAGCCACTATTTAATATAAGTAGGTGGCACTCATTAAACATGTTTTCTAGTTGCCTACCTCGTTTATCTTCTGTTGAGCTTCCCCAGGAATGCGATTTCGCATTCATATCTCCTGCAATGAGAATGTCACCTCTGGGACTAAGGTGCTTAATTGCTTTTTGCATTGCTTCTAGGTGGATCTCGAATGTGTCGCTTTCCACTGGTCTACCCTGTGGTGGTAAATATTGGGATATGTAAATATTGGGATATTGATTTTGTTGACTAGACAGACAAGACTAGACAGACAAGACTAGACAGACAAGACTAGACAGACAAGACTAGACAGACAAGACTAGACAGACAAGACTAGACAGACAAGACTAGACAGACAAGACTAGACAGACAAGACTAGACAGACAAGACTAGACAGACAAGACTAGACAGACAAGACTAGACAGACAAGACTAGACAGACAAGACTAGACAGACAAGACTAGACAGACAAGACTAGACAGACAAGACTAGACAGACAAGACTAGACAGACAAGACTAGACAGACAAGACTAGACAGACAAGACTAGACAGACAAGACTAGACAGACAAGACTAGACAGACAAGACTAGACAGACAAGACTAGACAGACAAGACTAGACAGACAAGACTAGACAGACAAGACTAGACAGACAAGACTAGACAGACAAGACTAGACAGACAAGACTAGACAGACAAGACTAGACAGACAAGACTAGACAGACAAGACTAGACAGACAAGACTAGACAGACAAGACTAGACAGACAAGACTAGACAGACAAGACTAGACAGACAAGACTAGACAGACAAGACTAGACAGACAAGACTAGACAGACAAGACTAGACAGACAAGACTAGACAGACAAGACTAGACAGACAAGACTAGACAGACAAGACTAGACAGACAAGACTAGACAGACAAGACTAGACAGACAAGACTAGACAGACAAGACTAGACAGACAAGACTAGACAGACAAGACTAGACAGACAAGACTAGACAGACAAGACTAGACAGACAAGACTAGACAGACAAGACTAGACAGACAAGACTAGACAGACAAGACTAGACAGACAAGACTAGACAGACAAGACTAGACAGACAAGACTAGACAGACAAGACTAGACAGACAAGACTAGACAGACAAGACTAGACAGACAAGACTAGACAGACAAGACTAGACAGACAAGACTAGACAGACAAGACTAGACAGACAAGACTAGACAGACAAGACTAGACAGACAAGACTAGACAGACAAGACTAGACAGACAAGACTAGACAGACAAGACTAGACAGACAAGACTAGACAGACAAGACTAGACAGACAAGACTAGACAGACAAGACTAGACAGACAAGACTAGACAGACAAGACTAGACAGACAAGACTAGACAGACAAGACTAGACAGACAAGACTAGACAGACAAGACTAGACAGACAAGACTAGACAGACAAGACTAGACAGACAAGACTAGACAGACAAGACTAGACAGACAAGACTAGACAGACAAGACTAGACAGACAAGACTAGACAGACAAGACCAGACAGACAAGACTAGACAGACAAGACTAGACAGACAAGACTAAACAGACAAGACTAGACAGACAAGACTAGACAGACAAGACTAGACAGACAAGACTTAGACAGACAAGACTTAGACAGACAAGACTAGATAGACAAGACTTAGACAGACAAGACTAGACAGAAAAGACTAGACAGGCAAGACTAGACAGACAAGACTAGACAGACAAAACTACACAGACAAGACTAGATAGACAAGACTAGACAGACAAGACTAGACAGACAAGACTAGACAGACAAGACTAGACAGACAAGACTAGACAGACAAGACTAGACAGACAAGACTAGACAGCCAAGACTAGTCAGACAAGACTAGACATACAAGACTAGACAGACAAGACTAGACAGACAAGACTAGACAGACAAGACTAAACAGACAAGACTAGACAGACAAGACTAGACAGACAAGACTAGACAGACAAGACTTAGACAGACAAGACTTAGAGAGACAAGACTTAGACAGACAAGACTTAGAGAGACAAGACTAGACAGACAAGACTAGACAGGCAAGACTAGACAGACAATACTAGACAGACAAAACTAGGCAGACAAGACTAGACAGACAAGACTAGACAGACAAGACTAGACAGACAAGACTAGACAGACAAGACTAGACAGACAAGACTAGACAGACAAGACTAGAGAGACAAGACTAGACAGACAAGACTAGACAGATAAGACTAGACAGGCAAGACTAGACAGGCAAGACTAGACAGACAAGACTAGACAGACAAGACTAGACAGACAAGACTAGACAGATAAGCCTAGACAGGCAAGACTAGACAGACAAGATTAGACACACAAGATTAGACAGACAAGTGTAAACATATGAGAAATATGAGTTAATTTAAAAAAATCTATAAAATATTATGAAAAGACGTTGCGAGATATACGAGTATTGCAAAAATTGACGAAATTGTTCGCGAAAAATGTAAGCAAAAAGTATATATAATAATAAGTTTAACACAATTTGAGCGTTTAACATGCGTCTGCGATGATGTAAAAGCAAATATTGATACAAAATACGTTCCAACGGCAAAAATCCGAGAAACACATCCCTTTTTAGCCACAAAAAAGAATCCGCCTTTGTGAAAACCAAAAAATGTAAGCATATTGTAAACGTTGTTACTTCAGATTTTATTCTCTTGCATTGTGTTTAATGCGAGTGGAAACATGCAGCAAGGTTGCAGGTAAGGACATTTAGCGCCCTTATTCCCTAAAATGGCACATTGTTGGTATTTGTTGTGCGTTCGCGTCACGTACTCGGACTGTTTGCTATAAAATGCTTGTGCCTAATAAGTCTCTCAGCGGCCAGATATCAAATGGCCATATTTAACTTCTCTCCTTTTTTATTTTGAACACATGGTTTCACATCCGCAACCAATTTGAACCCCTGCGAGTTTAATAATTTCGCGACTGCAAATTTTAAATTTTGACCCAGTTGTTCGTGAATCTTTAAACGGCGACAGCTTAAGGGTTGAAACGTTTTTATTGCCGGTTTAATAATAAACCAGGTGCGAGTCGGTATTTCGCTGTTGGCATCAGTTGAAACGTATCAAAATCTTTTGGTCACATGCTACTCGGACTTGGCCAAGAATTGTTTCGCCTTCTAAGGGATTACCTTAACAAGATCACATTTATTTGCAAATTTTTCTCAAATTCTTTACGACGAATTAACAGTTAATTATTTGGTTTTTACTGACCTGCTGCTTTATTAATTATCCTAGTTCCGTCTTCGTCGAGCAAAGGACTTTTTGAACGTCCTTGTACGGCGAGTGCATTAATGCAAAGTACAAATATTACGCACAAAACATTCATTTTTAAATTAAAGTTCATTTTTAACTTGTTAATTAAGGCTAAAACTAACGTTCAGTTGCTAAAGCGGGTTTAAAACACAGAAATTTTCAATTTTCCGAACTCATTTTCAACTTGAAAAAAGCAGTTTTTATTATAAAAAAAACGTTACGACGTTGTAAATGTAATATTTTATGCTCGTACGCTGTTTATGTAATAAGGTGACACTGTACTGTTATCGACGCGATGCTGATGTAAACTGAGTACTTTGAGATCGAAGCAAGCTGCTATGTAGTGTTCCCCTACTACTTGATTATCTCTCTGGTCCTGTTCCACCCTCGCAACAGGATAACGCCTTCTCGCATCCAATCGCAACCCGAAGGATTAACTCGGATTACGTTTTTCGTGTCGCGTTTGCTTTTTTCATCCCCCGCCCTTGCAGCTACCGTTTTTCGGGGGCTCGGGAAATTCCCAATCCTGAATTCCCGGACAATCTTGCGATGCTTTCAAGTCGCTGGAGTGCGTGCTTTATTGTTCCCGAAATTTTTTACAGCTTATGGAATTACGGATTTATTGTTTTCTTTGGAAATTCGTATTTATTTGCAATTTTACACCTTGCAGTTTGCTTGAACGTTTTATCGATGCTCTCGTTATTCGAGTTTCAATTTGTCCACGAAAAATGTGCAGTTATATTTAAACTTGGATTTATTTGTATAAAACGTAAAAATAATTCTCGAGCATCATAATTTAAAATAATTTCTTCAACTTCAAAGCGGAACGTATCAAACTTATCAGACTTATTTTGGGGAGTGAGCTGAAATTATTTCAAATTTTCGTGCAATAAAATAGTTTACAGTTATAATTTAATAAATTAATTCTTTTCTGAATTAAATTTGAAATAATAATTAGGTTTAAAATCAAATAAGTGATATTAGTAACTGATTTTTGTAATAACCAATATTAGTAATTCGGTTTTGCAATGTTTGCTTCCCTTGAAAATTATTTTTGAGTCATGTGAGTATAAATCGGATGAGAAATGTGAGTTTAGAAAATGTTTCAATTATCTTTACGTGACAAATCGTGCGATAAAACTAAAGTAAAAAAACCGTTGATAGTAATTTGCTTCGTGTTAAATTTAGAATTCGAAAATCTCATTTTTTTCAATCAAAGCATAAAAATAATCAATAAAATTGTGCAAAAATCATTTTTTTTTTAAATCAAATTTATAAATCAAAATTTGACAAGGTTTTTAAATTTATAATCAAATTATAAACTTGCGTGCATAGAAATCGGCCCACTATAAACTTTTGACTTTAACTATCTTTTTTTAAAATTATGTATTAGATGAAATAATAGTAGTTTATGAAACAAGTGCGTGAAGAAGGGCTTTTGTGCATGAGTTGCGAAGTTAAAAACACGAGCAGTAGGCGCGTGGTTTAATCGCAATGAGTGCACAAAAGCCACACACGTGTATCGTACAATATTTTATCAACAAAGCAAGTTAAAATACTGTTGAATCTACAAAAAAAGAATTGTTTTTTACCGATAATATTGACAAAAATTTTGACAGACAAAATGAAGAAAAAAAGGTTAGAACGTTCAGCGCCTCCATGGTAAAAATTGCTAACTAGTAAAAACGCACAGCGACGGGAACACTATTTGGTAGTTGTCGATGTAATCTAGGTTAACCTAGATTTAATTTAAATTAGGCTATGGTTAGGTTTTTTTTTATTATAGGGGGCGTAGCAAACACAGCTGGGTTAACTTGACAAGTGCCCCCCCCCGGAAACCCTGGCATCCTGGTACTGCTCCTCGCATGACTTCAGGATGCTGGTGTATTTATATATTTAGGCACGTACCATACTTCCCCCATCCAGACATGCTGATTAGGGGTTCGGGTTTTGTCGTTCTGTTTTATATTTTCTGCCTGGTTCTCTCGTCTTGCTCCTTATAGGTGATTAGGTAGGTAGGTTTAAGTGGCAGCTAATGCTCACATAGGCCTCAGATGGGCCCGTTGTGTTACCACGGTACTTGGAGTACAACCCACCTCAGGGGATTTTGTCAAACCATTTCGAGCCGTGGATGAACCTCATGAGAGACTGCGCATCTAGTGATGCGAGGTCAGAGAGATCATCCAAGAAAGGTCGGCCTAAGAAGAGCAATCGCGTTGCGGTCAGAGAGGGGCATTGGCATAGGTAATGCTGAACACTCTCCTCTTTCTTCCTCGTCCAGGCAGCCTCTGCAGTAGTCCCGCTTCGCTATGCCCAGTCTCTCAGCGTGCTTGCCAATGGGACAGTGTCCCGTGATGACTTCCACTGCCAGTCTGGTATCGTTTCTTTTTAGAGAGACGATGTTGGTGCTTCTTTTCCTGTTTCAGTGAGGCCATATTTGCCTGGTTACCTCGCAGGTGTCTTCATCCCTCCACCTTCGCTCCGCTAGGTTCGAGGTTATTTCGGCTATGGTCTCCTTGCACGAGGCAAATGGAATACCAATATCCTGTAATACTTCGGTTGAGTGCAGGCTTGTGCCGTTCTTTGCAAGCTCATCCGCTTTTGTGTTACCTGGGATCCTGCTGTGGCTTGGTACCCACATGAGTCTCACGTTTGTGTGTGCTGCGAGCTTATTCAGCTTTCTCCGACAGTCAGAGACCACTGTTGAGTTGGTGCACACGCTAGTAATTGCCCGGAGAGCAGCTTGGCTATCGGTGGAAATGTGGATCTGTTCACCAGGGTCCCCATTTACCATCAGCCACTCTGCTGCCCCTTTTATGGCGGTTACCTCCGCCTGTAGAACGCTGCAGTAGTCTGGCAGGCATAAGCTAATTCTGAGGTTGAGGTGGTTGGAGAAAACCCCGCTGCCCATTTTGTCCTCCCTCCGTGAGCCGTCTGTAAAGACCTGCGTGTGTCCTGCTGGTACCTCTTTCTTTTCCATCCACCCCTCTTTAGAGGGTATGTGGTATGAGAAGTTGTTGCCAAAAGCAGGTGTTGCTAGACATCGGTCTATGTTTTTGGGCACCCCTTTAAATTCATTGATTATTCCGGCATGTCCACGATAGTCCGATGTCAACATTCGCACTGACTTTAGTCGAAGTGCTGTGGTAATGGCAAATTGCCTGCCCATTAAATCGACCGGGGCTATGTCCAGGATGGTCTCCAAGGCTTTCGTAGGCGTCGTTCTCATGGCTTCCGTTATCATGAGCGCCGCCATTCTCTGCACTTTTGTAAGCGCCATTTGATGGACTCTTTTATTAAGTGCCGGCCACCATACGAAAACGCCGTAGTAGAGTATTGGTGTAACTACGGCTCTGTATAGCCAGAAGGTAATCTTGGGGTTGAGGCCCCAAGATTTCCCAACGGCTCTCTGGCAAGAGTACAGCGCCACCGTTGCTTTCCGTACTCTTTCGTTTATGTTGAGCTTCCATGATAACTTTCGGCCTAGTATGAGACCTAAGTACTTGGCGCTCTCCTTGATCGTCAGTTCAGTGCCCTTTAGCATTAGGAGCCTGAATTCTGGGATGTTGTGTTTCCTTGTGAAAACGACTAGCTCGGTTTTCGCCGGGTTGACATCTACGCCACACCTTTTGCACCATTGCGCTAGTTTCGATAGGGCCCCTTCAACAAGTTGTGACATTGTATTGAGGTGTTTCCCTGAGGCCGCTATTGCTACGTCATCCGCATAGGCGACGACCCTGCAGCCGGATTTCCTAAGTTGGAGGAGCAGCTCATTTAGCGTGATGTTCCAAAGCAATGGTGAGAGGAGGCGTCCTCCTTGAGGGGTTCCCCTACTCACCTTCCTTCTTATGTTAGATTCTCCCATTGTGGCCCTAATGTTCCTTTCGCGGAGCATTTTTCCGATCAGGTGACATAGAGCGTTGTCCATAGCTAGTCCACTTAAGTCTGATTCTATGGCTTCAGGCTTCACGTTGTTAAATGCCCCTTCTATATCGAGGAAGACAACCATCGTAAACTCCTTATGCTTCATCGAGCTCTCTATCTGGTTCCAAGGCGTGGAGTGCTGTTTCCACGGATTTCCCCTTTGTGTATGCGTGCTGAGACATTGACAGCATTTCAGGGTGTAATGCCTCCTTCATGTGCAAGTCAATCAGTCTTTCAAGTGTCTTTAACGGGAACGATGATAAGCTGATTGGTCTCAGGTCTTTGGGGGAGGTGTGTGAGGCCTTTCCTCCTTTTGGGATGAAGACCGCTTCGACCTCTCTCCATATTTTTGGGATGTATGAGAGGTTTATACATGCCTTAAACATAGTCTCCAACCAAGGTGTAACTATATCTATGGCCTCTTGCAGCTCAACTGGACTGATCCCGTCAGGTCCAGGTGACTTAAAGGGTTTGAAGCTTTTGATGCTCCAGGTTAACTTATCTCCACCTACAATTCTGTCAGCCAGATACCGAGGTGGAGCAGTTATGGTGGAGTCCACTACACTTATTCCATTGTTTGGAAAGTGTGTATCCATGAGTAGCTCCAGCGTTTCTGTACATGAGGTTGTCTAGTTTCCATCTTGCTTCTGTATGAAGCTTTGGACTGCCGGATCCTTAGATAAATTTTTTCGCAGTCGGCTGGCTTCTGAGGTTTCCTCTATTTGCTCGCAGAGCCGAGCAAAAGATGACCTTTTGGCCTTCCTAACCTCCGTTTTGAAATTCCGTAGGCTGTTTTTATAGGCAGTCCACTCATTGGTGCCTTTTGCCTTGTTGAACAGCCGCCTACATTCCTTTCTTAGGGAGCTTATTAACGGCGTCCACCACCGTGGTTTGCTCTTACCTATCCTGCTCACGACTTTGCATGATGTGCGCATGGCCTTGTTACAGGCACCTGTGAACTGTTTTACAGTTCTGTCTAGCTCATCCCCTGTTTTTGGTGTTGGGGGCGGCTCTTCCGATAGAAGACCCGATAGGGTAGTTTTGTACTTACCCCAGTCAGTCTTCCGTTTGTCAACAAACTTAGGCTTTGTTTGCATATGTATGCCTACCTTAAATTCAATATACCTGTGATCAGAAAAGGAGTGTTCTTTGGACACTTTCTAATTGCTTACAAGGTTAGGCGTTTTAGTGGAAACGAGTGTAATATCAAGTACCTCCTCTTTCACGGCTGTGGTGAAGGTGGGAGTGTTACCTATATTACATATTTCTAGGTCTGAGGTTAGTATAAATTCTAGTAAGGACTCACCTCTGTTGTTCGTGTCCGAGCTGCCCCATATGGTGTGGTGGGCATTGGCATCGGCTCCAATAATCACGTCCGCCCCTACTCGGTTGGCTTCTGTGATTATGCCATGGAAACCCTCTGGGGGACTTTCCTTCTCATGGGCGAAGTATCCTGAGATCATCCATAACCTACGGTTAAAAAGTCCCATTGATACAGTGACAGTGTCGCAATCGCTGTGGTTAGGCATCATAAAGGCGTTGATGCTTTTATCCGCCAGGACGCACGAGCGTGGCTTACCTGCGTTTTTTACGTACAGTAACCTGTACTTGTCAGAGCCCAGTCCACAGATCTTGGTACCCACGACCCAGGGTTCTTGGATTAGGGCGATGTCGACTCCTCCCTTTGACAGTTGGAGGAGCAGAGCAGCCCAGGCTGCTTTGGAGTGGTGTAGGTTACATTGTATTACCCCCACCATCGCTGAGAGAGTTTTCTGGCACGGCAACGATCGTTACGTCGTTGTCGTCTTCGGTGTCAGAGATTAGCGCCAGATTCTCCTCTGCTTCGCTAATCTCATCTAGATGGAGAGGTCCGAACATATTAGTGACCCCCATATCTGACATCTCACTATCTCAATGTGACCGAGGCTCCCCTTCCCTCGAGGGGATTGGGGTTCTCTGGTCACTCTTGTAAACATTCAGGGTAGTGGAGCCGAAGCCGTAGCTGATCACTCCCTTACTTTCTGCCAGTGGCGCTAGAGATGCTTCGTTTAAGATGACAATTACTTGCCTTCTCATACCCGCTGCCTCGCTAACTTTGATAACGGTCCAACCCTCAGTTGGAAGCGTGGGGTTGCTGGTCTGAATTATCTTCAGAATTGTCCTCGGGTCAGAGGGTTCCGTCGGGATCCAGGCTCTCGATCTCGGTCTGCTCGGGATCTTGTCCCTTGAGACAGCCTCGATTCGGGCGCCTGGCCAGACTTCCCCCACTTCCCCGATGGCTTGCTTGTACAGGTCCGCTGATCGTTGATCTGCACAAGCCACCAGCTTGATATGTCCTTGCTGCCAACCTGCGTCTCTGCAGCAAGGAGCTGGGCCTGGATTCTTCTGGAGAATGTCCAGGTATTTGCCCAAGAGAGCCGCTTCCACCAGTCCCCATTGGGCAGGCGCGATAGTCCCATCCTGGTGACCTCTGTCAATGACCGCCCATACCAGATGATCTTTCATGATCTCACTGTATGAGCGCTTCGGGAGTCCCTTTTTGTTGGACTGTGGCGAAGGACCCAGTCGTGCCCTTTTTTTCCCTATGAGCGGGGATTCATCCATCGATCTGTCCTTTCTTTTGGACGATCCCTGGGTTGTCGCCGACTCATGCTCTTTCGTAACTTTAAGGGCCCACTCGAGTTTCGCCTTGTCTTGATCAGACCACTTTTCCTCCGGGATGCCCTTAAATTTGTCGAGGAGTTTGTAAGCCGCCCTTCTATCCCTGTAGGCTCTGACGGACGGTTTCACCTGTTTTTTGCTAGATGCCGCTTTATTCAGCTCTGCATCATTACTAGTGCTAGGCGCGGGTTTCGTTAGCCTGCTACTTGTGTTGTCCTTAGAGGACGGGAGTCTCCCTTTACGGGTGGACTTTTTGGGGAACTCACGTTCCGGGAATGGATTGTTGGCCCACACCAGATCCGATTGGGCGGCCTGCTTGCGCAGGGTGGGATTCCGAGCTGTTGCCCGTACCCACCTGGTGGTTGTTACCTCGGTTTGCACTATCCATTTAGGGGGGGTGCAATTTATACCTTTTGCCAGGTTTCCTTTCGTTAGGGACCAGACTGACCTCCTTCTGGCCATGCATCCTCTTGGCACGGGTAAGGTCCACCACCGTAGGATTAGGAGTTATAGACTGAAGAAGAAAGAAGTTTAACTCCCTAGCCCTCGATACCTACTGGCATCAGGAGTTGAAAAGGTGGTCAAGAGTAGACCGAAGAGTTGACCAAGGGAGGTCGAAAGATCAAAGAAGGAAAGATAAGAGGAAACTGGTAATCTCGTGCCGAAGCATGGTTACCGTGCAATGGTGTTGGTCCGCGTGTGCAATCCCCTATCCGCCACCCGGGGACGCGCCTGGTAGGGGTTACACCTTCCCCCCAGGTATAGGTGATTATATTACGTATAATATTTTGAACGTTTTCCCAATTGTCTTCAGACTGCAGCATGTATGGTGATGTCGTTCGGGGTTCGATATCTTTTGGTAGGGTGCTCAGCTCGGTGTCCCGCCTATAGCACGTGTATATAGTGTGTGCCACGCTGTCTTCCTCCCCGCAGTACTCGCACAGGCTCTCAGAGGCTCTGCCTATTTTGTGGAGATAGTCCACTGAGTACCTGAGTGAGGTGGTAATTTACTTCTCCGTGCTTCCTGGTGATCCATTTTTCCACGTCGTTTATCAGGAGTTTGGTCCACTGTCCCTTGGTGCTTGCTTCCCAGTGCTTCTGCCATCTCCGAAGTCTCTTTTAGCCGTCTCTTCTAGCCGTCTTTTTTGTTTCTTTTTTGTTGACTACTGCAACTGAATCTCTCTGGATCTGTGAGTATATGTTTAGACTCTCTATGACTAACAGCTCTATTGGGGGCATGCCCGCAATTACTAGTGACGCCTCCCTAGACACGGTCCTGTAGGCACTGCTGGCTCGAATTGCGACCGCTCCCAGCTTGTGCTTGGTGACTTCCACGGTCATGGCTCCTACCCATACTGGGGCAGCATATAATATTGAGCATTTTGTTGTCCATCCACAGGTCAATCAAGAGCATCGCTTTATTGGACTTTCTCGTTACACCTTGCTCAGTTTTGTCTCGTACTACAAGTGCGAGATCGTCTGCAAAACCGACGGACTATACGCCTTCAGGCAGCTTCAGTTTGAGGACTCCGTCATACACTATGTTCCATAGTGTCGGGCCCATCACTGATCCCTGCGGCACACCACTGAGGATCTCCTTTGTAGTGCAGCCGTTGTCTGATTCGACGACGATCTCTCTTTCAGCTAGGTAGCTGTCTATCATCGCCAGAAGGTATGGTGCGAATCTACTCCGCGTCGCCTCATCGAGGATGTCTTGCCAGCAGGCCGAGTTGAAGGCGTTGCGCACATCCAGTGTGATAAGGGCGCATATTTTGCGAGTACTCCTTGTTCCTTTTCTGGCCTCGTCGGCGATGGCCACCACTTTCTTTAAGGCGTCAATCCCTTCCCTGAAGCCGTATTGAGAGGTCTTCACCGCTGTTTAGTTCCTCTTTCATCCTTTTGAGAAGTAGCTGCTCAAGCAGTTTACCTGCAGTGTCCAGCAGGCATAGAGGTCTGTAGGAAGGTGCCTCATTGTCTTGTATTAGTCTGACCTTTTTCCATATTTTTGGCAGGACACCCTGTTTAAGCGTGCTATTCATGACATCGAGGACATAATGTGGAACGACCCTACATGCTGCCTTGACGATTTCCGCAGGTATCAAGTCCGGTCCTGGAGCTTTGCCCTTACTGAGTCGTTCGCTGGCAGCTGCGAGTTCTTCATTTGTAAATTCCAGCACCTCGCATTGTGCTGGTATCTCTCTCCGAGTTCGGGCCGGATGAGTAGGAAACAAGGAGCGAGCAATTTTTTCCGTCGCGTCAGGGCGAAGGCGCGTGCCAGAGCTTCTGCACTTTAGCTCTCTGGTGGCTATCTGATATGCGTCGCCCCAGGGGTTTTCATCGACACTCAGGCTATGGTTAGGTTAAGTTATATTAGAGTCAAATAAATTCAGACTGAGAGGCCTTGATTCAAAATAAGAAAAATTAATTCAGTTTTAATATACGTCAGAAAATTTATTTTCACTACGCCTATATTTTTGGTTTAGTGACGCGAGTTGTTGCCATAGTAACAACAAATAGAAATCGTTTAAAAATGAAACTCCATTTGATTTACATTGAACTTTTACGCACTTTTACTTTTGTATGCTTTTACGCACGATTAAAATAATGGCATTTTTCACAAACAATCATTTACTTATTATTATTTACCTTTATTGGCATATTTACATATTTAAAACACTTAGTTATAACAATAAAACAAAACAAAAAGAAAGAAATACAATCAAAAAACAAAAAAAAAACAGATAACAAAACAGCACTAATAACCCGACCCAAAAATACTCCAAATACTGAAACTTAAAACTACACTTTAAAGAAACAAAAAAATAAAAATTCTTCGCACTAACTTTTCTCCTTCCCTAAACTCTTTCCACAATCACCGCTCTAAAATTTCCCGCATTATGCGCCACCCGCTACCTGTCTCGTTCATGCACGCTTCCCAGTCTTTACATTTATTTTTCTTCACCACTTCCCATGTTAGCCCTTTACACTCTTCCATACAATGTGCCCACCTTTCAGTGCCCTCTCCGCATATGGTACACAAATTCTCCCTTTCCTTCAGCCAGTACGTTCTTCCCTTTTCTTCGTTACCGCACCGAAACGTGGCTATCCTACATTGGCTACTACTAGACTCTCTGCTTAAGTACAAAGGGAGTCTGCAATCATTTACTTATTAATGTGTACATTTTGATGTGCGAGTAGATAAAGAAATATGACGTTTGAAAGACAATTTAATATGCTTTAATATGAGTTTGTCATTGTCTGTGCCGGATTTGTAGCTCTAGACCATGTCGTGGAAAAAAATTATACAAAACCTCTAAAGGTATATGCTGGACTTTAAACTCACAGATCAGTGCCTTAGAGTATGCGGACGATATCTGCCTGTTAGGACATAACTACCACGACGTCCAAGAAAACTTCTCGGCAATCTCAACAGAAGCAGAAAAGATTGGTTTGAAAATCAACATCGCTAAAACCAAGTCCTTGCAGATAAATACAAAGAAGAACATGGTATTTGCGATTAATTATTGCCCAGTTGAAAACGCGCAAACGTTTAATTATCTAGGGAGCTTGATAGATTGTAGATATGGTGGTGACGACTTGTACTGCGACCTTCATAGATCTATTATGCCTCTTCCTCTAAACCTTGGTATACTTACCTATTTAGAGCGTCTCCTCTAGTCCTGATTCCTTTAGGAATTTCAGGATCTGGGTGGGATTCAAGGACTGCAACGCCTCTGCGTTCAAGCAGTGGGCCTCAAGATACATTTGTCTCTTTCGGTGCAGTACTCCGCAGTTTTTGAGCAAATGTATGGAGGTTTCCTCTGCTGAACCACTGAATCTGCTTCTATCATCTTCATCTAGAATAAAAAGCTATGGTCTTGAGGTGTTTTCTGTCTACTGTGTCCCGTCAGGGCCCCTGTCAGAATTCTAAACTTGTTCCTGTTAAGTTTCAGGCAATCTTTTGTTCTTTTCTGATTAAAAGATGCCAGCATTACCTTTGATTGTCTCAATCCTGGAACCTTCCCAGGTTTTCATACCTTGTTCTCTTATTTTTTCATCTAAACTTTTGTGGATGGTGTTCACACTCATACCGCAAAATGGTTCCGGGCCTATATAGGGATTACGGGATACCTTGTTTGCTATGTGAATGGCTTCTTCATTTTCGTCTATACCAGTGTGTGCGGGTACCCAGTATATCGTTACTTTATTTTCTCTGCCAAACTTGTTTAGCTTTCCCACACAGTCCCATACCAGTTTGGATCTGATGGTATATGAGCTAAGTCCTGCCGAGGTTAAATTATGCACATCTTTCGATTGCGTGCACTTCTGCTTGGAAGATACTTGAAAATGTTCCAATGGATTTGAAGTATTTGGTACGAGGTCCAAACACTCCTGCACCAGCACCTATTTTGTCTTCGAACCATCTGTATAGCACTTGATAGCATTTTGCTATATGTGGTATGCCGAGGATTCGTCACACCAATCAGCTTTACTACAACACATTGCTGTGTAGTTTTTCTCGAAATGGTATTTGCTTTTTATTTCGTCTTTTGGTGCTTCCAGCCAGGGGATCTAGGCAGCGAAGCTATTCCGGTCTCTGCTCCCGATTATTTTACCTCTGCCTATTCCTTCTTTGCTGAAACTTACAATCGCCGATCTGGCGGCCAGTGACAGGGTGCAACGGAGATCCAGCAGCAGTTCCATTGCTGCTGTAGGGCACGACCCCATCGCCCTCGTGATAGACACACGCCAGTCTTTGAATCTTCTCTAGCTGCTTCCTAATAGAGGCCAACTTGGTTCTACTTCCCCACGCAAGTGATGGCAGGTCTCACTATCATGGTGCACATCCATCGCAGGATTGTGGGGTTACAACCCCACGTTTTCCTTGCCAAATTTCTGTACACAATTAGATCGCCTTTGGCTTTTCCTACCGCTGCTTCAGCGTGTCTATTCCATAGGAGTTTGCTATCTAGTGTTATACCCCGATACCTTATCTCATGTTTATAGTCTACTGCCCTAGTCTATTTTCTAATCTTCACTTCGGTTTTAGTAAATGGTATCACCGTGATTTTTCTCGGGTTGAGTCGCAGTCTCACTGTTTAACTGTGGCCTCTCTGTACGATTTCACAGAGCGTTCCCTCAAACTTCCCCCTGGCTATGATCACTATGTCATCGGCGTAACCTTGACATTTGATGTCTAGGACGTTCAGCCAAGCCAGTAATTCATCAACTACCTGGCTCCACATCAGTGGTGATAGCACACCTCCCTGTTGGCACCCTCACGTTGTAGAGATCTTGATGGAGTCTCTTCCCATTTGTGCCTCCGCCGTTCTGGTTTTCAGCATTTCTACCATCTACTTTGAGATAGTGCTGTTGATATTCCTTCTTTCGAAGGCGGCCTTGACTGTCTCGTGCGAGGTGTTGTCAAAGGCTTCGTCTATATCCAAGAAGGCACATATCGCTACTTCCTTTGTCTCTAGTGCTGCTTCTATTTGATTTTTCAGCTGATACAGGGCGGTTTCTGTGGATTTCCCTGCTCTGTATGCATGCTGACAGTTGTGCAGTGGTGCACCTGCCAGCACTATTGTTCTAAGGTAATTTTCAATTGCCTTTTCCATTGTTTTTAACCAAAAAAATGTTAGACTAATGGGACTAAATGACTTCGGTTGAGTGGTGTCTTTCTTCCCCACCTTCGGTGTGAATACCACCTTAGCCCTTCTCCATAACTCCGGTGTGAATCCGAGGGCTAAACTACTTCTAAAGATTTTTAGAAGGTACGGCATTAGTTTTCTCCCTCCTGTTTGTAGGAACTAGTCCATCCACACCTGAGGCCTTAAATGGCTATAAAGTGCCGATAGCCCATCTGATTTTGTTTTCCGTACGGATAGACGCGGCACTCCTCCAGTCAGCCCGACTTGGTCTCAAGGGTTGCATCAAGTCCTCGGTCTCTTTGTATTTTCTACATCCCAGAAAGTGGGTTTCTAGTAGGAGGAGAGCTCTCTGATCTTCGTCCTCCGTGTAGCTCCCATCCGCTCTCTTGAGAGTGGCTGTCATTTCCACTTTATTCTTCAATCTAGCTGCCACCGGGGTGGATTCTATGTTTTCTCAGAAGGTCCTAAAATTATTTCGTTTTGCCCTTCTGATCTCTTTGTTGTAGGTGGTGAGCACCTCGGAGTATTCTAGCCAATTTCCTTATTGCTCAGCTTTGTTGAAAAGACTACGTACTTTTGCTCCTGTATGTAGGTAGACACGTTTTTGTTCCACCATTTTTCATCTTTATGCTCTTTCACGGTTTTTACCGGGCAGCTGGATTCAAATGCCTTGGTGATTGCTACATTTATTTCTCCTACAGCTTGCTCCAGTACGGTGTAATGTTTGATACTACCCACACTGTCACTTGCTACATAGTTTGGCCACATAGTTTGTCTGGGGTTTTGAATGGGGGTGATTTCCTCACTCGCTTTTTCCAGTTCAAACTCTATGATCCTATGGTCTGACAATGAGGGTTCACTTGAAACTCTCCACCTTTTAACCAATTTACTTACGTTAGTGCTACCTAGCGTTATAACCAGTACCTCACTCCTGACCTTAGTAACAATTGTTGGTGTATTCCCAACGTTATACACATTTAGGTTTTTTTTAATGAGGTATTCTGAAAGATCTCTTATTATTGTCCGTACTGCCCCACATCTGCTTGCGTCACATCATAAGATGAGCGACAGCCTTCTCCTAATACAGTGTTCTACCAGCTTTTGTACTTCTACGGGTGGTATGTTGTTACCATCTCCGGGGAAGTATGCTGATGCGATCATTACCTCGCGGTGGAGGCTCTCGGTTTTGATTAGGACCTGGATTGGAACTAGATCCCACGTTAGGAACTCTGAAAGACGTGAGTGATAGCCTTCTCCTAATACAGTGTTTGACAGCCTTTGTACTTCTATGAGTGGTATATTGTTACCATCTCCGGGGAAGCATGCTCATGCGATCACTACCTCGCGGTGGAGAATCTCGGTCTTTATGAGGACCTGCATTGGAACTATATCCTGCGTTAGAAACTCTGAAAGACACGTGTGGCAGCCTTCTCCTAATACAGTGTTCTACAAGCCTTTGTACTTCTATGGGCGGTATGTTGTTACCATCTCCGGGGAAGTATGCTGATGCGATCACTACCTATCCGGTGGAGGCCCTCGGTCTCGATGACGACCTGGATTGGTGCTAGATACCGCGTTGGGAACTCTGAAAGACATAAATAACTTATGCCCTGCCTTACCATAATACAAGTTCTCTGGGAGACCTCTCGGTTATCCCACACCAACTTACATTCCCTGTTGCTGAGGCCTCTGATCTTACCTCCAGAAGTCCAGGGTTCCAGCAGCAGCGCTAGCCCTAAGTGTAGTTTAGTGACCATCCTAGTCCTCAGAGCCGAAGCTGCTTTGGTATGGTGGATGTGTGGGATACCAACTGCGAAGAGTAAAAAGCCCTGTTTTACACAGAGGAGAGAGAGTTCAGTGTATGCCGCGCGGTTAGAGAGCTGAGACGATTCTACGTGTACGTGTTTGTGTATTGACTTTATTGTAATTGTTTGTATTATTTTGTTTATTATTACAAGATTTGTAATTGTTCGTTTTGAATATAAATAGTTAAGTGGATAAGAGGTGAGTTTTATACATCCCACTCACCAATCCCACAGATGTTCACTTGCGCTAATTTTGTGCGTTTGCTGGTCAATTTTGTTTTGTGACAGGAAGTGGCGAGTCCTCTTCTGTTTCGGCAAAAATGACATCTTTTTCTACCTCGGTAAACATGGCAGGACTGCTCATGTCTACGAGTCTGAGGTTTCGGTAATCCGAGCTGACTTCCTCGTTCTCGGCCATTGTGGCTTCAACAGTGGGAGTGGCCGCTGTTGCTATCTCTTCAACCAGTGAAGTGACCGCTATTTCGGTTATAACTTCCTAGAGAGACTGCTGAAGCTGCCGCTACTACCTCTGCATTTTCTTTGGGATAGTGGAGCTCACGCTCCATCTGGTCCACTAGTTCTGTGGCGGTGAGATCCCGCACACTAGGGTTCATTATCGTGTTTCTTCGCATATGAATTCCAAGAATGGCTAGGGCATTAAAGGTCTGCCATGTCAGAGCTCCGCTTTACATGGCAAGGCTCGATACTCTCTGAGTTCGCCAGGTATCAGGGAGGCCGCTAGAAGAAGGCTGCCAATCATCTTAGGATGTGACGCAAACGTCTAAAACGAGATATAGGGCAGCACGGACACTAAAAAGAGAGGTACCTTTTAGAATACCTCATTAAAGAAAACCTAAATGTGTATAACGTTGGGAGGCTCCGTTTGAGGTGGCCGGTTAGCTTTGGCCACCAACCGGTCCCTTCGTCACGGGTTGTATGACACCTTTGGATTAAGGGTTTGGAAGTTCTTAGTTGTTCGCTCCCCATTGACGGCTCTGACCGGAGGTGGACTTCAGTCGGTATCGCCCAATGGTTCATTGCGAAACTAAGCCCTCACAACGCGACAAGGTGACTTCCACGTGAGAGTTGGCGAGGTCTTACGCCAAGCACAAATCTCATAAATCTATTTGTGCTCGTACTTTGGCGCAATCTGTCTTATTAATGAAACTAGTATACACCGATTCAGGGTAACTAAGCATTGACAAAACATAGGCAGCCACTGTTTCCATTTTAAAGTAAAAATATACCTACAGGAATGCAACATTTTCAAATTTAAATAAACATCGTTTAAAAGTTTCGATACATGTGATGAAAATTTTAATCTGTCATCAATCAAGAGTCCGAGATATTTTGATTCATTAGTTATGTTCAGGCGCTGATCTAAGTATATTTATGTTCAGGCGCTGAGTAATTGTCAGTTTTTCCTTAATAGCAACTTGTTTTCTTCTTGGAGCAAATACCATGATTTTAGTCTCCCTCGGATTGATCGCGAGGGAATGTACATATTTGCTATACTTTTCAGGTCATCATCTATAAATCGTTCAGCGAGTTCAAGCCTATCAGTAGGGAAAGTATATATCAACTGTGTGTCGTCAGCATACTGATGATGAAGACCATTCTTTATTGATGCTCCCATATTTATAGTGTATAGAGTAAACAGAAATGGTCCCAACACACCACCCTGCGGCACACCACCATTAACAACTGTGCTTTCAGAGATATCATTTTGTAAATTAACCCTTTGGCTTCTTCTAAATAAGTCCAATAGTACTACTGCAGCTACCGGGTTTTTCAATAAGGAAATAAAAATGTTGTAATTTAATAATCGTCCCAGCAGACAAGGTGTTACAAATGGTGTACAAATGTTATACAACTTGTTATTCACGGTAATATAAATTTCTACACATACCACGACTTAAGTTTCGAAGTTTGACGGTCATTTTCACTTGAAAATGTTCACTTGAAATTGAGGAAGTGTGGTAAAAACATAGTGCATTTTTCAATTCACAGAATACTTGAATATCGGGCTGGAATTTATTCCAGGTGTTACAATTATGTATGGAATTTGATGTCGTTCATATGACCACCACGAGCATGTCGGCAGCGATTGATTCATTAGTTCCAATTTTCAACCACTCTTTCACACATATCAGCCCGAATTTTGGCAATTTCGCGTTAGATATTGTTCCTGAGTTCCTCTAATATTGTCGGATTGTTGACATAAACCTTCCACATAAGGTAAAAATCCAATGGCGTAAAATTGCATGAACGAGGTTAAACGATTACCAAAATTTCTTTTTAATAAATCAATTGTTTGACCAGCTGTGTGGCTTGTGGCACCATCTTGTAGGGACCACATATCGCTGATGTCAAGTCCATGCAATTCTGGCCAAAAATAGTCTTCCAACATGGCATGATAGCGAACTCCATTGACCATAACATGGCGATTATTTTCATCGACGAAAAAAAACGGCGCCATCACATCTCCAGCATGAAATCCACACCACACGCTCACTTTTTGTGGATGCAATGTAGTCTCATGAAGCACATGTGGATTTGTTGCTGTCCAATAGACCTTTTTACGGTTAGTTATGCGCATGCGCATACGTCAAGTTTGAAAGGCGGGAATATGAAAGTTTCGGGCAAATAACAAGGTAATACCTTCGGGCAAAACATGGCGGAAATTGACACATGTGCTCAAAAAAATTTCAACTATGAAAAGGTATTAAGAGGTATTATATATAGATATAAAGGTAAGGTACGCATATTGTGCTTATTAACAAAGTCATTCATTCAAAAATGAGCTTCCTCGCTAAAGATGATTTTTCGATGAAATTCAGGATTTTCTCAAAACTTTTGCAGAATAAAATCGCAGTTTTCGGCGCTTTTAATGATCCAGAGATTTCAGTTCTTGGGTTAATTTGATCTGTAAGAGTGTAGCTGAAGATCTTTATTCAAAATTGGCTATAATATGGACATGTATGAGAACTTGGACTTGTATGTACTGATAAATTCCCAATTCTTGTAAACAGCAT
Source organism: Phosphuga atrata (assembly GCA_944588485.1). NCBI lineage: Eukaryota > Metazoa > Arthropoda > Insecta > Coleoptera > Silphidae > Phosphuga > Phosphuga atrata. The sequence goes on from OX155900.1 coordinate 62,181,859, forward strand.
GGAATCGACTTCTTTTTTGAACTGAAGCTCTTGAAACTGAAGGTGCATTTTGAACTGAGCAATATTTTCGGTACATCGACTTGTCTCACTGGCACAGAACAAACAATAGTGAATATGTTGATTCAAATTTATTCACCATCGCACGCACACCTTGTCTGCTGGGACGATTATTGCGACCAAAAATTGGAGCTCTTAGTTGAAGACTACCGAAGTTGCGACTACCGACTAAGAATTTCAGTAGTTTTCAGCAACTTTTAACGATTTTCAAACGTTGCATTTGACTTTGACAGTTCGTGTAAAAGTGTTTAGGTTAGGTTAGTCCTGAAAATGTTCCGTATTATAAAACAAAATTGTTATGTCCCTTTTGAAAAATCCTTTACATTGTGATTGACAGCGCCCTTGCTATTTCATCAGCGTCGATGTAGCTATGACCTTTGCTAAAACCGGATTGAGTCGACGGCAAGATGTTATTTCCTTTAAGAAACTTCCTAACTTGCTACAAAGTCTACAACAAAAGTCTACAACTTTTGACAAAGTCTACAACTTTTCCAAGGATTTTGGAAAATTCTTGAATAAGTTGGAACAAAATATAAATGGACCTTAAATCGGTAATTAAGTTAGGGCGTACGTTTTTTGGCAATTGAGTAGATATTCGTGGTCTGTTAGAAAAGTATCCGACCTTTAGCTGGAAAAAAACTGGCATACCTGGAGCGCTGGAAACCTAATCACCCTCAAAGTAGTCTCCTTGGGTCTCCATACACTTCTCTCAGCGGTGCCGCCTTTGTTGGAAGCATTCCGAAAAAGCCTCTTTCGGAATCGACTTTAGCTCGGCTATCGTTGCAGCTATAATGTCCTCTCTTGTCTGAAATTGCGTTCCTTTCAATGGCCTCTTGACTTTGGGGAATAGCCAGAAGTCGCAGTGGGCCATATCAGGGGAGTAAGGAGCCTGTTGAACCAGAGGAGTCTGGTTTTTCGCCAAAAAAATTGTGAACCAAGTGCGAAGAATGTGCTGGAGCATTGTCGTGATGGAGTCGCCAATTTCCTGATGACCACAACTACAGTCGCTTGCGCCGCACAAAATTACGTAGGCGACGTAGGACATCCCTCATTTCACTTGTCATCATTTTACTTGCATTGAAAAACCGATGAGAGCACTACACGCTACGTAACTCGAACACTGCTCGGCAGCTACTGACGCTATCTACAGGCGGGAAAAAAAATCACGCATGCGCACGAAGGTTCAAGGTCGGCTCATGCAAGCGCGCTTGATTCAAATCCATCAGGTTTTCAAAATAAAAAATAAGGTCGGATACTTTTCTAACAGGCCACGTATATCCATGCGTTCGGAAATATGCTCTCTGGCAAGCAACTATTAATTGTTTGAGTATTATTGGAAGCATTTTTACGTTTTCTTGTCCTAATAACATCTCTCATACGATCAGGCATAGATCATAGAACAAGTTCGCTTTTGTTTCCTGTGGAATTTTAAAACCTCTTCTTCTACTGCAACAATAAACTCTGGAATCGAGGTTGAGAAGCGAAGCCTTTCTCGAATTCTTCCCTCATCCTATAAATGTTCTATCGGATTTAGGTGTGGACTGCATGTTGACCAGTAATGTAATCTTGCACGATTCATGCGGTGTACGGCTAAATCTCCTTATGCCTGTACCAGGTCGTCTATGAACGGGTCCAGTCTCCCCATAACGTTGAAACACTTTTCCAACCGCGGCGCGTGTCATATCTAGGTGTCGAGCAACAGCTTGCTTGCTAGGTCTATTTATTCTATTTCGATCATGTCTATTTTCGATCATGTTCTTACACTTGTACTATCTACTTCCCCATCCGTTCAGTGTGCGAGTTATATTTATCTCAGGCCATTTTCCTTTCCGTTATTATTTTTTTGACCATTTCATGGATGCTTCCTGCGATCCTAATAGGTGAGCCATCATATTTTGGCGATCGAGTTTGTCGTTCTCCGTCTATGTCCCATCTCGGAGACTCAAATATAGTATGGGTAACACTATCGGCCAACTCACAGTATATGCAATCTGCGTCGGATGCTCCTGATGTTCTGGAGGTAATCCACATAATGTTGTGTGAGGACCTGGGTGAGGTAGAATGAAACTTCCCCTCGGAATGAGGATCCTTGTTCACTGACCTTTTGTGGAGTTATTCCACTTTTCCTGACACTCCTGAGTGAGTTTGGTACCGGTCTCCTTACAAGATGTTTTATTTTTGCTTGCCTCATGTCGATCGTTCCTCGCCTGCCGTTCGATGGGAGGGATACCTGATATCTGCAATTACCAAAACTGCATCGCGCGATACTGTACGGTATGCACTACAGACTCGTAGGACCATTTTGCTCTGGAATACAGCTAATTGGTTTAATTTTACTTTCTATACGACAGTAGAGTGGACCACAGTGCTTAGGTGCTTAGGCCTGCGCTTATTGCATCTAGGTCCCCCACATTGGGCATTAGTTTTCCCAGTGCCGCAGTTTTCATGCAGTCTTTGGACAGTAGACATAGACAGTTTCTTGACGATTGTGAGTCCAAGATATTTTAGAGAGTCAAGACTAGACGGACAAGAGTAGACGGGCAAGACCAGACTGAGTAGGCTAGAGTTACAAGACTTCTTATGACGCTGTCTACTTTCGAATGTTGGCGATCCACATAACTAACATTGTTCTGGACACAGCAGTTCGAAAGATTTCAATGGAAGTGCACCCAAACTATCTTCTGAGTTCTTTCAACCAGGAGTTCTGACGTCTACCAACAGATCTTTTCTCTTGAATCTGTCCTTCAATTATTAGTCTCACCAGTTCATACTTATTGCCTTTCATAATGTGGCCTATGTATGTAGTTTTTCTTTCTTTAATGAGGGCCATTAGTTCTTTCGGCTTCTTCATTCGTCTAAGCACTTCTTCATTCGTAATTCGTTGGACCCATGAGATGCGGTGCATACGACGATATAAGTACATTGCAAATGCCTCAATTTTCTTTTCAGTTGCAGAGTCCAGGGTCCGACAAGACTAGATAGACAGACTAAACCGACTAGTCTAGACGGATAAGACTTAACGAACTAGACTCGAGTGATAAGACCAGGTGGATAAAACGATACGAACAAGAGTAGACTAGATTAGACTAGACAGATAAGATGAGGCAGAAGAGATTAAACTGGCAAGGCTAGATGGCCAAGACTAGTCCATCTCGCTTTGCAGACGCGTCTGTCTGATAAATTGTGACTATTCTAGTCGTTCCAGTAATATCTAGATTATATAAACAGTTCCAATAATATTGAATAGTTAATAGGTAATCAATATTAATTTAGACTATTAATTGAATGCAGTATGCACATAAATAACGAGTCAAAGACACACAGGATTGCACAATAAGTAATAAATTCAAAGTCACTCAATTGCATTGCAACAAATTGTTATTTTAAAAACAATTTAAAGAATAATATTTAATTCTTTTCGTCACAATTCATTGTGTAATATGTGGAAAACGAAGGGCTTCAAGTCAGGTTTTTGTCGAAAACTATGTGTTTTATTACCTGGAGAGAGAGAATATATTTTTGGTATACTTTATGCATTTTGCAAAGGGCTATCGACCACAAAGTCTTTCTGCCCATTAACTGAATTTGTCACGGAAAACATTTTTCAGTTGGTTGCGATTTCGATTGTAATCATTGTTTTTGATTATTTCAGTTAATAAAGGCTGAGAAATTAGGAAATAATGCACTCGCGGCTTATAAACATGTTGTGAGCAATTTTATCTCACTACGATTTAAAAACTGTTTTGCCCATATTTATTGGTTTCACTAAATACTTGGTTAATAATTGGTTACACTAATTAGTTTGTTTATAAGGCTTTCGATAAAGTGTGGCACCCAGGTGTACTCTATAAAATTAAAAGGATCCTACCGCAGTACTACTTGCTTTTGAAGCCTTATCTAAGCAACTGCCAGTTCCAAGTACGGTGTGGCACTGAGCTATCACCTCTCTGCCCGATACGGCAGTAGTGCCCCAAGGAAGCGTTTTGGGATCAATCCTACACATTGTTGCTGAAATGCCTGTAACCCACAACGCCATGAAAATTCAATTTTTCTCCGTTGGGGTTTGAGCGGTTAGGTTGTGCAGAATCGTGCTTGTAGGCCCACCGGCTTGATTTTTTTGTGATTAATCCTCCGTCCAGCAAGCTGAGCATCAGCGCGCATGGGTGTTTTACGAGTCACTTCTCGTAGTTGGTGCATAGCTTTTGAGTTATATTCTTGCCCGTATCGATTCCCAGGTCTTTATGTAGCGTGGCATTGGTTGCGTGGCAACCCATGAAAATCCAGACGCTGTCTCAAGATCACTACAAAGTGGACTTGGTGAGATCCAAGGATGGCTTAAAAAGTGGCGAATGAAAGCTAGTAATAGCAAATCTATCCACATCACCTTTACCATGAAGAAAAAGGACTGCCCAACGGTATCGCTCAACAAGGAACCACTCCCGAAAGTCGAAGAAGTATCTGACATGCGCCAGAAACAAGAGCAAACAACTAGAAAAAATGCACAGGCTCATAGGAAAGAGATCCATGCACAATATAGTCCTCATATACACGACCATACTAATGCCAATCTGGACCTACGGTATACAGTTCTGCGGGACGGCCAGCAACACCAACATCGAGATCCTACAAAGATTCCAATCCAAAATTCCTGAGAACACTAGCGAATGCTCCGTTGTACGTCATCCTCGTCGGATTACTTCGTTGCCGAAGATCCTTCCCTCATTGCCATCGCCACCTCTGCTCCAGAGTCGTCGCATTTCTGGTTGTTTATCGTGTAGAGGGTGCCGCCTATGTCCGATCTGCTTCCCCCCGCTCTGTTTCGGAAGCTACTTTGCGTATGACACTCGGAAATTCCAGATACAGCTTCTCGAAAGGTGTCGGTCTCAGGTAGCTTATTATAATCCTGCACGTCTCGTTAAGACCACGTGGACATGTCTGGCGTGAACCGCGTTGTACTACACTGGTGCCGCGTACTCGGCAGCGGAGATACAGAGAGCAAGAGTTGACGTACGCTGCACGTCAGGCTGCGCTTCAGAGACCGATGCGAGATCGGATGGGACGTTGGCATTGAGGACAAATATTTTGATGCCGTCTGATGTTATGGTGCTGTTGCGTGTAGGGAATACTCAGGGAACATTTATTCCTGTCAGGTTCATCATATATAGTTTGTTGGTGAAGAATGGGTGGGGATGGTTGATGGTGAATGAGGGTGACTGTACACAGAGTAACAGGGGGGTCTGCAAGTAATACCTCGCCTGCTGCTACAGGTACAGGCTCCGATCCTAGTAGCCCCAATCTTCAAGGCTGAGGAACGACGCCGTACTTTTGAGAGCATGTGTCATTCCGCCGCGGTCCATAGAGTAGGTAACCTGTAGGCTAGAGACAGGGACCAGTCTAGGAGGCCATTCCCCAGCTACGCCAGGTACTAGCAGTACCTAGCAGTACTACTAGCAGTACTAGCAGTACCTAGACCCCTAACACTCTTCAGCTTGCTGACTGGTTTTCCGGTTACCCAAAATGGGATTGGTTACCCAAACCTTCCATCTGGTTGCTCAGCGTAACAGGGGCACCGTGGTACGTAACCAGTGCGACGCTATATAAAGACCTATGAATCGACACGGTCAAAAACCTGGACCAAAAGCTATGCACCAACTACGAGAAGCGACTCGAAAACCAAGGCGAGTGAGGAAATTGGCACGATGGAATTGGCAACAAGCACGATGGAACCTAACCGTCCAAAACTTGCCCGTAATAGTCGACGAACTTGTATTACCGACGGGAAATTCAAGGGCTCAAGGGCAACTTTTCTCAAACCAACACGTTCGGGATGCGACTCGGACGGCACTTGGAAATTTACACGCGGTTTTTTAATTAAAATTTCACTGTCAAATTTTCTGACAGTAGTTTTCGCCGCTGAGCTTCCTAGCGGGGGATGGAGTTTCTCCGAAATTTTTAAATTGCAAATAAAATCTTCAAAAACTTAAACGTTTCACGACGTGTCGCACAACAGAAGATTCGACAAAAAATAATCTTGATTTCGGTATATTTTGTCCCGACTCCTTTTTTTTGTAGAGGTTTATTTGAAAAATCGCCGCGGGCCGCGGAACGGCCAAACTCGCACCCCGGGTAGAAAAAAGACCGGGCTACACGGTGAAGGTGTCAGTTTTGTGGTTGGACTTGTTGGTTTGCGGGCGTGTTGAAAAAAAACGGCGAAAAATCTCGACGTCTTAGTCCCTATAGAACTCGGCGCCGCGATGCCCGCCGGCGGCGCCGGTCTCAATCTAAAGAACTGCGTCGGAAAAATCGCGAGTCTCCGCGACACGTTGAACGCAGACGGCGGTAAATTTGAAAGTGCACTTTTACGTTGCACCTGGTACATTTATGGAGACGTTTCAGACTCGGGGGGCCTACGGAGGTGCGGCTCCGTTTTTTAGATTCCCGCATCTATCTTGCGCGATGCGAACCCAAATTCTCGCCGCTGACCGTCGAACTCGCAGATTGGCGGCCAAAAAGGTGGTTGATTTTTTTTCGACATTTCGGCAAGCACCGGTTGAAGGGAGCGACTCAGGAAGTCGCGAGTGGTACCGAAATACGCGTATCGGCGGGCTTCATCGCCCCGTGCCGCAAAAGTCGAATTCGGCCGCCCGGTGAGGAGATAATTGTCAAAAAAACGTGCAAAAAAAGAGTGGTATTTTCAGATGTCGGCAGCTTGACGGGGAAGGCTCAGATCGCGAACCGTTAAACGTAAGAGAGGCGCGTGCGTCCTTCCCGAATTGAGCGCGCGCAGTTTTGAGTCGCTACGCCCGGAAACGACGAAACTGCGGCGGTCAGACTGACCCCACCTTTCGGCGAACATTTCGTAGTTTGGGCCGATACGTTTCGATCTGTGACGGGCGACTCCGTGGTCGCAGCGACGCGCCGCCGGTACCAAAATGTTGGATTTTCAAAAAAGACATCCTGGTGTCCCAAATCGACATTCAAGTTTTTCTACGTGCAGATTAACAGTTATAAGTGAAGGTCGCGACGCGATTCCGCGACGCCCAATTATGGGTGCCGTAAGGCGAAACACCGTTCTACAATCCACGGAAAAATCTGAAACATTCACCGGGGCGCTGCAAAAATATGGACGTATTACTGTCGCCACTTGTTTTCCGCAATACGGCGAGTTTGGGCGGGCATCGGGACGGGTGCTGACGACGCAGCGCGATGCCACTTACAGGAAAAGATGAAAGGTTCAATTCCCTGCGGGAATCGCCCAAAACCGTTCCCGCACACCTAAAGTTAGCCGTTCCTTAGGAGTTTTCCTGGACGTCTAAGAAACGTAGTTTTTATGGCGTCACGACGCCATCTTCGGCGCAATCGGGATTAAACTCCCAAGCAAACTAAAATGTTCTATGGCCGATTGAACGGCACCGGTCCGGATCCGATCCGTCAATTTGTTCGGACGCCCTAGGGATCGCAGCGAAACGCCTCTGGTTTTTCGCACTTTTTGCGCATTTTTCGCTTCAAATTGACGCAGATTCGCAAAAAGTGGTCGCAGTTGAAAATTCTTGCCGGAGTGGCTGCGGGCAAGTGTTCTGAAGCGAACGAACCCAGCCGGCGACCTGGAGCGCCTCAAATAAGTCCTGGGCGTCCGTGGAAGTGATTGCAAAACAGTTTTTATTAGCTCTCGCACCAGGTGAACGGGACGTCGCAGGACGGCAAGCGAGGGCTCTAAATACGTGGCGCGGCGGCGGCTAGAAGATCCGGAAAAAAATTTAAGATCCGACCAAAGAGGAGGCGCATCAAAAGTAAAAAATCGTGATTTTAGTTTTCGGGCTGGTGCGTCCGAACCTGGGGGAGTCGATTCGCGAAAACGGCACCGCTCGACGGGGATCTCGCTTCAACACCGGAAAAATGTACAATCCCGTTCGCCGCCGCTTCCGTCGGGCCGATTCGTCAAAAACCGTCGATTTTCGGATGGGTTTTGGACCCCCGGAGGAGCGCAGCAAGCCGGAGGACGAATCTCGGGGATGCGTAACGTTCGGACGGACATTCTCAGTTAAACCGTCGAAGATGAGCTTTTAAAATACCCAAGATGTGCCGCCTCTGGCGGCTTAAAAAAGCCAAATTTGAACTTTTTAAATTCACGTGGTGCGGTCCCCCAGGTGAAATTCGGGAAACGCCACACGTCAATCGTCAATCGTCACCGGATCAATCGAAATTTACGATTCCGTCGCGGCCGGGCGATTCAGGGCGAACGCTTCCCCACCCGGGCCCGAAAATTTTGCATTAAAAAAATTACCACATTTACGGAGGACGCGGCGAAGATGCCCGGAGAAAATGAAATTCAAGCAAGGATTCCGGTAGAAAACTTCGAGGCGCGTCATCAGACACGACTCTCGTCGCTGCGCGACTTTTAACGGCGACGTTATTCATATTTTTCTGCGAATCCGGGTCCCCCGACTAAAAGGCCGCCTCCGGCGGTCCCCTTAGTCCAACAGAGTCGGTGCATCAGATTCTTGTAGCCAAAGAACAGACGAACGATCCCACGTTTGGCGATATTCGATACGACTTCCGGATCGCGTCACTTAGGCGTCCAATGATGGACGAAATTTCTGCAAAAAAATGTTAGTTTTTTGGCCCTTGCGCAAAAATTGAGTAAAAATGTCGAAAAGTGAGGTGGCGGTCGGACGTGTGGCGACGTCCCGGACGCGCCGGTGCCGGTGGCAGATCCGTGCGACGAAAACTGTCCGAGTTTTCGGTGAATTTCTAGGAAAATTGTAAAAATCGTTACGGCCGCCCCCGGAGACGATAGATTCTCGAAATTATTTTTAGAATTCAGTTTCATCTTTTGCGAATCGATTGAGAGTAATTTTGTGAGAATGCGACACTTGTAAATATTTAAAAAAAAAATCAAAAAAATCATCTTAGTTTGCCCCCTTTTTAGTTCAGTGACGGCTCGTTACTCTTTTACTATAATGGATTTAGTATAACGGTTTTGGACCCAACGGAGAAAAATTAGGCAGCGTGTGTCACGGGATGGACTCTCTACTTCCACACTTCCTACCATCTTCAAAACTCATAAATGTTGCATACATACTAAATTGGACAAGACTAGACAGGCAAGGTAGTCTAGACAGATTAGACGAACTAGACGCACTAGACAACTTAGACGGCCGAGACGGTTTAGACGGTCTAGACGCCCTAGACGGCCTAGACAGCATAGACGGCCTATACGGACTACAGACGGACAAGTATAGATAAGTCTATATAGAGCAAGCTATCGGACTAACTTAGAGGGCCTAGACGGCTTAGACGGCCTAGACAGCCTAGACAGCATAGACGGACGGGACGGACTAGACGCACTAGACAGCTTAGACGACCTAGACGGCTTAGACCGCCTAGACTCCCTAGACGGCCTAGACAGCATAGACGGCCTAGACAGACTACAGACGAACAAGTATAGATAAGTCTATATAGAGAAAACTATATATTATAGAGCAAGCTATCTTAGACGGCCTAGATGCCCTAGACCGCCTAGACAGACTAGATAGACGGACTAGACGCACTAGATAGCTTAGACGTGACTGTTTAGTTTAGACTGAATGAAAGACGCACTAGACAGCTTAGACAACCTAGAAGGCTTCTAAGCCGTCTAAGCCGTCTAGGCCCTCTAAGTTAGTCCGATAGCTTGCTCTATATAGACTTTTCTATACTTGTCCGTCTAGGCCGTCTATGCTGTCTAGGCCTAGGCTGTCTAGGCCCTCTATCGCCTAGACGCCCTAAATGGCCTAGACGGCCTAGACAGCATAGACGGCCTAGACGGACAAGTATAGAAAAGTCTATATAGAGCAAGCTATCGGACTAACTTAGAGGGCCTAGACGGCTTAGACAGCCTAGACAGCATAGACGGACGGGACGGTCTAGACGTACTAGACAGCTTAGACGCCCTAGACGGCTTAGACCGCCTAGACTCCCTAGACGGCCTAGACAGCATTGACGGCCTAGACAGACTACAGACGAACAAGTATAGATAAGTCTATATAGAGAAAACTAACTATTATAGAGCAACCTATCTTAGACGGCCTAGATGCCCTAGACCGCCTAGACAGACTAGATAGACGGACTAGACGCACTAGATAGCTTAGACGTGACTGTTTAGTTTAGACTGAATGAAATAATGAGATTGCATAGAATTTGTAAACAAACTTTCTTTCCGAAAACTAAAACAACATTTTGTGAATGAAGTTTGACTCGTTCAGCAGAACTCTCTCAAGCTAAAAGCACTTTGGAGCAACCAGTTCGGATTAAAAAATACGTTTAAATCTTTATTACCCAGGCTATTACCCAGCCTACACACTACACAAACGTTTTCGTCGCCGGTAAATCTACCTAGATAATTCCCATATCGATATCGCAACATTGAGACGAAAATTACGATCCTGCGAATATTTATCTACTTTGGCGTAAATTGAAGTTTTGGATTAACCGCAGTTAGGGTTTGATCGAAAACGGAGATTAATTGGTAATTGTAATTGCCCGGCGAGACCTGCTAATAGTCTGATGTGATTGCTGTAAGGCTGATTGTCGCGCCGTTACGTGATCTACCACATGCAACAAGCTTCATACATATTCAATTCAGTTCTCTTTTTCCTTGCATTTATAAATCGACACGACTAAATGAAGTTACACGTCTCGGACTAATTACGGAAGAAATACATGGATAGTCTAATTGGCCTGAGACAAAACTAAACAGACAAGCAGTGTCGTGGACAACATACCCGTTTGACAAGCGCGAGAGTTCGAAGTTCGATTCCCAGAGGTAGTTTCAACCAGGGCGGCAATAACCGTGCGGACTGCCCACCCTGATGGAATGCGAAATATGCGATACCGGGGTGGTGCATATTAAAAGCCAAGTGCGAAAGTGGGTTTAGTGAGAGGTCTCCCAAACCATTATGAAAAAAAACGGACAAGCAGTGACGTAGCTAGTCTTAAATGGATCATGTAACAAGTTTTGTTTGGGGGAGCCTTTGTACCCGTTTGCAATGAAACCCACGAAGACGTCCTATATATAGGACGCTTATTAATTTGAAATTTTTGCATAGCACTGATATGGCGGTAGTTGCGCCTCTGCAGACAAGACTAAATAATCTTTTAGTGGTCACAGTGGTGTAGTGGTAAACGAATCCGCTCGCTATACCTGAGATCCCGAGTTCAATCCCCGGACAAACCGTGAAATTTTTCACGGAACTATGCTGTGGTTACCTCGTGGAAATCAATGGCAAACTACCACGAGTAATTCTGGCAAGAGAACCTCTCAAATAGTGTCGTTCGGAACCGGTGATAAACTGCTAGGTTTTAGTGTGAAGATTCGTGCCTACACTCTCCTACACTCTCGGAAGAGCATAAGTAAGTCTGCTCTGTAATCTTTGGTTGTTTATACTTTCTCTGTAAGTTTATTGTGAACCTAACGTCCTAGATATAGGACACTTATTAATTAGAAATCAACACTTAGGCATATCTGGGTTAATTAACTTTTGCTTATCAGTGATACGGCTGATACGGGTCGTTATGTCCCTACAGACAAGACTAGAAAATCTTAACACTAATCTTTAATTTAGTATTTTATGCTTTCTCTGTAACTTTATTGTAAGCCTAACGTCCTAGATATAGGACGCTTATTAATTTGATATCCTGTGATTGTTTTGTAATTATCCGATTGCGACGAAGCCCACGAAGATTAACAAATATATTCCTGATGTCCAACATATAGGACGCTTATTAATTTGAAATTTTAATGTCATGGTAATTAATTTTTGCATAGCACTCATATGGCGGTAGCTACGCCTCTGCAGACAAGACTAGATAATCTTAACACTAGTCTTTGCTGTATCTTCAGTATTTTATACTTTCTCTGTAAGTTTATTGTAAGCCTAACGTCCTAAATATAGGACGCTTATTAATTAGAAATCATTATGTCAGGTATATCTGGGTTAATTAACTTCTGTTTATCAATGATACGGCTGATACGGGGGTCGTTACGTCCCTGCGGACAAGACTATATAATTTTAACGCGTCTTTGCTGTGTAATCTTTAGTATTTGATGCTTTCTCTGTAATTGAAATGTAAGGTTTTACACAATATTTCACATTTAACTACAAAACATAGTTCTTCAGTTGCAGACGTGAAAGTTGGCATAAATTAATAATACAAATCCAGTTTGACATTTGCGCTTATCATAGCACACAGTCGGCATAATAATTTCCGAGCGGGCGCGTACAGCGCGATTTGTTTTCTAGAACCTCGCGTTTATTATTTTCTTTTTGAGGAAAGTGTGCGTTCGACACGAAAAAAAAATCGGCTAGATAAGCGAGGTTGGAAGGTAATTCGATAAGCGACACCGCTATCTACTTAATAATTTACATTAAAATCGTCGAAACGAAATGCGTTTCTCTTCGAAAAAACCGAAACCTAAATGCGATTCGGCTTCCACACGGTTATTTATACGCGACAGCGCAGCGAGAAACAAACATTTTTTCCACTCAAAACTTATCTAATCTCCGATTTAAATCGTTTCGCTTCGAGTGTATAAGACATCTTATTTAATAAAACCTTCAATACTCACAGAGATAGAGAGAATTATGAAATATATAGCCAACCGTTTCACAAATAAGACAAGGCTAGATAGACAAGACTAAACAGAGAAGGCTAGACAGACAAGACTAGACTGACAACACTAGACAGACAAGACTAGACAGACAAGACTAGACAGACAAGACTAGACAGACAAGACTAGACAGACAAGACTAGACAGACAAGACTAGACAGACAAGACTAGACAGACAAGACTAGACCGACAAGACTAGACAGACAAGACTAGACAGACAAGACTACACAGACAAGACTAGACAGACAAGACTAGACAGACAAGACTAGACAAACAAGACTAGACAGACAAGACTACACAGACAAGACTAGACAGACAAGACTAGACAGACAAGACTAGACAGACAAGACTAAACAGACAAGACTAGACAGACAAGACTAGACAGACTCAAACACTGAGATTGTTTTAATAGAGAGCGAAATTGGAGTGATAGGGAGTTTAATAGGGAGTGAAATTGGATCTGTTCTACTGGGTGCCCACCGGCAGCACTGTCAAGGAAGACTGGATCCCCAGAAACGCTTTCGTCGGCAGCGTCGTGAAGGGGGAAGAAGGTAAAATTTACTTTACGTTTACGTTACGTTTTACGCGCCAAACACGGTGGACATTTCATCCCCTGCAAAATCAAGCTCTCGGAAAAAGCCGCATTCGTTGGATTCGACCAAGAAGAACTCAAGAAAACCAGCAACTTTGAATTTTTATGCGAACAGAAGTTTGATTTAATCGAAGCCTCGGGTGGAGACGTTCCACCCAGGATGGTCGAAGGAGGATACACTCTGCAAGCAGAACTTTATTATTTAGGTCGAGTACTTCAAAAAGACAAGACTTCTCAATCTCGCGACATGCTCCCTAGTGTTCTTCCTGCTCCAGCTGCAACTTGTAACCTTAATAATATCATCACCTATCCGCTTAGTTACAATCCATCTCCCGACGCTCACCCATCTTCTTGCGTCATGCCCCCCGGTATTCTACCAGCTCCATCATCGGATTGTAATCCTAATAATCCCAATAATGTCGGCACCCACCTGCCCAGTTCCAAGCCCAAACGTAGTTCTGCAGGTCACATTTCTCGAGCGTCTCTACAGGTGTCTGTACTCCTGGGAACAGGATCCTCGAACATGCTGCGTGCTACTACTCCGATTAAACGTAATTGGTTTCATCTGAGCAACTTCGCACCTGGAACCAATGAATGTCCCTGAACATGTCAATGAACCAATGAACATCCCTGGTGATCACCTGGTCATACATTCATTCCATCTTTAATTTATTGGACTGCGAGTGTAAGTGTCTCCTATCAAGTGATCAGTTTTGTACATTTAAGCTTGGTATTAATGCGAAGGATAACTGTAAATTCCTTGAGCCTGCGATGTGGCCAGTCAACATATCTATCAGGAACTTTGTTTTTAAAAAATCAACCAGGTACCAGAAGGTGCGCAATTCTGCCGTTACTTAAAATTCGCCACTTACTGACACTGCTACTACTTCAATTGATAGCACATGCTAGTTTTACCTACCTTTTCAACTCTGAAGACAGGTCACCTCCAGCTTTACTACCGAAACGTGCGCGGCCTGAATACTAAGTTTGATAGGTTATCCGGCAATGTGTGACCTTGTTTGCCTCGCTGAAACTTGGCTCCACGAAAATGTGCGGAAAAGCGAATTAGAATAGAAATGATCGTGATCAGAAAATCAGGACTCTCAAGAGGGTGTGGAGTTCTTATAGCCTCAAATAATAATCGCTTTGTTTCTAATCCTGTGGACATCTCAGCTCTCTCCAACGTGTTCGATGCTACTGATTGTTGCTTGTTATTTAATGTCTGGTTCATCCGACTGGTTCATCCAACGGACGACGTTAAACATGTGGCGGGAAACTGGATTAGCACGCAAGACAGAAGGCAGTGGAAACACCTAGAGGAGGCCTATGTTCAGCAGTGGACGAGAAATGGCTGATGATGATGATCCAACTGCCTTATTGTCTGTCTTTACATTCCGCCCAAAACCACTATTTAATTTTTGAATCCTTTCTTGAGCATCTCCAAATCTTCCTGTTGTCGTGTTCTTATGATTGCTCTATTATGACAAAATTTCGCCCAGTTACTCATACCCTAGAAAATCAACTGCGATCGACAACTTTAGCTCCCTTTGTGGCCTCAGACAGTTGAATACCATATCCAACGCGACCAACAATATGCTTGATCCAGTGCTTAGCGACTTGAACGCCAGTATACCCAAGGAGATTTGTCCTTTCGTCGCCGAAGATGCCTATCACCCTGCATTCTCGGCATTGTTTACAATCCATGCCAGTGTGGACTTTTCTCAGTTTATGAGCAATTATCAGACGCTCCCAAATTCCAAATCCTTTAACTTCCATGCCGATCTTCGAGCACTATATCGGGCTTTTAATTCTAAGACTCTTCTAGACGATCCCACCCGTACATCTAATGATCTCTTAGTCTCATTTTACGCTGTTCTGTATTCCACCTTTGATAAGTTTGTGTCGCATCGTTGCTCTCCTTGCTCTACATATCCCTTGTGGTTCCCCTTCGATTATTGCAGGACTTATTAAAAAAACGCTCTCTTCAACTCAGCTATCTTCTTCTTATCAGCCTGTTCTCATCCACTCTTGAAGGCCTCTTCCATATTTTTCCATTCCTTCCTGTTCATAGCAGCTCTCATCCAGTTTCTTTCCCAGTAATCTTCTGGATGTCATCACGCCATCCTTTTTGAGGTCTGCCAGCACTTCTTTTGCACTCTCTTGGCCGCCAAGCTGTTAATTTTTATGTCCATCTTTCTGTGCTCTGTTTTGCAATATGGCCAGCCCTCTCTCTCTTTGGCTAACATCTGTTAAATGCGTTCTTCTTCTGATTTCCTCATTATGAACTTTATTTCGTAGACTAATCTCCAGCATAACCCTTTCCATCGCTTGTCGTGTCGTTGTGTGACTTGAAGTTTATTAACTGCTTAATTTACTTATAAGAGATCTAAATCCGCCCTCGACCATTGAAGATTTGAATCCATCAGATTCAAGGTGAAGTTGCAGGTAAGCTCTGCCTATTCGAGCTTTATCAAGGCGGCAGTCAATATCATATCTTCTGACCCAAAGTGTTTCTGGTCTTTTGTTCAAGCAAAGAATCGGCAACGCCGTATACCTGGTCAAATGTTTTGTGACCAAATGCAAAGATGTGCAACGAAGTAAGAACGCCGAGACGAGTTCGACACCTCTCTTCAAGATACATTTTGAATTTTTGAGAGTAGATAACAGTTCATCTCCGGAAATGTTTGCAACCCCTATCAAAGGGAAATGGAAAGGCAAAAAGTGAAAGACCCGCAATATCCTATTTACAGGTGCTTATACACGAAGGAATATAGACTCCTTGGAAGCAGTTCTCAAAGCCGTTATGAATTGAGGAGTGTCAAAAGAGACTTGAAGGAGTTTGTCTCTTTTGATACTCCTCATTCCATAACGGCTTTGAGAACTACTTCAGAGGAGTATATTCCTTCGTGTATAAGTACTTGTAAGTCGGATATTGCGGGTCTGAATCTCCCTTTTATTGCGCTTGCAAACACTTCCGAAGATGTGAAGTGTTATCTACCCTCAAAAATTCAAAATGAAGAGCGGTTGTCGAACTAATCCCGCCGTTCTTACTTCGTTGCACATCTTTGCTCCTCATCTTACGAAACTGTACGACAGCATAATCTCGATAATCCGACACATATGGGACCAGACAACCGGGTTATCAGAAATAGTGTTTTGACGAAAGAGCACGAGCGAATACTAAACGTATCGTCCGATTAACCAACGGCCGAATTACCGAGATTATACTGTATATACAAATAAATGCTAAATAATGAAGTAACTGGTCATGATGTTCTTAAAAGTCTCACCTTTGGCGCTAGTCTCGCTCGAAGCGAATATTTTCGTTGAATCTCTGTAGGGTCATTCCTTCTGCAAATTCCAATATCTTCGGATAGCCTGTGTCTATTATGTAAGACTTCAACGGCCTCTTGCTAGGTGGGAAAAACCACCCTAATAGGTCTTTGCTTTACTGAGTTGAATGTACCCAGGCTATAGATTTTCAGTTGGTTGATTTTAGTCTTCACATTTGTCGCTGTTACAATATTCTGCACAAGTCGTGGGCTATGCGCTGAATTAATAAGTCGCCTGTGCAGGTTCAAAAAAACTGCACAGGCCTATTCCCACACACGCTTCGGTATAATCTCTCTGGTGGACCGTACTGTGTATGGCCTGAATTACACTGAGCTTAACGAGCAAAAACAGTAAAGAACAAAAGATCTGATAATAAAATACTTTAATAAACTAAAAAACTGTAGCGTCTGAACTCCAGAGGAGCGGCTACAAACAGCGTTTCAATCGTTACTACTACTCCACGTCCAATTGTTACTACGTCCTACGTCCAATTGTTACTTCTACTTAGCAGCCATCATAACCCTATGTGGGTTTTGGCTTTTTGGGTGGGTTTTGGTTCTCGATTATGGCCCGCAATTGCTGACGTTCTAGCGCTCGCGTTTTCCAGTTTGTGACGCCCAGTGCTTTTAAGTCCAGGAAGGCCTCTTATCCTTCAGAAAGGCAAGTTTCCAGCGATTTGGAAATCTACTAAAATTTGCCCCAAGCACAAGTCTGGCACTCAATCGGACATTAGGATCTATCGCCTGATATCAATTCTCTCCAACTTTTCTAAAATCTTTGAATCCATCCTTTGCAACTCCATATTTCCTCGTATTAAGCATCTGTTCCCCTCGAATCAACATGAGTTCACGAAAGGACGCTCTACGATCACCAACTTTGACGCAATTTGCTTCATCAGTAATAGGAAACAGGAGCCAAGTTGACTGCATTTATACTGACTTCTCGAAAGCTTTTGACAGCATTGATCATGTACCTATTAATTATCAAAAAGCTTCCTTCTTTTGGCTTGGCTGACAACTTAATAGCCTTATTTTCCTCACACCTGGCTGATAGAATGCAGTACGTTTCAGATACGTTTACAGATGCAGTCACTTCGGTTATGCATCAGCTGAATGCTTCACCTTCGAGGTTCCCACCGAGGTTCAAGGTTCCTCAGGGATCTCACCTTAGGCCCTTGATATTTAACATTCCACTGAGTGCGTTAAATTAAATCATCTGTGTCACAGTATTTCTCCGTGCCACATTTATTTTTTTGCAAATGACCTAAGAGTCTTCATGTCAATTAAGCGGTCTAATGACCCTGCACTCTTACAAAAGAACCTCGTTATATTGAAAAGCTGGTGCGATGTCAACAAACTGGCTCTCAACCTTAACAAATGCAACATTGTCACATATACTCAGCTTCAACACCCGATCGAGTTTAGATATACCTTACCTTAGGCAAAACTTTCACTTGGAGCTCTGTGACACAATCAAAGACCTTGGCATTTTATTCGACAGTAATATCATGTTTGCTCAACACATTGCCTTCATTCTCCAAAGCCGCGAGAGCACTCATAATCCGTAATGTTCGCGGTTTTAATAACAATTTGGCGCTAGAAGTCCTCTATCATGCCTTCGTGAGATATATCCTTGAGTATGGTTCCATTATTTGGGCCCTCCACTACAAAAAGCACATCTTGGCTTTGGAGGTTGGTTAGAGGAGATTCTTAAAATACCTCTGGTTTAAGAATTTTGGAGATCCTCCTCCTCTTCACATCGACCACTCATCGTTGTAGAATGAGTTGGGGTATCAATCTTTGAGCTCTCGACGCTTTCTGATCAGTCTGTTCTTTTTGCATAAGGCCGATCATACCGTCATTGACTTTTCCGAGATTGTCGGTCTTTTGAATTTCCACGTTGCTAGAGCTGCTAGTAGACAAGCTGGCTCTTTTTATAACCCATCATCTTGTGGCCCCCTCATGTTGGTGTCACCCCTATTTAACATGTGCTCGGTCTATAACTCTATCAGCTCGGAGTGTGGCATCTTTGTGAAGCTTAGATCTTTAATTTATAATTAAAGGCCGTTATAAGCCTTTCTGATTAACCTTCTCATTTACTGATTCTATTGATCTTATTTATATGAGGATTCCTTTCATATTTAAGTTCGAACCTTCAAGTTTAAGTTAGTTTAAACTTTTGAAGCTCTATACATAATTTGTTTTCTCTAACTGTTAAGCAATCTTTGGAAAAAGAAGAATAGACAGACAATAATCTGTCAGACAAACAGACAGACATACTAGATTGACAGGCAAGACGAGATAGGTAAGACTAGAGAAATTAGACTAGACGGGTAAAACAAAAAAGACAAAACTAGACAATTAAAACTAGATATATAAGACCAGTCTAGATAAGTCTAGATAGAGCAAGGTATCTATTATTGTAAGGAAATTTGACTCAAATTATTTATTACCTTTGTCTACATGTCCACAGAATAGTCAGTAGATTATCAATGCGCTATTTATAAACATTAATCAACGATTACAAGTTTTTTTTTTTTGTAACAAATTATTATCGTTAATAACAATAATTAAACAATAGCGTGAGTTTCGTTATCGGGTTCTAAATAATAGCTGGAAATAAAGTAATCGGCGGCAATTGCGTTTCCATTCGGGTTTAATCCGATTTCCTCTATTGTTCCGATGGCAATGGCAGGCGTTGATTCAGAGATGTGATAATTGGAGTGGGCTTGAGTTATTACTTATTATTTAAAAGCGGGAATAGTATATTAAAGGACGAGTTCAATAAGCGCGATTTTACACCACGTGTCCAAGTTTGGAAAACGACGAGCGTATCGAGGAGTTTTCTAATGGACAAGTGCTGAAAAACGCCTTACGAACGAGTTTTTGTATAGTATTTTTTCTATTTAGTGCCCATTTCTAAATAAAAAAATCGCCGATACATATTGAGAAAATTGAATCGCACTCAGCGAGCCATAACCGCACGCATATGAGTGCTGTTATGATTCCATTACAGACGCAAAATAGAAAAAATAATTAGAAGGTGGATGTGACGACACGTATCTCTGTCGCGCTGATTCCAAATTTTCCAAATCGGCAACATAAAAGTTGCTAGAATCGGTTTTTTAATTGATAACGTTATTGTTGCTTAGATAAATTGGACAATGAGTAAAAACCCAGATTGTGGATATTTCTTTAGTCATCTACATGCTCCATTTAATTCAACATTAATTGTTTCCTATTAGAGCTATTTTACATAAGATATTTCCTAGTCTTCTCTGTCTATACTCGAACCGGCAATAGAATGCAGCTGTACTGCGCCGAGGTATGAGGGGCAAGGCACGCGCTGAGGGACGCGCAGATTAGTTTGAGTTAAGAAATATGCGTCAAGTTTTCAAATACGGACAACTAAACACCGCGCACTCGAAATAAATGCGCAGAAGAATGCTAAACTCGTCGACACGAGATGCATTCTCTCGCCGGTACGAGTATAGTCTTGTCTATATACGTGGTCTGTTAGAAAAGTATCCGACCTTATTTTTTTATTTTGTAAACCTGATAGATCTGAATCAAGCGCGCTTGCATGAGCCGACCTTGAACCTTCGTGCGCATGCGTGAATTTTTTCCCGCCTGTAGCGTCAGTTGCTGTCTAGCAGTGTTCGAGTGACGTAGTGTGTAGTGCTCTCGTCGGTTTTTCCATGCAAGTAAAAATCACCAAAGGGTACTATAGGGATGTCCTACGTCGCCTACGTAATGCTGTGCGACGCAAGAGACTGGAGTTGTGGTCATCAGGAAGTTGGCGACTCCATCACGACAATGCACATTCTTCGCACTTGGTTCACAATTTTTTGGCGATAAACCTGACACTTCTGGTTCTACAGGCTCCTTACTCTCCTGATATGCCCCCCTGCGACTACTGGCTATTCCCCAAAGTCAAGAGGCCATTGAAAGGAACGCGATTTCAGACAAGAGAGGACATAATGGCTGCAGCGAGAGCCGAGCTAAAGTCGATTCCGAAAGAGGCTTTATCGGAATGCTTCAAAAAATGACGTCACCGCTGGGAGAAGTGTGTGGAGTCCCAAAGAGACTACTTTGAAGGTGATTAGGTTTACAACGCTCCAGGTATGGCAGCTTTTTTCCCGGGTAAAGGTCGGATACTTTTCTAACAGACCACGTATAGTCGCGCACTTTATCATGCTTTATATTGCATAGATATGGCTCACTATAAAGAACGATAGCTATAAGATTAGCATGCGGGTATCGAATTATAACAACGGAAGATATAATGGCCATCGCATCGATCACGCCCATAGATATAATGGTGGTACAGAGGAAATGGACATCCAGGAAAAACAAGACATCAAAGTGGACGTAGTTCAGAAATGGCAAAGCAAATGGCTGCATGAAATGGACAAGGCACGGGGAAGGCAGTCTGGACTAAGAAACTCATCTTAGGCAAATGGACCAAGGAACAGGATGCATGATAATGTAGACTACCGTTGCAGATCTCCAGGCTTAATACTTAAGTGGAGTGAGAGGAGCTCCTTCAAGCAATCCACCCTGAAGATAGTCATGATTCCAGCTTTAGCGGATGAGAGCTCTGCACTCGGGCTCGTAGAGCTTAGTAGAGCTTAGCTGGTAGAGCTGGTAGAGAATATAAAAAAAGTCTTGTCTGCATCTTGCCTGTTTAGTCTTGTTTGTCTATTCTTGGCTATCTAGGCTTGTCTGTCTAGTCTTGTCTGTCTAGCCTTGTCTGTCTAATCTTGTCTATCTAATCTTGTCTGTCTAGTCTTGTCTGTCTGGTCTCGTATGCCTAGTCTTGTCTGTCTAGCCTTGTCTGTTGGTCGTAATTGAATCTTTTAATGTTGCTCACATTTTCGACCGAAATTCGGCCAATTTTCGGCGCGGGCAAAAACGGCGCACGTCAAAATGAGCGTCGCGACAGCCCGCATATGGGGGCAATATAAAAATATTGTTTTTCCTGGAAACTTCCGGCTTGCCCGGAAGACGGCGAAAATTGAAACTTTAAAAAAAAAAAACGGCCGACTGGAGCTGCAGGCGGCGGTTGAGTCGCGCGAGAGAAAAACTCCAGTAACTTGCCTCTCTTGTCCCGTCTTTTCCCGTAGCCATTTTTCGGCAGATTTGCGGTTGCATAGTGTCGGAATGTATCTGGAATTTCATCATGTTCAAGTTGTGATTATTCGGTAACGGGGTGTAAAATCTTTACTTTAAATATTAAATTAATATTTTGCCATCCAAGAATTGCAACCAACTATACTTAATTTTTTAATTTTTATTTCTTAAGCCATAGAAATAAATTTTTCATAGTCCAGCGACACCAGAAGTAAACTTATGGGAGAAATCGCCATAGACTACGTGCGAATTCTGTCGAATCGTATTTGCATGTTGTGACTAAAACTGTAATATTCTAGTGGACTTGAGCAAAATACGAAATTGATTAATCTCATTAATTTCCGTGATAAAAGTTTCATTGATTGATTGTATCGTTTTATCTCCCATTTTTACATTTTTACGAGATAATTAGTAAGCGATTGCTGTTTTCCCAATACATCATCCAGACAGCTGAATATATACAAATTAACATTTTAAAATTAATGAACATATTATTTAAACTTTATAAAGACGGTTCCTAGCGTGACTATATAAATATATTCAGGCTATATAAATCTGTATCTAGCTTTCCGAAGCTCTATAATATTATTGAAACTTTTTACGACAACCAGAACAAATCACATGTGAAATTTGCCAGTTATTTATTTTGGTCTCAGTCCACTCTCGTGGCACTAAACGAGAAACACAAAAATGACTTTGTTTTAAGATCATAAAGATCACATATCTCTGTTTATCGTTTAGAGGCATGAGAGTGGACTGAAACAAATGGCAAATTTCAAATCAGATTTGTTTTGGTAGTCCTCAAAAGTCTCAATAATATTATGGAGCTTCGGAAAGGTTGAATATATTTATATATTCAGGTTGGGTTCTGTCTTTATTACGTTTATATGATTATCTATAATATGATTATCTACATAGTAACATATTATTTTCTTCATCTTTCTGCTAATTGTCCTTTTATTCCATTCCCTAGTTCTAATAAATACCTTGTCTATTCATTTCTTCTTTCTGTCTAATGCACGAGACTATAAGAGGCTATGAGCGGAATAACCCATTAGCATGGCCTAACCCATTAGCATTCGTGTATGGGTTAGGTAACTATTGCTGTCATAATCTCATATATAGGCAAGCCACTTCCTGGTTTAACCTTCTTTGTTCAAAAAATTAAATATTTATCGTCCAGATGCAATGTGTATCAACGAACAGAGTCTTGTCTAGACAGACAAGACTAGACAGACAAGACTAGACAGACAAGACTAGACAGACAAGACTAGACAGATAAGACTAGACAGACAAGACTAGACAGACAAGACTAGACAGACAAGACTAGACAGACAAGACTAGACAGACAAGACTAGACAGACAAGACTAGACAGACAAGACTAGACAGACAAGACTAGACAGACAAGACTAGACAGACTAGACAGACAAGACTAGACAGACAAGACTAGACAGACAAGACTAGACAGACAAGACTAGACAGACAAGACTAGACAGACTAGACAGACAAGACTAGACAGACAAGACTAGACAGACAAGACTAGACAGGCAAGACTAGACAGACAAGACTAGACAGACAAGACTAGACAGACAAGACTAGACAGACAAGACTAGACAGACAAGACTAGACAGACAAGACTAGACAGACAAGACTAGACAGACAAGACTAGACAGACAAGACTAGACAGACAAGACTAGACAGACAAGACTAGACAGACAAGACTAGACAGACAAGACTAGACAGACAAGACTAGACAGACAAGACTAGACAGACAAGACTAGACAGACAAGACTAGACAGACAAGACTAGACAGACAAGACTAGACAGACAAGACTAGACAGACAAGACTAGACAGACAAGACTAGACAGACAAGACTAGACAGACAAGACTAGACAGACAAGACTAGACAGACAAGACTAGACAGACAAGACTAGACAGACAAGACTAGACAGACAAGACTAGACAGACAAGACTAGACAGACAAGACTAGACAGACAAGACTAGACAGACAAGACTAGACAGACAAGACTAGACAGACAAGACTAGACAGACAAGACTAGACAGACAAGACTAGACAGACAAGACTAGACAGACAAGACTAGACAGACAAGAGTAGACAGACAAGACTAGACAGACAAGACTAGACAGACAAGAAGAGTGGGACAAGACTAGACAGACAAGACTAGACAGACAAGAGTAGACAGACAAGACTAGACAGACAAGACTAGACAGACAAGAAGAGTGGGACAAGACTAGACAGACAAGACTAGACAGACAAGACTAGACAGACAAGACTAGAGAGACAAGACTAGACAGACAAGACTAGACAGACAAGACTAGACAGACAAGACTAGACAGACAAGACTAGACAGACAAGACTAGACAGACAAGACTAGACAGACAAGACTAGACAGACAAGACTAGACAGACAAGACTAGACAGACAAGACTAGACAGACAAGACTGGACAGACAAGACTAGACAGACAAGACTAGACAGACAAGACTAGACAGACAAGACTAGACAGACAAGACTAGACAGACAAGACTAGACAGACAAGACTAGACAGACAAGACTAGACAGACAAGACTAGACAGACAAGACTAGACAGACAAGACTAGACAGACAAGACTAGACAGACAAGACTAGACAGACAAGACTAGACAGACAAGACTAGACAGACAAGACTAGACAGACAAGACTAGACAGACAAGACTAGACAGACAAGACTAGACAGACAAGACTAGACAGACAAGACTAGACAGACAAGACTAGACAGACAAGACTAGACAGACAAGACTAGACAGACAAGACTAGACAGACAAGACTAGACAGACAAGACTAGACAGACAAGACTAGACAGACAAGACTAGACAGACAAGACTAGACAGACAAGACTAGACAGACAAGACTAGACAGACAAGACTAGACAGACAAGACTAGACAGACAAGACTAGACAGACAAGACTAGACAGACAAGACTAGACAGACAAGACTAGACAGACAAGACTAGACAGACAAGACTAGACAGACAAGACTAGACAGACAAGACTAGACAGACAAGACTAGACAGACAAGACTAGACAGACAAGACTAGACAGACAAGACTAGACAGACAAGACTAGACAGACAAGACTAGACAGACAAGACTAGACAGACAAGACTAGACAGACAAGACTAGACAGACAAGACTAGACAGACAAGACTAGACAGACAAGACTAGACAGACAAGACTAGATAGACAAGACTAGACAGACAAGACTAGACAGACAAGACTAGACAGACAAGACTAGACAGACAAGACTAGACAGACAAGACTAGACAGACAAGACTAGACAGACAAGACTAGACAGACAAGACTAGACAGACAAGACTAGACAGACAAGACTAGACAGACAACACTTGACAGAAAAGACTAGACAGACAAGACTAGACAGACAAGACTAGACAGACAAGACTAGACAGACAAGACTAGACAGACAAGACTAGACAGACAAGACTAGACAGACAAGACTAGACAGACAAGACTAGACAGACAACACTAGACAGACAAGACTAGACAGACAAGACTAGACAGACAAGACTAGATAGACAAGACTAGACAGACAAGACTAGACAGACAAGACTAGACAGACAAGACTAGACAGACAAGACTAGACAGACAAGACTAGACAGACAAGACTAGACAGACAAGACTAGACAGACAAGACTAGACAGACAAGACTAGACAGACAAGACTAGACAGACAAGACTAGACAGACAAGACTAGACAGACAAGACTAGACAGACAAGACTAGACAGACAAGACTAGACAGACAAGACTAGACAGACAAGACTAGACAGACAAGACTAGACAGACAAGACTAGACAGACAAGACTAGACAGACAAGACTAGACAGACAAGACTAGACAGACAAGACTAGACAGACAAGACTAGACAGACAAGACTAGACAGACAAGACTAGACAGACGAGACTATGGCTATTTAAAATAGCGTATTTAATAGTCGAGATTAAACAAACCTACGAGCTGCTGAGCGATCCCGACTGCAGGTACAAATACGACCAGAATGGAATCACGGAGGAAAACATTAACGCCCGGCAGGATTACCTGTTCCACGTCCCGAATCCCTCCGAGGAACGTTTTGCCCAGCACAGGCGCTTCAACTTCAAGGATAACGACATCACTTTCTTCAATAAACTCGCAATCACAACTAGGAAATACGATAAATTAATTCTACCGAAGAGTCATCACATATCACACTTGATCTTCTTTTACACAGATTGGTGCTTCCCGTTCCTGGTAGCCGCTCCTTACATCAGGAAGCTGGTGGAATATCTGTAATCGCTGGGGATCAGCATGGTCACCGTTCATTCCCCTCGGGAACCCAGCCTCGCCCGACGAATGAACGTTCACAGTTTACCCTGTCTGGTCTTGTTATTGGAAGGCAACGTTTTCGTCTACAAGGATTCCGTCACAAGCTTACAATTGATAAAATACTCTATAAGGAGAAGTTGTCATACAATTTGGGTCAGAGGATCCAAGAAAGCGATACCGAGGAGTTTCTGAACGGCTGGGAGGACAACAGAGTCAGAGGATTGATATTCGAGCCCAGGGAGAATATTACCTCATTTACGTTACCTCGTTTACGTTACCTCATCAGTGCCTACCATTTCAAAGATCGAGTTGCCTTTGGTTTTGTGCAATCGGAGGAAATACGAGAGAGATACCAGGTGTCCGATGAAATGGATATTGTGCTGCTTTTCAACGAGAAAACGTCGGGACCCATCGCGAGCGTCAGCATGAAGGTCATCACCCTCCACCACATTGTCTCGTCGCACCAGTATTTAACCTTGCCCCGTCTGTCGTCGCAGGACGTCCTTGAATCGCGGCTTCCTTGCGAATGGAACTAGCCGCGTATAAGGCTTTACGTGATCACGCGCGCTTCCAGCAGCCACGATCCGCACCGAGAGGCCATCCGAACCTACGTTCAGAACTCGCCCTACAAGAGGGAAAAAGTTCGATTCGCATAATCGGAATTTGTTAATTCTTTAATACCAGATGCAGAGAATGTAGAGCCAATATTACGGATCGTCATTATTTGGAGAAGAGATACGTGGCACATTAAGTACGAGTTGATGACGGAGAAAAGGGAATCGGAGGACAATACAAACGATACAACTCAAAATTTAAAAACGAGGATTAGTAAACTTCCGAAGCACTGACCTACGAAGCCTTCGTGAAAGAGTTGTTCGATGAACACGCCAAAGGCATTATCGGTCGGATCTTATCGAAACTGATGATGATGACCAGCTCGATGTACGACAGCCTGGACAGGGAGCAGCTCCTGCCCGCCCTTTCCGTCCTCGGCACGATCGTCTTCATCGGTGTCCTGGGCTACGTCATGTCCTACCTCCTAAAACTCGAAGAGGAAAAGTAATGAAGCTAAAGTCGAAGATGAACAAAGGGAACAACAACATCGATTCGATCGGCCTGCCGGCCAGTTACCAGCCGGAATTAAAACTGCACGAGTTAAGAGCTGATTAGGCTCTTGAAACCCGAATGTCGGACTATTTTGCTCGTGCTGGATATGCAGAGCAGGCAAACTTTATTCCGCCTTTCCATAAAGCCGTCTGGCCCTATAGAAAAATGAATAAGACGTTAATGTTCTCGTTCATGCTTGTCGAGCGGGGACTGAGCTTGTACAAGGAGTTGCTGGAGCTCTCGCTGCCGGACCGCCGCGACCTGAACATCATTCCGGGGAACTGCTTTGGGACGGTTCTAGCTCTCAACGGCCACCGAAAGTACTTCTGCATGTTCCACGCCAAACACACGGAACGAAAAATATGATAAGAAAAATAAGGTGGAGAATAAAACGAATATAAGAAAGTTGGATAGAGATCCAGAGGTAGGTCAATTTTTAGGCTTTGATACAGAGAGTTCGGAAAGTTCCCCTGCAGGAGAATTTCTTGGACGGTCTGCCGAACTGGTTGGATAGATTGTTTGAAGAGACAACGTACAGATGCTACATCAACTATTGGCCCGATTTTCCCAACAAATGAGTTTACGTTTAATTTAATTTAGCGCAATTGATTTTTGTTCCGTTTCGTTTAATTTACGTGTATATTACGCCTTGAACCTCTTTTCTACTACGAAAAAGCAATTCATATCAAGGATCGAGGATTATTTAGATTATTTCCATTGGTAATTTAAAATGCATAATAGGGCTCATTTGAAGAAAACGAGGATAGTTAAGAGAATTTGCACGAGGACGAGTATTAAAAGGTCGCACTTCCGTTTCAAAGAATGCGGTTCAGAAGAAATTGATTCTAGTCAAACCATTGATCTTCATTCAACTAATATATTTAATTTGTAAGGAAATAACAATGAAAAAAAAACTGACTAGACAGACAATGCTATAGAGACTTCTTAAACAAATTTAAACTAAAAGATAAGTTAGGTTAGGTACAGACTTGTAATCATTATTTGAACTATTATTTGTTGGGCGTGAGAATTTCTTTAATCGAATTGTAGCATCGAGGTGAGAAATTCCGTTGGCGCCGGCGTTCGATTAAAATCGCCGCGAGAGGAGAGCACACCGAAAAAAGAATTCTTGCATAACATTACGGTGACAATTTCGCATTCGCCTCGGCGCTTCTTCGCAATCGGTCGCTTCTCTCTCCTATCAATAATACATAAACACCTGGAACAGGATATCGATTCCGAATAATTATTACAGATAATATTAGACGGCCAGGACTACACAGACAAGACTAGACAGACAAGACTAGACTGACAAGACTAGACAGACAAGACTAGACAGACAAGACTAGACAGACAAGACTAGACAGACAAGACTAGACAGACAAGACTAGACAGACAAGACTAGACAGACAAGACTAGACAGACAAGACTAGACTGACAAGACTAGACAGACAAGACTAGACAGACAAGACTAGACAGACAAGACTAGACAGACAATACTAGACAGACAAGACTAGACAGACAAGACTAGACAGACAAGACTAGACAGACAAAACTAGACAGACAAGACTAGACAAACAAGACTAGACAGACAAGACTAGACAGACAAGACTAGACAGACAAGACTAGACAGACAAGACTAGACAGACAAGACTAGACAGACAAGACTGGACAGACAAGACTAGACAGACAAGACTAGACAGACAAGACTAGACAGACAAGACTAGACAGACAAGACTAGACAGACAAGACTAGACAGACAAGACTAGACAGACAAGACTAGACAGACAAGACTAGACAGACAAGACTAGACAGACAAGACTAGACAGACAAGACTAGACAGACAAGACTAGACAGACAAGACTAGACAGACAAGACTAGACAGACAAGACTAGACAGACAAGACTAGACAGACAAGACTAGACAGACAAGACTAGACAGACAAGACTAGACAGACAAGACTAGACAGACAAGACTAGACAGACAAGACTAGACAGACAAGACTAGACAGACAAGACTAGACAGACAAGACTAGACAGACAAGACTAGACAGACAAGACTAGACAGACAAGACTAGACAGACAAGACTAGACAGACAAGACTAGACAGACAAGACTAGACAGACAAGACTAGACAGACAAGACTAGACAGACAAGACTAGACAGACAAGACTAGACAGACAAGACTAGACAGACAAGACTAGACAGACAAGACTAGACAGACAAGACTAGACAGACAAGACTAGACAGACAAGACTAGACAGACAAGACTAGACAGACAAGACTAGACAGACAAGACTAGACAGACAAGACTAGACAGACAAGACTAGACAGACAAGACTAGACAGACAAGACTAGACAGACAAGACTAGACAGACAAGACTAGACAGACAAGACTAGACAGACAAGACTAGACAGACAAGACTAGACAGACAAGACTAGACAGACAAGACTAGACAGACAAGACTAGACAGACAAGACTAGACAGACAAGACTAGACAGACAAGACTAGACAGACAAGACTAGACAGACAAGACTAGACAGACTAGACAGACAAGACTAGACAGACAAGACTAGACAGACAAGACTAGACAGACAAGACTAGACAGACAAGACTAGACAGACAAGACTAGACAGACAAGACTAGACAGACAAGACTAGACAGACAAGACTAGACAGACAAGACTAGACAGACAAGACTAGACAGACAAGACTAGACAGGCAAGACTAGACAGACAAGACTAGACAGAAAAGACTAGACAGACAAGACTAGACAGACAAGACTAGACAGACAAGACTAGACAGACAAGACTAGACAGACAAGACTAGACAGAAAAGACTAGACAGACAAGACTAGACAGACAAGACTAGACAGACAAGACTAGACAGACAAGACTAGACAGACAAGACTAGACAGACAAGACTAGACATACAAGACTAGACAGACAAGACTAGACAGACAAGACTAGACAGACAAGACTAGACAGACAAGACTAGACAGACAAGACTAGACAGACAAGACTAGACAGACAAGACTAGACAGACAAGACAAGACAGACAAGACTACACAAACAAGACTAGACAGACAAGACTAGACAGACAAGACTAGACATACAAGACTAGACAGACAAGACTAGACAGACAAGACTAGACAGAAAAGACTAGACAGACAAGACTAGACAGACAAGACTAGACAGACAAGACTAGACAGACAAGACTAGACAGACAAGACTAGACAGACAAGACTAGACATACAAGACTAGACAGACAAGACTAGACAGACAAGACTAGACAGACAAGACTAGACAGACACGACTAGACAGACAAGACTAGACAGACAAGACTAGACAGACAAGACTAGACAGACAAGACTAGACACACAAGACTAGACAGACAAGACTAGACAGACAAGACTAGACATACAAGACTAGACAGACAAGACTAGACAGACAAGACTAGACAGACAAGACTAGACAGACACGACTAGACAGACACGACTAGACAGACAAGACTAGACAGACAAGACTAGACAGACAAGACTAGACAGACAAGACTAGACAGACAAGACTAGACAGACAAGACTAGACAGACAAGACTAGACAGACAAGACTAGACAGACAAGACTAGACAGACAAGACTAGACAGACAAGACTAGACAGACAAGACTAGACAGACAAGACTAGACAGACAAGACTAGACAGACAAGACTAGACAGACAAGACTAGACAGACAAGACTAGACAGACAAGACTAGACAGACAAGACTAGACAGACAAGACTAGACAGACAAGACTAGACAGACAAGACTAGACAGACAAGACTAGACAGACAGGACTAGACAGACAAGACTAGACAGACAAGACTAGACAGACAAGACTAGACAGACAAGACTAGACAGACAAGACTAGACAGACAAGACTAGACAGACAAGACTAGACAGACAAGACTAGACAGACAAGACTAGACAGACAAGACTAGACAGACAGGACTAGACAGACAAGACTAGACAGACAAGACTAGACAGACAAGACTAGACAGACAAGACTAGACAGACAAGACTAGACAGACAAGACTAGACAGACAAGACTAGACAGACAAGACTAGACAGACAAGACTAGACAGACAAGACTAGACAGACAAGACTAGACAGACAAGACTAGACAGACAAGACTAGACAGACAAGACTAGACTGACAAGACTAGACAGACAAGACTAGACAGACAAGACTAGACAGACAAGACTAGACAGACAAGACTAGACAGACAAGACTAGACAGACAAGACTAGACAGACAAGACTAGACAGACAAGACTAGACAGACAAGACTAGACAGACAAGACTAGACAGACAAGACTAGACAGACAAGACTAGACAGACAAGACTAGACAGACAAGACTAGACAGACAAGACTAGACAGACAAGACTAGACAGACAAAACTAGACAGACAAGACTAGACAGACAAGACTAGACAGAAAAGACTAGACAGACAAGACTAGACAGACTAGGCTAGACAGACAAGACTAGATAGACAAGACTAGACAGACAAGACTAGACAGACAAGACTAGACAGACAAGACTAGACAGACAAGACTAGACAGACAAGACTAGACAGACAAGACTAGACAGACAAGACTAGACAGACAAGACTAGACAGACAAGACTAGACAGACAAGACTAGACAGACAAGACTAGACAGACAAGACTAGACAGACAAGACTAGACAGACAAGACTAGACAGACAAGACTAGACAGACAAGACTAGACAGACAAGACTAGACAGACAAGACTAGACAGACAAGACTAGACAGACAAGACTAGACAGACAAGACTAGACAGACAAGACTAGACAGACAAGACTAGACAGACAAGACTAGACAGACAAGACTAGACAGACAAGACTAGACAGACAAGACTAGAGAGACAAGATTGTACAAACAAGACTAGACCAACTAGACTAGAAGACAAGGCTAGATAGACTATCAAGAGTCAATAGTCAGACAAGACAAGACAAGAGTGGAATTAGTATAGACATTTGTATAAACATTTAATTGATGTAAATATGGTTACCACAAGATCTGTTATTAAAGTAAATAAATACAATATTACATCGGCGAGGGTCGAGGGTTATCAACTATTTATGATTTCAGTGCGGAAAAAATGCGAAGTTTAGCAAGTTTAACATAATTTATTAATCGCAGAGATCAAATATTTGAACCCTTAATAAATTAAATGCAATCAATAAACGAAACCTGATCCATATTACTAATTTCGCCTGTCCATGGTCTTGTCTGATCTTGAATGGTCATGTCTGTCTTGTCTGGTATTATCTGGTCTTGTGTCTAGCCTTGTCTGATCTTGTATGGTCTTGTCTGTTCTTGTCTTGTCTTTTCTGATCGTGTCTAGTCTTGACTGGTCTTTCTTATTTTGATGATCTTTTTATTGTCTGGTCTGGTCTTGTCTGGTCGTGTCTGGCCTTGTTTTATCTGGCCTTATCTGCTTTTGTCGAATCCTGTCTAGTCTTGTCTGGGCTTCCTTTGTTTTTTCTGATCTTGTCTATTCAAGTCCAGTTTACGCATGTGCACTCTCATCTAGTTTTGCCGTGTTTTGTCTAATTCCTAATACAGTATAAGCTTCATAATTCGGCGGTTGGTTAATCCGGAACGTTCAGTAATTCGGTGCTCGGCGCGATGCCCTGCGACGGATGTAATCCTTGCGCTCAGCTGAATTAATGTCGAAACGGACGTCTGAAAACTTGATTCGCGAAATCTTCTCTTACTCTTTAGCACACGGTGCTAGAGATGCATTGTGTTTGCCTTTCGCTACGTCAGGCAACGAGAAAGGTTCTTCTTTCTTTCTTTTTTCTTTTTAGCCCTTAATTCGACCATCTTTGGACATAGGCCTCCCCTAGATTCTTCCAACCTTCTCTGTTTTGCGCTGCCCTTTTCCAGTGTAGCCCTCCCGTTTTTTTGAGGTCGTCAGCCCACCTCATCTGGGGCCGACCTCTTCCTCTTTTCCCTAGTAATGGTCTCCAATTCTGTATGGCGACATTCCACCTTTGGTCTTGCAGTCTGGCGTTATGTCCTGCGAAGCTCCATTTTAGTCTGGCTGCATGTTCTGTGACATCTGCCACTTTAGTAGTTTTCCTAATCCACACGTTTGGTCTTTTGTCCCTAAGCTTGATTCCGAGCATTTTCCTCTCCATGGCTCTTTGTGTCTTTGCTATCCTGTCTACGTTTTCTCTAGTTAGTGTCCAAGTTTGGGATCCATACGTCATGATAGGGAGTTTGCACTAGTCAAATACTCTTGTTTTTAGATATTGGGGTATTTTGGAGTTTGATAGTACCCACCCTAGTTTTGCGAAGCCTGCCCATGCTAGTCTAATTCTGCGGCTAATTTCGGCTGTTTGGTTTTCTTTGCTTGCTCTTACTGCTTGACCAAGGTATATATTCCTCAACCATTTTAAGTTCGACGTTGTTTAGATTTACTCTTCTTGCGTTAGTGGTGTTTGTCATTGTCTGTGTTTTGCCAAGATTCATTTTCAAGCCTACTTTCTCTGAGGCTTCTGCCAATTGGTTTGCCATAGTTTGGAGTTCCTCGAATTCGGTGGTAATAAGTATTACGTCGTCTGCATACCTCAGATTGTTCAAGTTTTTCCCGTTTATGTTTATCCCCATATTTGTCCAGTTCAGCTGTTTAAACACATCTTCCATAGCTAAAGTAAATAGTTTTGGCGAGATAATGTCTCCCTGTCGGACGCCTCTCCTGATCGGTATTGGTTTTGTGGTGCCTTCTAGTGTGATTGTCATGGTAGCTTGTCCGTAGATGTTGTGTATGAGGTTTTTATACCTGGTATCTATTCTGCAGTTGTTTAGTGCATTTTAGATATCCCACAATTCTACGCTATCGAAAGCCTTTTCGTAGTCTATAAAGGCTAAATAGAGATCTAGATTGTATTCGTTGGCTTTTTCAATTAGTGTTTTTACGGTAAGCAGATGATCTGCTGTGCTGAATACTTTACGGAATCCCGCTTGTTCTACTGGTTGGTAGGCGTCCATTTTTTGAGTTAGTCTGTTAGTTATGATACGTATAAATAGTTTGTAGATTTGTGACAGTAGTGATATTGGACGGTAGTTTCTAAGGTCTTATCTATCTCCTTTTTTAAAGAGTATTAATACGTCGCTAATTTTCCATGCATCTGGTACATCTTCCTTATGCAGGCATTCGTTGAAGAGCGCCTTTAGTACCTCTATTGTTTCGTCAGTTCCTTCTTTCAGTAGTTCAGTCAGGACTCCATCAGGACCAGGGGCTTTATTGTTTATCATTTGCGACAGGGCGTTCCATATTTCATAACTTTCTATGTTTGGTAAGTCTTCCGAGTTGATGTTCATAATTACTTTTCTTATGTTTGCTTTTTTTTCGGTATCGGGGTCAATCTGTGTGTTGTATAAGTCAGTATAAAATGTTTCAACTGTTTTTAGTATGGCTTCACTATTTCTTTCTTCTACTCCTTGTTGATTTTTTATTGAAAGTATGGATGGTTTACCTAGTGTTGGTTTTAAACATTTTATTCCGCGATTTAGTTCGATGGACTCTTTCTATGTTTTGTTTTCGTGGTATTTTCTCAGGTCTTCTCTTACTTTTTTACGGATTGTTTTATTTAATTCAGTCTAATTTTACTGTGTTTCTGTTATTTCGTTCAATTTCTTTACGTCTTTCCGCCATGAGTTGTTGTTTCGTCGCTGATTTTTTGTTCTTTTACGGTCGCCTTTTTAGCTACTTTTAGTCCTGCCTGCAACAATAGTTCTGTTAGTTGACTATTGGTTGAATTAAGGTCTATTTTTGATTTATGTGGCTGAGTTTTTGGTATCATCTCTTCTGGTCTGTCTCTGTACTCGTGATTGTGTTTTCGTACTTTGTTGTGGTCTATAGCTTGGTATTTTGTGTGTCTGATTTTCCTTTCGATTCTACTATTTAAGCATATTTTGGCTCTTAGCAGCCGATGATCACTGCCCGTTGTAAATTGGTTGAGTGCCGTGATGTCCTCGACGATGTTTTTATTACTACACAAGAAGTAATCAATTTCATTTCTTGTTTTCCCGTTTGGCGACATCCAAGTCCATTTCTGTTTGTTTTTCTTTTTGAAGAAGGTATTCATTGCATTTACCTGTTGTTGTTCTAAAAATTGCATCATTCTTTGGCCTCGGTAGTTTCTGTTCTCATACCCATAGTTTCCAATTTTGTTTTCTGAATTATTGAGTTTTCTGCCCAATTTTGCATTAAAGTCGCCCATGGTGATTGTGTGTTTTACCGGGGTGTCTTCTATAGCAGCTGTGATCTCATCATATAACTCATCTACTTCCTCGTCGTCGTGTGAGGTAGTTGGGGCGTAGACTTGAATGATCTTGATTTTCGTGTTCATATTTATTTCTACAATTATGTAAGCCAAGCGGACTGATATAGCTTTGAAGATTTTGATGTGTGGCTTCAACTCCTTCTTAACGAGGAAGCCTATTCCTCCATACGTTTCATTTTCGCTTCCTCTGTAGTATAGTTTATTTCCTGATGTTAGGTCTATGCAGTTTTCTCCTCTTCGTTTCACTTCCGATAGTCCTAATATATTCCATTTGATCTTAGCTAGTTCTTCTTCGAGTTCATATAGCTTTTCGTCTTTTGCCATGGATCTGATGTTATACGTGGCGATGTAGAGTGTGGTGTTGGTTCCATTGAGTTTCTTTTTATTTGCTGTTCTTTTGCCTCCCCCAGAATCCGTGAGGCATTCCGAGTGGATGTTCCGTCCTACCCACCTGGGGTATATTCTTATGTTTTAAGGTCAGCATTATTTTGGGGGTAGTTGGCGTTAAAACACCTCACCTGTCGAGCGTATTGGTGAGTTTTGTTTAGGGTATTAGGAAGGAAATGTTAGGATCCGACAAGGACTAGGAATGGGACAAAGGTTTCTCCCGTATAGCACTGGGAGATAAACCAAGGCTCGCGTAGACAGGGGCGCATCCCTGGACTAGATCTGTCATCTATCGGGATCATAGATGAGTATCTACCCGCTACCTTATAGGTACACAGGTACCTAGGTATATAGGTACATAGGTACTAGACACATAGGTACCTAGTTGAGAATTACATTTCCTTTATTCTCGATGGAATGGTTATACCGCCATGACTCGGTCGCCAGAGCCTCGTTAGTTATCTAGCAGCGGGTACCGCGTGCAGGTGAGGTTGACATTTGGGCCGGTGTTATTTGAGTGTTTTGCCGTCACCCCTTACCCACGAGAAAGGTTAAGACCTAATATTTCAGGGGCTGAAAGCCAGCAGTTTATGTACTGATAAAGCAACATAAGATAGATATAATTTGTGTAACCTCACTCCTTGGGTAAACGAGAAACCTCACATTTGTTCAAATTCCTCGTCACCGGACTATTCAACAGTTGTAATATCGTGTGCAAACCAAACAAAGGAATCGTATATCGTAAACATAGGAAATGTCGTGCATATGTCGGAGAATTGAACAACAATTGGATACCTGACATATTAGGTCTTGATCTTTCTCGTTACTTGCTTTGACTTAGCGAAAAGCTCACACAATACATCTCGAGCACCGTGTGCTAAATATTAACAGAAGATTTCCGTGTTCCTCCCTTGATTTAATTAGTGAAGCTATCCCGAGTGGTTGGATGATATGACAGGATGTAATATATCTTCAATACTAGATTTCAACAAAATAGTCTTCAATATTTCAACTAGACTAGATTTTTAATTATTTAGTCCGATGATGTAGACTAGACTTGGACTTTAAGGTTTCATCTCGAATAAACTCTTGATAATCTAGTCTAAATGTGTAAACAGGACTTGACCTTTAAGGTTTAATCTTTCATAAACTTCTGTTCATTCATTTTTTAATAGTAATATTGTTTTGTTTTATTCTCGATAATCCGTTTTTTTTTGATAATCCGGCCACATATGTGTCGGATTATAAAGATTATACTGTATATTTTTAATCGGACCTACTAATCTAATAAATTAATTAATAATAAGCTTATTGTGTGTCTTTGAACTAATTAGTATATTCCAACTATAATCTCACTTTCAATTTTATAATAAACGGCGAATTTATTAGCAACGTTGTGTATCGATCGTATGTTTTACTCGTCTGCGAGTATGCGATTCCAATTAGTTTTAATTCATCCATCGGTGGTAGGCGAGGAATATTAACGCACAAAGAGGAAAAACCTCCTGGAATTATTTACATTTTACAACTTCCTCGTTTCCTAGTCCAGACTAATTATAATTGAGACCGCGTACGTCGACTAGATGTTCACACACTCTGTCTCATCGAGATCTAATCATCCAGACTGCATTTGTAATAATCAAGTCTGTTTGTACAACCTATACTTAAGGTAGTCATCTAAACCAGCGTTTCTCAACCTTTTTTGGCCCGCGGACCAGTAAAATTAAAAAAAAAGATTTTACTAGGTATTAAAGAACTACTACACAAAGGTGAATTAAAGTCATTTAACACAAAATATCGCGAAATAACACGTAGCATGAGTAACTTTGATGAAATTTATGACAGTATGTGTGCCAAAATTAAAACCAAATGTAGCGAGTTTCAGGAGAAAGATTCGGGTTGGTCACTAAGGGAGATTTCCCATT
Source organism: Phosphuga atrata (assembly GCA_944588485.1). Lineage (NCBI taxonomy): Eukaryota > Metazoa > Arthropoda > Insecta > Coleoptera > Silphidae > Phosphuga > Phosphuga atrata. The sequence continues at coordinate 62,219,770 of OX155900.1, forward strand.
TATAAATTAATATCAATAAATATAAACCAATACGTGGGTCGTCATTTATTGAACTGCCAAAAGAGATTAGGGATCGGAAAGCTTGTATCAATGTTCAGAATGTAATCGAATTTTGTTTTTTATGGAGCATTGTATCCGCATTACACACCACGAATGTGAGTTCTGATCGCCCGGCATCATATCCCTACTTTTCTTCAATTTTAAAATATGACAGATTAGAGTTTCCGCTTAGAATCAAAGACATTCCTAAATTTGAACAGATGAATAATATTAGTATTAACGTTTATAGCTTGGAGTTTAATTTTAAATCTAAACAACATGACGTAGTAGGACCAATTTACCATACTAATGGGACTAGGGAAAGACATGTAAATTTATAATATTTGGAAGAGAGGGGTTAAAGGTCATTATGTTTATATTAAAAATATTTCACGGCTTCTAAGAAGTCAAATCTAGGAAGATTGTAGAAAAAAATATTTATGTGACGGCTGTTTAACCTTTTTTCAAATGAATTCGCGTTTAATCAACATAAATTGAATGACTGCAGCAAAATTTACACTATTATGCCGACGGAAGACATAAGAGAGGTGATATGATGCCGGGGAATGTATTAAAATTTCAAAATTTCGATAGAAAAATGCGTATACCCTTTGTTGTATACGCAGATTTTGAATCAATTTTAAAACCTGTTGATACATGCTCACCGAACCCTGACAATAGCTATACCAATCAGACACATATCCATGTACCATACAGTTTCGCCTATAATATAAAATGTTCATTCGATGACTCATTGAGTAAATTTTTCACTTATTCCGGGGAAGATTGCCCGAAATTGTTTTGTCAGAACCTCTATGCATATGTTAAGGAATTATACAGGGAACATTTAAGCGTTATACTTCCGATGATTAAATTAACTGCAGATGAGCAAAATTTCTACGATACGGCCACTTCTTTTTACATATGTAATTAATTATTACAAGTAACAGACAAAGTCGCCGATCACGATCATTTAACGGGTAAATTTCGGGGAGCCGCCCACTCAAATTGTAATTTGAATTATAAAATACCTAAAATGATCCCGGTATTTTTCCATAACATGTCGAATTATGATGTTCATTTATTTATTAAAGAATTTGGATCTGACGAGGAAAAAATTTATATCATCCCCCAAAATAAGGAAAAATATATATCCATCACCAAAAATCTACCTGTTGGTAGAACTACTACAAGTTAATTGTAACATTTTTATTATCATTTACTTACAATAATATTTAAATGTAAAGATATGTAATTATTTTTCTTTTTTTTTTTCTTCAGTGCCGTACTAATCATAAATTACATAGAATTAAAATTAGTTTAAGATATTTGTATTTCGTAATTTTATAAATTAAAATTTAGTTTTTATAAGTAAATTTTTTTCGCGGATAGAAAAAATTGTCTGCGGACCAGTAAAATTTCTCCGCGGACCACTGGTGGTCCGCCGGACCAGCGGTTGAGAATAGCTGATCTAAACTACATTTTTATTAAACCATAGTCAGATTATATAGACTAGCTTAGTCTTCAAGGTTTCATCTAGTCTAGATTATTAATAAGTTAGTCTGATTGTTTAGACTAGACTTGGTCTGCAAGGTTTAATCTACATTAAACTTATAATAATCTTATCTAATTGTACAGACTAGACATGGTCTTCAATGTTTTATCTAGACTTGATTATTAATAATTTAGTCTGATTGTGCAGACTGGACTTGGTCTTCCAGGTTTCATCTAGACTACATTATTAATAATTTAGTCTGATTATATAGACTAGACTTAGTCTTCAAGGTTTCATCTAGACTAAACTTATAATAACTTGTCGAATTGTGTAGACTAGACATGGTCTTTAATGTTTCATCTAGACTAGATTATTAATCATTTAGTTTGATCATATAGACTAAACTTAGTCTTCAAGGTTTCATCTAGACTAAACTTATAATAACTTGTCTAATTGTGTAGACTAGACATGGTCTTTAATGTTTCATCTAAACTAGATTATTAATCATTTAGTTTGATTATATAGACTAAACTTAGTCTTCAAGGTTTCATCTAGACTAAACTTATAATAAACTTGTCTAATTGTATAGACTCGGCATGGGCCTCAATGTTTCATCTAGACGAGATTATTGATAATTTAGTCTGATTGTTAAGACTAGACTTGATCTTCATGGTTTCTTATACACTAAGCTTATAATAATCTTGTCTAATTGTCTAGACTAGATATGGTCTTCAATGTTTCATCTAGACTAGATTATTAATAATATAGTCTGATTATATAGACTAGACTTAGTCTTCAAGGTTTCATCTAGACTAAACTTATAATAATCTTGTCTAATTGTGTAGACTAGACATAGTCTTTAATGTTTCATCTAGACTATATTATGAATAATTTAGTGTGATTATATAGACTAAACTTAGTCTTCAAGGTTTCATCTAGACTAAACATATAATAACTTGTCTAATTTTGTAGACTAGACATGGTCTTTAATGTTTCATGTAGACTAGATTATTAATCATTTAATTTGATTATATAGACTAAACTTAGTCTTCAAGGTTTCATCTAGACTAAACTTATAATAAACTTGTCTAATTGTATAGACTCGGCATGGGCCTCAATGGTTCATCTAGACTAGATTATTGATAATTTAGTCTGATTGTTAAGACTAGACTTGATCTTCATGGTTTCATCTACACTAAGTTTATAATAATCTTGTCTAATTGTCTAGACTAGATATGGTCTTCAAAGTTTCATCTAGACTAGATTATTAATAATATAGTCTGATAATATAGACTAGACTTAGTCTTCAAGGTTTCATCTAGACTACACTTATAATAATCTTGTCTAATTCTATAAACTAGACAAGGTCTGTAATGTTTCGTCGAGTCTAGATTATTAATAATTTAGTCTGATTGTGTAGACTAGTCTCATTGTATAGACTAGACTAGGTCTTCAATGTTTCATCTAGTCTAGATTTTTAATAATTTAGTCTGCGTATATAGAATAGGTTTCATCTGGAATGAACTCTTGATAATCTAATCTGATTGTGTAGACAAGACTTGACCTTAAAACTTGAATCTTCCATAATATTCTGTTCTGACTGTTATGTTCTGATTCTGATTCTGTTCATTTACAGACATTCTATAGATATACCATGTTATTATTGCATGTTATTATATGCAAAAAAATGCATAAATTGCAAATTAAAAATTCGTAAAAGTTGCAATTTTTTATTTACAAAGACGACACTTTGCAAAAAATATTAATGTTTATCTAGAATTATCTAGAACTAGATTTTAGATTTATTTTTAATTGATTTTAGACTAGAATGTATTTTTAGATCAGCAACATTCAGAAAATGAATGAGAGTTTAATAACTAAATTTGAGAGGCTTTCAATATAAAGTGAACTTGGTAGACAAGATTAGAAGTTTTAGGGTAGAAGATAGCCTTGTTTTATTAATTTGAGAAGCGATTCTGTTTGGTAAATAGGAAATGGCAGCGAGATTTGTAGCGGGTTGGCCTTGGGGTGCAAAAAATATAAACAGAGCGTAATCAGTGCGAACGAGGTGAGTGCGAATACGATTCTAAACGTTGTTAGTTATTTTCGAGCGGGTATCGGGCATGGTTGCTTGTGAGTAAAAATTGCGTGAAAATTCGTTGGAGATTGTACTAAAAGTTTGTGAGATTATTGTTCGGTGAAAATTGTGCTAAAAGTTCGTAAGATTAATGTTCGCTGAAGATTGTGTTATAAGTTTAGTGAGTGGAATTTTTGTTGAGATTTCTAAAATGGTGAGTGCACTTTTGCATTGATTTATTTACTAGATTTAAGGAAAAATTGGTAAATTTCAGAGAAAAAACGAAAGTTGTTCCAAGAAAATTTCAGGTTTTTTTTAATTTTGTTTTTTAATTTTAAGTTTATTAAAATTGTCCAAAATTTTGGAAAATCAGACGAAAATTGAGGAAAATTTGTTAGGATTTGTGGGAATGTCTGTCTCACTATATAACTTCGTTGAAAATTAGCGGAAATTTATGGAAATATATCGGGAAATCAATCAAATTAACTGATTTTTTGTTAAAAATCACGAAATCAAAAACAATTTCTCGAAACTAATGAGAAATTTATTGCACAACTAATTTTGAAAACTAATTGAACCGCGTGTAATCCATCTCATCTTTCCATACGGAACGGCTTAGCCTTCATAAAATAATAATAATATTTATAGCAACATAAAAAAAATGATACAAAGGGCTACCGACCTCGAGGTCTTTGAGGTCCTTCTAGGGATATTTCATCCAATTTGCTGTTTCAGTCGTACAGTGTTTCGTATAATGTCTTTGTACAATATCTGCGTGTAGTGTCTCAAGTCCCGTTCTTATTAATTTTAGGAGATAAGTTGGAGAATACGGGTCTGTTGAAAATATTTTTGCGGTCTTTTTACCTGGTGTAACTGTTATTAATCGTCTTTGGCACTCTTTAACTAAGATCGGAAAGCAAAAATGAAGCTTCTACGTTGTCTACGTTGGTTCATGTGTCCTGTGCTGATTTGGCGGTTTTGAGCTTTCGCCCAGCTATCCCGCCGTCTTGGTGTTTGCTTGTCGTTGTGCTTTTTTTTTTAGTCTGTTTGTCTGTTGTTTATCTTTCGTTGGGTTTGGGTTTCGTTGACTTTACTTGATTACAGTTGAGTCCTGTTGTCTCGGTGTGGTTCTCGGTTTTCTTGGTTGCTTCTTCTGTGGTTGTTCTCCAGTGGCCTGTGGTCCTGATGTGCTTGGTCTTCTCGTTGATGGTGATGGTTTCTTCTTCTTCTTGGTTCGGTTTACGCTTGGGGGCGGCTTCGGTGGCGAGGTGTGTGTTTATAGGTGTGGTACTTCTTCGTGGGGCGGCTTCAGTTTCTCTTTTGGGGGCGGCTTCGTTTGTCTTATCGGGGGCGGCTTCAGTTATCTTTTCGGGGGCGGAATTGTTAGTCTTTTCGGCGGCGGCTTCGTTTGTTTTCTCGGGGGCGGCATCAGTTATCTTCTTGGGGGCGGCTTCGGTTGTCTTTTCGGCATCGGCTTCGTTTGTCTTCTCGGGGGCGGCTTCAGTTGTCTTTTCGGGTGCGGCTTCGTTTGTCTTTTTGGCGGCGGCTTCGTTAGTCTTCTCGGGGACGGCATCAGTTGTCTTCTCGGGGACGGCATCAGTTGTCTTTTCGGCGGCGGTTTCCTGGGGTTTCTCGTTTCGGGTTTTTTTCAGTTCAATTATGTAGTTCATCATCTGGACGAGGACGTTGTCGTCCACGGTGTCCAGATAGTCGGGGTCTAGGTATTTTGCTGCGAGAGCTTCGTTGGGCGTTGTCGGAATAAACATGTTCGTTTTGTGACAGCGGAGGAGCGAGTCGTGTGTCTGGTTCAATAAATATTCGTGGTTGTTGTTGAAATAGTTGTTGACATTTTGGTTGGTTAGATTAGGTTGTCCGCCGCGAAGCAGACAGATGAATCGCGATTTCTCACGAACTCTCGATCCAATATAGGTTAGATTTATGTCAACAACTATTTTCAACAAAAACACGAATATTTATTGAACCAGACAACGTAAAAGCTTTATTTTTGCTTTCCGACCTTAGTTAAGCCGTGCCAAGGACGATTAACTAGAGTTACACCAGCTAAAAGGTCCATAACACCAAGTTTCAATAGACCCGTATTCTCCACCAAGTCCAATTTTAGATTAGACTTATTAGACTCATCGGTCTTATTAAGTGCAAAACAAATCCCATGTTGAAACAACTACTCCCTCGTTAATACCACGCAGGATATTGAATTATGCAACAGATATGTTATTACTAGCCCCAGTACACTTTCGTGTCACTAAACGAATTTTAAATAAATGACTTTGTTATTAAGATCATGTCTTTCTATTTAAATTAAGTGAATAGCCATATTCTTAAATAGAAATATATGATCTTAAAAACAATGTTATTTATCTAGGACTCGTTAGTGACAGGAAAGTATACTGGGGCTAGTAATAACTGGGACAAGATATTTTTTTCACTTGTCCATGGTCTACCTTTACTGCGTTTGCCTAGTGGGCCACTCCACATTATCGTTCTGCTCCGCAAGTCTTGCCACATGACCACCTGTCCATTATCATCTGAGTCTTTCGGCACAGATCAAAAACGTTAGTTGCTTTTGTTGGTTTCCTTATATCGATGTGTTTTATTTTCTTATTTTCTCCAGTTTCTTGGACATGTTGAGCATGCTTCGTTCCATTCCTCGTTGACAGATAGTGGTTTTATGTTTTGCTTTGGCAGTGAGCATCCATGTCAGCGAACCGTTTGTTAAACACGGTAAAAGGGTTAAGTTGATGACTTTTGTGTTGATGTTTGTTAGCGTGTTGCTTTTAAATATTTCTTCCATGCGGATTGTATGCTTCTGTCAATTTCTACTTCATTGCTGCTCTTATCAAAACTGATTCTTTTCCCTAGGTAGATGTAATGTTCTGTACATTCCAGTGGTTTCTTGTCAATTTTTATGGATCTTTTCGACTAGTTTGTCTTTGCCATAGCCTTTTTGAGGATCATTTCTGAGCCTACCTCTACACTAACTGAATGGAGTGCTGCGAGCATATGCTGTTGCTGCGAGCTGGTCTGGAAACCTCAGATGCCTCAGATACGTGCCTTGTATATTAACTCCGGTATATTTCCAATCTCGCTTACCAATAATAGATTCGAGGATAGCGATGAATATTTTTGGTGACAGTGGATTTAAGTCTTACTCCCCTGCTCGGGAAAGCTCGTGCCAAGGGTTTCTAATTTAACTCTGCTCGTATTATTGCTATAGATACGTTTAATGATTTATAAGTGTTTATCCTGCACTCCTTGTTCCCTCAGGCTCTCCCATATACTTGTGTGTGCCACCGTGTCAAAAGCTTTTCGATAGTCGATTCAAGCGATCTGTCTCGCTCTTACCATTTTTCTATAATCAGTTCCAAAGTGTGGATATGGTCTATTGCAGAGACTCCTTTCCTGAAACCTACTTGCTCTACAGGTTGTTTTGCTTCTAATGTTAAACTTATTCTCGTGCTTACAATGGAGAAGAAGACTTTGTACAGACTCGCTAATAAGCTTTAAGCTAATATTTCCTTGTAATACATTTTTAATCTATTCTATTGGTACTTACGTAGTAACGCCACCACCGCTACATTGTAGAATGTAGATATGGTGGTGACGACTTGTACTGCGACCTTTATAGATCTATTGTACCCCACCCTCTTCCTCCAAGTGTTGGTGTACTTACCCATTTAGAGCGCCTCCTCTAATCCTGATTCCTTTAGGAATCTCAGGATCTGGGTGGGATTCAAGACCTGCAGCTCCTCTGTGTTCAAGCAGTGAGCCCCAAGGTACATCTGTCTCTTGCGGAGTAATGCTCCGCAGTCTTTGAACAGATGTATGGGGGTTTCCTCTGCTAAGCCACAGAATCTGCATCCGTTATCCTCCTCTAGGCCTAGGGCCTTGAGATGTTTCCTAAGTCTGCAGTGTCCCGTCAGGACTCCTTTCAGAATTCTAAGCTTGTTCCTGCTTAGTTTCAGGCAAGCTTTTGTTCTCTTCTGGTTAAAAGATCCCAGCATCACTTTGGATTGACTTAGCCCTGGAAGTTCTTTCCATTTTTTCATCCATTTTCCTCTTGTTTCTTTATCTAAACTTTTGTGGATGGTGTTGACACTCACGCCGCAAAAGGGTTCCGGACCTATAAAGGGACTACTGGATCTCTTGTTTGCTAGGTGATCGGCTTCTTCGTTTCCGTCTATACCAGTGTGTCCTGGTACCCAGTATAGCGTTACTTTATTATCCCTGCCAAGCTTGTTCAGCTTCCCCACACAGTCCCATACCAGTTTGGATCTGATGGTGTATAAGCTAATGGCCTTAATGGCTGCTTGGCTGTCTGACAGGATAGCAATTCGTTTTTTGCGATAGTTCCTGTCGAGGTTAAACTGTGCACATCTTTCGATTGCGTGGACCTCTGCTTGGAAGATACTTGGGGATATTCCCATGGTTTGGAAGTATCTGGTACGACGTCCAAACACTCCTGCACCAGTACCTTCCTTTGTCTTCGAACCATATGTATACCACTTGATGGCATTTTGCTCTATGTGGTATGCTGAGGATTCGTCGCTCCAATCGGCTTTACTACTGCACATTGCTGTGTAGTTTTCCTCGAAGTGGTATTTGCATACCATTTCGTCTTTTGGTACTTCCAGCCAGGGGATCTTGGCAGCGAGGCTGTTTCGGTCTCTGCTCCCGATTATTTTACCTCTGCCCATTCCTTCCTTGCTGAACCTTATGATCGCCGATCTGGCGGCCCTTTCCACCACAAGGTGCAGCGGAGTCAGATCCAGCAGCAGCTCCAATGCTGCTGTGGGACACGCCCCCGTCGCCCCCGTGATGCAGACACACGCCAGTCTTTGAATCTTCGCAAGCTGTTTCCTCATAGAGGCCAGCTTGATTCTACTTCCCCACGCAACTGCCCCATAAGTGATTGCAGGTCTCACTATCATGATGTACATCCATCGCAGGATAGTGGGGTTACAACCCCACTTTTTCCTGCCAGATTTCTGCACACCATTAGGGCGCGTTTGGCTTTACCTACCGCTGCCTCAGCGTGTCTATTCCATAGGAGTTTGCTATCTAGTGTGATACCCGGATACCTTATCTCCTGTTGGTATTCTACTGCTTTCACATCTATGAGTATGGGATGCAGGCAGTTTAGTTTTCTCCTTCTAGTAAGTGGTATTGCCGTGGTTTTGCTTGGGTTGAGTTTCAGTCGCACAGTTTGACACCATCTACTAGTTACGTTGAGGCCTCTCTGAATAATTTCACACAGCGTTCCCTCAAATTTCCCTCTAGCCATTATGACTATGTCGTCGGCGCAACCTTGACATTTGATGTCTAGGTCGTTTAGTCTAACCAGTAGTTCATCAACTATCAGGCTCCACGGTGATAGTACACCTCGCTGTGGGCACCCTCGAGTTGTGGATATCTTAATGGTGTCTTTTCCCACTTCTGTCTCAGCCGTTCTAGTTCTCAGCATTTCTCCCATCCACTTTGAGATAGTGCTGTCGATATTCCTTCTTTCGAGGGCCGCCCTGACAGCCTCGTGTGAAGTGTTGTCAAAAGCTCCCTCTATATCCAAGAAGGCACATAACGTTACTTCCTTTGTCTCTAGTGCTGCTTCTATTTCGTTTGTCAGCTGATACCGGGCGGTTTCTGTGGATTTCCCTGCTCTGTAAGCATGCTGACTCCTGTGTAGTGGTGTACCTACCAGCACTATAGTTAGAAGGTAATTATCAATCACCTTCTCCATTGTCTTTAACATGAAAGATGTTAGACTAATGGGTCCAAATGACTTCGGTTGAGTGGTGTCTTTCTTCCCCACCTTCGGTTTAAATACCACCTTAGCCCTTCTCCATAGCTCCGGTATATATCCGAGCGCTAAGCTACTTCTAAAGATATTTAGAAGATACGGCATTAGTTCCCTCTCTCCCTTTTGTAGGAAGGCAGGAACTAGTCCGTCCAAACCTGGGGCCTTAGAAGGCTGGAAAGTGCCGATAGCCCATCTGATTCGGTTTTCCGTACAGATGGACGCTGCCCTCTTCCAGTCGGCCCGACTTGGTTTCCGTGGTTGCATCAAGCCCTCGGTTTCCTTGTATCCTCTACATCCCGGGAAATGGGTTTCTAGTAGGAGGAGAGCTCTTTGCTCTTCATCCTCCGTGAAGGTCCCATCCGGTTTATTGAGAGTGGTTGTCATTTCCACTCTATCCTTCGCTAATGCTTTGTGCAGTCTAGCTGCCACCGGCGTGGATTCTATGTTTTCACAGAAGGTCCTAAAGTTTTCCCTTTTTGCCCTTCTGATCTCTTTGTTGTAGGTGGTAAGCACCTCGGAGTATTCTAGCCAATTTCCGTTTTGCTTGGCTTTGTTGAAAAGCCTACGTACTTTTGCTCTTAATGTAGACAAATTTTTGTTCCACCATTTTTCGTCCTTATGCTCTTTCACGGTTATTACCGGGCAGCTGGATTCAAATGCCGTGGTGATTGCTACATTTATTTCTCCTACAGCCTGCTCCAGCACGGTGTAGTGTTTGATACTACCCCGCACTGTCACCTGCTCTAGGTTTTCTTTTAGTTGGGAACTAAACATAGGCCACAAAGTTTGTCTGGGGTTTCGAATGGGGGTGTTTTCCTCACTCGCTCCTTCCAGCTCAAACTCTATGATCCTATGATCTGACATTGAGGGCTCACTTGAAACCCTCCACTTTTTAATTAGTTTACTTACGTTAGCGCTACCTACCGTAATATCCAGTACCTCATTTTTGACTTTAGTGACAAATGTTGGTGTGTTCCCAACGTTGTACACAAGAAAGTTATCTTTAATGAGGTATTCTAAAAGGTACTCACCCAGAGGCGGATTTAAGGGCGGGCGCAGCGGGCGCGCGCCCGGGCCCCCCTACCTCTAAGGGGCCCCGCAAGAACTTTACACTTTTTTTTAATGACAGAATTTGGGTTTCATATGTGCAATTTCAATTACGTACTTGATATTTGAATTAATCACTGATCTAAAAAAGGGGGCCTAAATTTTATATTTGCTTTTTATTGTTGTTTGGAAAATGAAACGACATTTATCAGGAGCCAACCAATTGGCAACCAACAGAAAGGAGCATTGGACAAATTTATAACTGGCCCTGGTCACTTAGGCCATCATAATTCGAGCAACAATTAAAATGAAGAACAAGGATCCTCCATTAGTCAACGAAAAGAGTTAGTTGAAGTTGAAAACCAACGTATAGAAAGCAACATAGAAGACCAAAATGAAGAACCAGTCAATAGTCAACCAGGTGAACAATTTAGAAAACATTGAAACGCAAACAGAAAATATACCATTCGAAGTTACATTAAAAGATTACCAGATTGCTGTTTGGACTAACTTTTTATCGATATGATTATAGTCGAGGTAACTACACTTAAATCGGTCCACAAACACGGTGATCGCATTTACTATTAAGGCTTATGTAAAGATCATTTTTAACTAACCTAATCTAACCAGGGCCAAAAAATAAAGTTTTTTGAGTTTTTAAAAAGCTTTTAATTGTTAAGGTTGGCCACACCTGGACTGGAGAAGTAATTAGCAACGTGAAACATTGACTTGTTAAGGTCAAACTGTATCGACGGGGATCGAAAGGCGAAACTAGATCTTAACACCTAGTGATAACCTAAGTCTAAAACTGTTGCTAGTTTATAAATTCCAGTTTTAAATTCAAGAGTTCCTTAATCTAATCCTCAAACTTATTGTTTAATTACAATCCCGATATGAAAACGACGCAAAAGGTAAAACCTGGACTAGACAAGTAGTTAGGAACGTGAACGTGAGATATTGAACGTGAGATTAGGAAATTGAACGTGAGATATTGACTTGTTGAGTTCAGTAATAAACTATATCAACACGGATTGGCAAATCTAGATTTTAACACCTAAGTCTAAATCTATTACTAGCTTATACAGCTATTCCAGCTTTAATTCATGTAATTGTTCCTTAATCTGACCCCCTAACTTCTTGTTTTCGATAATTATAATCCCGATATCCTTCCCTGTAGGATAAGGCGACTAATCCAAGCATCAAATTGTCGTAAAAAGATCCATTTTGGCTTCCGAAAAACCCGTCTCGGATCAACTGCGTTATAATGTCCAAAGCTTATTATTGTAATTAGAGCGGATGCCATTAAGGCGGCGGCCGCTTAATCCCAGTATCCTACCGGATAATGACAGGTTGCATG